>CM060315.1:45516634-45529134 GCA_030674185.1 Monoplex corrugatus
TATGTTTATATTTGTATTCAGGTCTAACCTGTCTCACCTGTGGCGTCACTGGGTTTTGGTGTTGGCCACTGCACATCAGGATATCACCATCTCCCTCCAGTCCGCTCTGTCTTGACTTTTGTGGACAATTTCTTGAAAATTTAGGCCACTGATGTTAGTTATGTTCTCGATGTATGAGTTTGAGGTCTGCCTTTCTTCATTTTTGCCATTGTTTTTCCTTGAAAGATAGTTGCCATGCGGTCCGTGTTCTTGTTGCGTGACACATGGCCAATGTACATTTAGTCTTCTCTTGTTGATGTCTGTTAGTAGTTTTCTGGTGGTATCAAGTTCGTCCAGGACACTTTCATTAGTTCTTCTATCTGTCCATTTGACACATAGTAGTCTGCGATAAAACCACATCTCTGCCGCCTCGATTCTTCTGCGATCAGTTTTTCTCAGCGTCCAGGCTTCGCAGCCGGAAATTATGATTGGAGAGATCAAACGTTTTAAAAGTCTAACTTTCAGGCCATTTGGTATGCCTCTGTCTTTCCAGATGTTGTTGAGTTGGACCATTTTCTGCTTTGCCGTTCCAGTCCTTGTATTGTTTTTGGAGCAGGTTCCATCATCAGTTTTTATACAGCCAAGATATTTGAAATCCTTAAAATTTCTAATGGAACTCTGTTGATTAAGATGTCATGATTGTTTTCAGTGTCTTTGCCTTTGATATGTAGCACTTTTGTTTTCTCGGTGTTCAAGTTTAGGCTACCCTTTTTGCCTGCTGCATCTACCCTGTGTAGAATTCTTTTTATGCTGGTAATGTTGTCTGCTGACAGTGCAGAATCATCGGCATAGCGCAGGTTTGTAAGATTTTTTCCTCCCATCTTTATGCCCATGCCTTCTATATCAGAATTTCTCATGACTTGTTCCGTGTAGATGTTAAAGAGATAGGGTGAGAGGATACAATCTTGTCTAACACCCCTGTGGGTGTTGAAGATTTCTAATTGTTCCATCTAACTGTAGCCGTTTGGTCTTTATATAATGAGGCAATTAATGCAATGAAGTGTTTAGGGAAGCCCATTTTGACCTATGTGTTGAACAGGTGGAGATGAAAGACGCTGTCAAATGCTTTGCTATAGTCTAAGAAGGTGACAAAAGCTTCTTTTTCAGTGCTTTTTATTTTCTCTTTCAGTGTTTGGCTGTGTAGTCAGTGTCTGTAGGATAGTGAATGAGTCACACACACACACACACACACACACACACACACACACACACACACACACACACAACACACATACACACAACACACACCACACACACACATACACACACACACACACTCATTCTCACACACACACACACACACTCTCACTCACACACACACACACACACACTCACACACACACACTCACACTCACACACTCGCGTGCGCGCACACACACACACACACACATAAATAACATATCAGTTGTGTCTCTGTTGGATCTGTATTCAGGTAATTTTTTAAATCCCCTGTGTGATAAATTGGACGGGGTGGTCAACACCAAGGGCATCTGCTTATATCATGTGGGCGAATGCACTGATGTGTGTACTTAAATTTCTTTTTTTCCTTTTTTTTTCATGTTGAAGTGTTGTATATGTTTGGAAACGGTTACAGCCCTGATATGGCTCTACACAGTCGACAGGGCTTTAAACAAACAAACAAAAATAACAATAGTGTGAAGTATTGTGGTGATATGGAATAAACGTATTTTTAACTGTAAAGTAGTTATCAAATCATGAGCAATGGTTTAACCTTTGGCTGTGTAGTCAATGTCTGTAGGATAGTGAGTGAGTCGCACACACACACACACACACACACACACACACACACACACACACTCACACACACACACATACACACACACACACTCACTCTCTCTCTCACACACACACACACACACACACACACACACACACTCTCACACACACACACACTCACACACACACACTCGCGTGCGTGCACACACACACACACACACACACACACACACACACACACACACACACACACACACACACACTTGTTAATTTGTTTGATGTTACCTTATTTGGTACAATGCCGTTATGATTTCATAGATTCATTCAACCCATAGATACCTCTTTATCTTCTTATCTTTTCTTATTTATTTTATTTATTTGTTCATTTTTTTTATTCGTTATTTCATTTATTTCTTTATCTACTTACTTGCCTTGGGCTTTTTTTTTCCGTCTAAAAGCACATATGTGAATAGACGTTTAAAGAAATAACTAACACACACACACAAACACACACACACACAAACAAGCAAACACACACAACCATACACACACACACACACACGCACATACACACACATACACACACAGAGTTCATTTCATGCAATGATTCTCTTCGTCATGGATCTCGCAAAGATGAAATAATCACTCATAATCATTCAAGAGGCTGTGGGATGAGAAAGGATTGAGGATATGAACGTGGGAAGATATTTTCTTTTCGTCTGATGCTTTCGTCTCTTTCTCTTTGATTTCTTTACGTATGCCTGACTTTCTCAGATGAGTACGTGCGTGATGCTAGAGAAAGCTGATTGCGGAGAAGGGGAATAGTCTTGCTCTGCTCTTGGAATGTTTTCTTCGGCTTCTTTCCTTTCGTTTTCGACATGTACCAATCTTTTTTCTCTCTCTCTCTCTCTCTCTCTCTCTCTTTTCTCTCTTTCTCTCTCTCTCTCTCTCTCTTTCTCTCTTTCTCTCTCTCTCTTCTCTCTCTCTTCTCTCTCTCTCTCTCTCTCTCTCTCTCTCTCTCTCTCTCTCTCTCTCTTCTCTCTCTCTCTTCAAAGCAGCAGGTTGTTGAGAATTTCTTCTTATCTCCAGTGTCTGTCCTGTTAGAGGGAATTGGAATATTACAATTCACTGATGTCTTCTGGGGTAGAGAAAGGGTTTTGATGTTGCTAATTCACACACACACACACACACACACACACACACACACACACACACACACACACACACACACACACACACACACATGTAAATGTTATATGTGCATGTGTGTGTGTCTGTGCGTGCGTGTGTACGTTCGTGTGTGTGTCAATGTGTGAGTGAGTGAATGCGTGTGAGTGAGTGAGTGTGTGTGTGTGTGTGTGCGTGTGTGTGTATGTGTGTGTGTGTATGTGTGTGTGTGTGTGTGTGTGCACATATATAAGGAGAGAGAAAGCAAGAGAAAGAGAGAGAGATTGAGAGAGAGCGAGTGTGTGGGTGTGAGCGTATGTATGTGTGTTTGTGTGTGTGTGTGTGTGTGTGTGTGTGAGAGAGAGAGAGAGAGAGAGAACAGAAGGGAAGCAGACAAAGAGACAGACAGACAGACAGACAGAAGGGAAGCAGAGAGAGAGAGAGAGAAGGGAAGCAGAGAAAAAGAGACAGACAGACAGACAGAGAGACAGCGAGAGACAGAGACAGAGACAGACAGACAGACAGGCAGACAGACACAGAGGTAGAGTACTAGAGGTTAATAATAAAAAAGAGAAAGAATAGAAAAGAGAGAAAAACAAACAAACAAGATCAGGTAAAAACTAGACAAACAATGATCAATTCAACTCTGATCGAACAATGTTTTTCCCCATCCACCCCTCCCCCCCCCCCCCGTCCTATACTCAACTGTCCCCCACTCACCCCCACCCACCTCCCTGTGTCCTCTTTCTCCCATCTCCACCATTGACACGAAGTACTGGTCCGTTTGGGCAGAGATGGTCAGTATTTACTTAAAAGCCCCGTATTTCGATCTACTAATAGTCAGGGTCGATGTACGGCATGATGTCAAGATTGCTTACACCCACTTCTCTCTCGCTCACGCAGAGCATTTGATTGATTGATTTGGTTCAGTTTTCACGTCAACACCCACCCCAGGCGATATGGCCGACGGGGATAACAATCCCAGGGAAGTGGGGGAAAGGGGGACTTATCTAATTATATACTGACACTACCACCAGAACAACAATGATGTTAAGATGGGACAGTGAGACGGCCAGTTTTTTAATGTAGCGCAACCCGGGATTCGAACCCACAACCATCAGCATGTGAATCCGACGCTCACACCAACTGAGCTACTGAGGCCCGCCCACGCAGAGCAAGGGGTCAGCCATGCCCATATCGGTCCTTGTCCGGTGCGTTACAGACTCTCAATTTCTGGGAGAAAGAGTTCCCTTCAATCCTCCTGCTGCCGTCAGTTCTGCCCCTTAGCCAACACCTCAACTCCTGAAGTGTACTTTAGAGTTTCTCAAGGCTTGCAGGCAGATTTGGAGCAGTTTTCTGTTGTTGTGTGGGAATATGTTTTTTTTATCCCAGACAACATGTCATCAACACTCTGAACACAAAAAAAACGCAAAAAACAAACAAACAAACAACGCATTAACCTCGTCTAACATAAACGTGTAATATAAACGTGAACAAATGTGGTCAGGAAGTCAAACCTGGAAGATTTCTCTTTTAGTTTTTGTCAAATTTACAAGAAAAGAATTTCAATTGTATACTTGAACTGCAAATTGTATACAGATACAATTAAAGTGGATCATGTTTTGCTTTAGACAGGAAGGAATTTGTTTTTGTCTGATTGGTTTCTGAGTGTCTCTGCGTGTTGTTTGTGTGTTTGTAGGTGGTGTGTGACCGTATGTGTGTACCAAAAATGCACAGGTTCAATTCTGGTAGGCTTGAATATCTCCGAGGACAAATCTGGCATGTGAAGAACTGACACTCGGAGGGGTTGTGTGTACACCAACGTCTCATAATAAGACGTTCCTGTCAGTTCTACGTGACATGTATGGTAGACCCAGCTGGGCTAAAGTCCATCTGGATATTCAATATGAAAACCATGGCACACAAAATATCATAATACACTTGGAAGCTCAGACAATGAAGAGGCTCAGGTTAAGATATTCACATGCTCTAGTCATGGTTTTCTGTCTAGAATTTAATCAATCTTATCAAATAAGGTGAAGGGATAAGAGCTTTGCCTCAAATCGACCAAAATTAAATTTTAAAATGATATCCAGTAAAAAAAAAAAACACACACACAAAAAACAAAACAAACAAACAAACAAAAACCCGTTAACATCATCTCACTCAGAGCTAAGGGTCTTAATTAGTATCTTTCTCACTCTCCAAGAGACACCTCTTCACATTTTCAGTTTCAGTTTCGGAAAATGGCATATTCGTGCTCGGAATAAATGTTATATGGCGCCACAGATGTCATGTGATGGGATAGATAAGATCCAAAACGATCATGGTATCACAGAAACCCCTCAGGTACAAGTAGGCCCATACTTGTACTTGTACTTCAGTCTGAGATAAGATGTTGCCAATGTCTGGCGAGGCAGACAAACTAGCCTCTCGATTGAAGGCTTAGGATTAACCGACATCTAACAGCACAGCCAATTACACTTATGTTAGACTATAAACGTGACAATTAAACAATAAAGCCAGACGTACGTACAGCTCTCTTGGCATGTTTTCGAGGACCGCTCCAGTGAAAGTGAGAGGTCCATTGTCCCAGTGGACAGGTTCTGGTCTGTGTCTGTCCACGTAAACTCCTCCTTCATGCACTCACAGGAGAGTGACATACTCGAACCATCTTAAGACAGATTGGGTCAGAGCCCCAGTGTGTTCTGATCCACCCTCTATAAATGAAAAAGGGAAATAATACAGAGGAGACACAATGCAGACACAGAGAGAGACAGAACGGTCAGAGAGTTGACGATTGTAGTGGGAGACAGGCCACTCAACCTGGTAAGAGGAGCTGAGCCTTTGCCAGAAACATGTAATGAAGGCACGTTTGATATTCTTATTCCAATGTAGAGTTTAGGGCTGATAGTCAAAGAAGTAGGATGTTTTTTTAGCACTTAGCAGATAAGAATAATAATGAATGATTATGCTTTAAGATGAACGTATTTAACTATAGAAACTATAATTGACTTTCGTTCGTTATTTTTTTTCTAACGTCTGTTCACATATGTGCTTTTAGACGGGAGAAATGAAAAGGAACCAGAAAAAAAAAAACACGGAAAAAGACTGTAAACGCAAATTTAACACAACCAGACAAGACAATAAGAAATAATAAGATTTTTTTTTTAAATGAAATCACATCTGTACATGTGTGCATGTGCATGTATACATGCATGTACATGGGTGTTAAAATACCTCCCATACGTTGAAGTACAGACGGACTTTCTTTATACATATATCTCACGTCTGTGAACCACAATAGTCACCGTCTGAGTGTCTGGTGTGCTTTGAAATGTATCTTATGGGATGTACTGAGTACACTCTGTCATTAGTCTGTCTCACGACTTGGTCTCTTCCCTTGTGGTTTGCCTCCCCTTTCTGTGCTACAGTTTTGATGGATTGGTTTTGTTGGATTTCTGTTTGTTTGATTTCAGCTGGGTTTCTTACTATGTTGTGTCTCGCCTGTTAGGCGATTCCTGCCTCCCACCCCACTCCCTCTGTCGCTGCCCCACATTTAACAAAAATATAACAACAATAATAGCGATAACAACAAGAACAACAACAAATATAATAATAATATTAATAACAGTGATAATAGTTATAACAATGATGATGATGATGATGATGATGATGATGATGATGATGATGATAACAAGAACAAGAACAACATTAACAACAACAACAACGACGATGATGATATAAAAGAACAGTAATAATAATAAATAACAATAAAAATGATGATGATGATAATAATAATAATAATGATGATGATAATGATAATAATAGTGATAATGATGATGATGATGTTGATAATAATAATAATAATGATAATAATAATAATAATGATGATGATAATGATAATAACAATAATAATTCTTACATCATGCTATTCCCCAAACTCATTTCGACTCATTGTGTCAAATACATTTTTCAAGAGACAAAGTGTAATATTTACAGAAGCAGTAATGCAAAACACGTTTACGCGCATGCACGCGCGCACACACTCACACTCACACACACACACACAAACACACGCACGCACGCACGCACACACACACACACACACGTAAGTACACACACACACACACGTAAGTACACACACACTCACAAACACACACACACATACACAAAAACACACACTCTCACACACACACACACACACACACACACACACACACACACACACATACGCACACACACACACACATACACACCACACACACACACAAACACACACACACACACACCAAAACTCGTTAACAGGCTAACCATGGAACCAGTAATTTACATGCTAACATTGTCCTAACCCTACATTACACATTATGTCTCTAGTCATGACTGTCTACAATAATGAACGATCTCACAATGCCACACAATGGAAAGTAGCCAGAAGTGGACTTCCACACTGGTGGATAAGCAAATAAAGGAAGGCCTGAGTGAACAGACATCTAATGTGCATCTGCCGTTATCTCACCAGACGGCAGATGCACATCAGAAATAGCTAGCAGAATCGGCCAAGCCAAAACAGCATTCAAGAAGGCGATAAGCATTCTCACCGACAAATGCCTATCAATTAACATCAGGAGACAGTTCTTGAATGTTACATAGAACCAATACTGTTATACGGTTGTGAGGCGTGGACAGTCACCTAGCAAAGCCAGAACAAGATTGAGGCGCCGAAATATGGTTTCTAAGACGAATGTTGAGAGTTCCATGGACAGCAAAGAAAACAACGATTTTGTACAAAACGCGATATTTGATCGGTAAGTGGAGATTACACATACGGATACATGTGTGTGTGTGTGTGTGTGTGTGTGGTGTGTGGTGTGTGTGTGTGTGTGTGTGTTGTGTGTGTGTGTGTGTGTGTGTGTGTGTGTGTGTGTGTGTGTGTGTGTGTGTAATCATAAAGAGAGAGAGAGGTGGGGGAGAGGTAGATAGGTAGACATATATATATATATATATATATATGTATATATATATATGTATGTATACATGTATGTATATGTACATATATGATATATATGTTTGTGTATGTATGTGTGATTATGTGTGTGTGCACGCACGCGCGCATGTATGTGTGTCTGTGTGTGTATACATGCATGCATGCATGCGAATAGACGATAGACAAATATCTCTCTATCTATCTCTCTATCTCTCTATCTCTCTATCTATCTATCTATCTATCTACCTATCTGTCTATCTATCTGTTTATCAGCTAACAAATGGCCTCAGATCAACATCAATCATTCTCCATTCATTTTCAGAATTTTCAAATACACATATAAACGAAAGAAAGAAAAGGGAGAGGGGGGGGAATGAAAAAAACATAAAAAGCGTTAGACTGAAAAGAAGACGAATCAACCCAGTACCTACTCCCCTCCCGCACCCCCCGCACCCTCCCATGCCTTCCACTCAATACGTTTTCTTTCATAAACATCCTCCAAGAGCTCCAGGAAGATGAACGCCCCCGACAACCCTGTACCTCCTCTGCTACAGAGAAAGATAAATCAGAGACATGGTGACATGAAAACAAGGAACTGTCTTTTTATAGGCTTAATAAGAATGGCGAGGCAGAAAATCAATCAATACACAACAGCAAGAACTTTACATGAGAAGAGAAGCTAGTGGGAACGGGGGACTTGAAGGAGAAGCGTTGTGCTTCTGAGAACTAATTACAGTTGTGATTCATTTCTAAGACGAAATCCTGGCGCCCTCCAGACACAGGAAACCCAGGCTGCAGAGACAGTGTTGTGACCGAAACTGACACACAATAATATCGATGTCAGGTGAATGGTGAAAGATGTCAGCAAGGTGATGGAATAGGCAAGGTCTCCTGTCTTCTCTCTCCTTCATCACATACTTCCTCTTTATGTGTACACGTATACATATTCACACACACACACACTCACACACACACACACACACACACACACACACACATATATACACATTGGCAAACATACAAAAGAGGGAAGATAGAAGGAGTCGAAGTAGACAAAAAAGAATAGGTAGAAGAAGAAGGAGAAGAAGAAGAAGAAGAAGAAGAAGAAGAAGAAGAAAGAAGAAGAAGAAGAAGAAGAAGAAGAAGAAGAATGCGAAGAAGAAGAAGAAGAAGAAGAAGAAGAAGAAGAAGAAGAAGAAGAAGAAGAAGAAGAAGAAGAAGAAGAAGAAGAAGAAGAAGAAGAAGAAGAAGAAGAAGAAGAAGAAGAAGAAGAAGAAGAAGAAGAAGAAGAAGAAGAAGAAGAAGAAGAAGAAGAAGAAGAAGAAGAAGAAGAAGAAGAAGAAGAAGAAGAAGAAGAAGAAGAAGAAGAAGAAGAAGAAGAAGAAGAAGAAGAAGAAGAAGAAGAAGAAGAAGAACAAGAAGAAGAAGAACAAGAAGAAGAAGAACAAGAAGAAGAAGAACAAGAAGAAGAAGAACAAGAAGAAGAAGAACAAGAAGAAGAAGAACAAGAAGAAGAAAAGAAGAAGAAGAAGAAGAAGAAGAAGAAGAACGAAGAAGAAGAACAAGAAGAACAAGAACAAGAAGAAGAAGAACAAGAAGAAGAAGAAGAAGAAGAAGAAGTTATTTCAGTTTCAGTTTCAGTTTCTCAAGATAACGTCTCCACGTTCGGAACGAATTCCATATACACTAACGTCACAGGTGCCACATGTATGGTGATCAGGGCACAAGCCTTATTAAGCCTGCACATAAACCCAGCAGCTGGCCAGGTCTTGAGGCCCTACTTAGACTATGCTTTACTTAGTCTATATTTCATACTGGTATTTCATCAGCCTTCCGCTGGAATAATCTTGGTAAATGACATATGTATGTGCGTATCTTACCTTCGAAAAAGGAACAAACATATAAAGTAAATAAATAAATGATTAAAGGTCTGAATCACAATACAACTAGCTATTCTGTATAAACTCGTCTCACATGACATACCCCCCCCCCCCCCAGTCAATGCCCAAATACTCAGCTGTCTATCAATTAGGTGAAGACAATATTTTCTTAATCATAGATAGGTATGTAAGTGAGTGAGTAAGTAAGTAAGTTAAGTAAGTAAGTAAGTACGTAAGTGAATAAGAAGTAAGAATAAATAAATACAAAATAAAGGGATATGTACATAAATAAACAGGTAAGAGATGAAAATAACACATAACAGTGAATACATGCATATACCCATATGCCCGCACACAGACATACACACATACATTCATACACACACACACATATCAACACAGCATGACGGCCGACAACAACAGATACAACAACAGCAACAACAATACCACCAGCAAAGAGGAAACACCCATACATACATGACAAACTTACAGACATATCTGGATAACACTCAACAAACAGCCCACAAACACACACACAGACGGTTTGGCAAACTTGCTTGTTCTTCAGTTGTCTTTTTCTTTTCTTCGCCGTTCCTTTGTCTCTGTTTCAGGAAAAGCCCAAACACTTTCCATTCCACGCTGTAGAAGTCTGTGCAGTGTTACTTTTGAGATGATACCAATGTTGGTCTGATTAACGATAGCTCTTGTTTCTCCTTTAATAGTGGATTTCCGGCCACTTCTTCTATCTATTCCGTTTTGAATCAGACGTTCGATGGTATGATGACTCATATTTTGTTCACGAAAATACGAAGAAGAAAAAGACAACGAAGAAGAAGAAGAAAAAGAAAAAGAGGAAGAAGAAGAAGAAGAAGAAGAAGAAGAGAAGAAGAAGAGAAGAAGAAGAAGAAGAAGAAGAAGAAAAAGAAAAGAGAAGAAGAAGAAGAAGAAGAAAGAAGAAGAAAGAAGAAGAAGAAGAAGAAGAAGAAAGAAGAAAAGAAGAAGAAGAAGAAGAAGAAGAAGAAGAAGAAGAAGAAGAAGAAGAAGAAGAAGAAAAGAACGAAGAAGAAGAAGAAAAAGAGGAAGAAGAAGACGTGGAACGCAAAGATACATTACGACAGAAACTTTATTCTTATATAGATTCTGGCCCATAATGATGCAAGGTTTTGAAAACTTATTCCACAGTATCACTGCTTGTGGGGTTGTGGAACGCCCACCTGAAGAACAAGTTTTCCACACACATTATCTAGTTGTGCCACATGATTATCTTACCTCCTTCCACAGAACACATTATCTAGTTGTGTCACATGATTATCTTACCTCCTTCTCCAGAACACATTATCTAGTTGTGCCACATGATTATCTTACCCCCTTCCCTATAACGAATTATCTACTTGAGACACATAATTATCATACTTCCTTCTCCATAAGACATTATCTAGTTGTGCCACAGGATTATCTTACCCCCTTCCCCATAACACATTATCTAGTTGAGCCACATGATTATCTTACCTCCTTCCCCATAACACATTATCTAGTTGTGCCACAGGATTATCTTACCTCCTTCCCCATAACACATTATCTAGTTGAGCCACATGATTATCTTACCTCCTTCCCCATAACACATTATCTAGTTGAGCCACATGATTATCTTACCTCCTTCCCCATAACACATTATCTAGTTGTGCCACAGGATTATCTTACCTCCTTCCCCATAACACATTATCTAGTTGTGCCACAGGATTATCTTACCCCTTCCCTATAACACATTATCTAGTTGAGCCACATGATTATCTTACCCCCCTTCCCCATAACACATTATCTAGTTGAGCCACATGATTATCTTACCTCCTTCCCCATAACACATTATCTAGTTGAGCCACATGGTTATCTTACCCCCTTCCCCATAACACATTATCTAGTTGAGCCACATGGTTATCTTACCTCCTTCCCCATAAACATTATCTAGTTGAGCCACATGATTATGTTATCCCCTTCCCCATAACACATTATCTAGTTGAGCCACATGATTATCTTACCTCCTTCCCCATAACACATTATCTAGTTGAGCCACATGATTATGTTATCCCCTTCCCCAAAAGACATTATCTAGTATTGCCACATGATTGTCTTACCCCCTTCCCCATAACACATTATCTAGTTGGGCCACAAATATATTACCCCCTTCCCTATAACGAATTATCTAGTTGTGCCACAGGATTATCTTACCTCCTTCCCCATAACACATTATCCAGTTGTGCCACATGACTATCTTACCCCCTTCCCCATAACACATTATCTAGTTGGGCCACATGGTTATCTTATCTTACCTCCTTCCCTATAACGAATTATCTAGTTGTGCCACAGGATTATCTTACCTCCTTCCCCATAAGACATTATCTAGTTGTGCCACATGACTATCTTACCTCCTTCCCCATAAGACATTATCTAGTTGGGCCACATGGTTATCTTATCTTACCTCCTTCCCTATAACGAATTATCTAGTTGTGCCACAGGATTATCTTACCTCCTTCCCCATAAGACATTATCTAGTTGTGCCACATGGTTATCTTACCTCCTTTTTTGTCCTTTCACCATTTACATGTAACCAAAACTGTTCAATTGATAGGCTGATACAATACCAAAATAAAATATAGATTAGGTAAAACATACTCTAGGTAGGGCCTCAGGAC
>CM060315.1:45534134-45536634 GCA_030674185.1 Monoplex corrugatus
GAAGAACAGCACAGCAGGCTTACATCAACATTGAAATAACTAAACGAAGTTCCAGTGCAGACACATAAAACACACGTACACACACACACACACACACACACACACACACACACACACACTCACACACACACACACACACGCACACACATGCACACACATGCACACACACAAAACCTACAAAGTGCATGTGGGACACGAGGTCTTTCCAAGGCTGAAGTTTATAGGTGGGCGTCATTTTTTACTTAAAGGTGGACGAAATGTGGTGAAAAATCAACCATAACCAGGGGAAGCCACTTGAAGTTACTGACGAGAGAAACTATTCAGCAAGTTAGAGAAATGTTGAATGAAGACAGGCAAATAGCACGTGAAGAGAAGGCTCATAACAGTGGTATAAGTCATCGATCGATTCAGCTGATTTAAGCATCCCCCGTGGGGATGCCGGGGGCTCTTTAAGTACGAATAGTATCCCCACCTTCTGGAAATTCTGTGCTAGAAATTTACTCTTTTCTGTCACTCTCTTTGTTTCTGCCTTGTTCCTTTGCTTTTTGTCAGTTCCACCTATCATTTTTTTTTGCCTTAATGGTCCATTCATCTGTTTGTGTTCGATAAAATCTTACATACTTTTTCTTAGGATTGATAAGTGGGTAAATGTGTTGGGTGCATTTTTGGCTCTGGGGAGGTGAGATGTGCGGTGGCAGTTTTAGGTAAATTGTGCCTGTTTTTACATGTTTTGGTGTCCTTAGGTATGCTTATATTTGTGTTCAGGTGTGGTTTTTGGGTCTCTTGTGCTATGGGTTGGATGGAGTGGTCAGCGCTAGGGGCGTGTCCTTGGATTCTTTTCTTTTTTTTCCCTGTTGAAGTTTTGTATGTTTTGAAGCGGTTATAGCCCTGATATGGTTCTACGCAGTCGGCTGGGCTTTAAACAACAATAACAACTACAGGAACAGCTGATTTAAGCAAATAAATCTGAAATGAGATGTGCTACAGCAACACGGGTCGTGCACTGCCTTACAACAGCATGCAAGACAGCGACAGGCGTTTTTACCAACAAATACCTGTCAATTAACATCAGGAAGAGAGTTCTTTGTGTTATATAGAACCAGTACCTTCTTAGTACAGATGCCAAGCCTCGACAATCAACAAGCAAAAATCAGAAGAAAAAAAAGATTGAGGCAGCTGAAATGTGGTTTTTGAGAAGACTGTTAAAGAGTTGCATGGACAGCAAAGAAAACAAACAAGACAGTCTTGAAAGAAACAAATACGAAAAAGAACATTAATGAAGAAGATTAGAAGCAGACAAGCAACGTGTGTAGGACATTTTATGAGGCAAGAGAAGTTTGAGCACTTAGTCAACCAGTCCCGAGAGATACAGACACCTGCGCTGCAGGTCAGCAGATTTCAGCAACACCCTCAATGACTCATCCGTGTGTCCCAGTCTTCCCAATGAGCCCTTAGTAAGCCCAACTCTGGGTAGAAGCCGGTTAGAACCGAAAAATCCCACAATGATTTTTGAAGGGACTGATGGGGATTCGAACCTACAACCTTCCAATGGGTAGTCGGTTGTGTTAACCACTACACCACGGCGACGTTTTTGTTTGTTTGTTTGTTTATTTGTTTTTTTGTTTTTTTTTAACTTAACTTAGCTCGGAAGTGGATGTGGCCGAGCACATACAACGTATCAATTCTGGTTGCTTAGCAACGTGCAGTCTGGACCATCGCAGCAGAAAGGAATCGGTCATTCGGAAGAAGAGGGATATAGAAATGTACTGATTCAGACATGTACTTGTTATTATCATATCATTTTTTTTAATAACTTACAGACATGTTGTCACTGTTTACTGGATGGCCCCCATATTCATGTGTACATTGTTGTGAAAGGGGGTATACCTTGCTGGCCATCCAGGAGGACAAGCATAGTAATTCTATTTCCATATTGCCCAATGCAACATTTCTGCACAAAAAAACAAAACAACACTAACCATTCCAATTGTTGATGCACAGTCTCAGTAATGAATATCAGCGACTTAGAAAATTCATTTTCAATACGTGCATGGTCATATCTCTTTAATCTGCTGAATACTGAAATGGAACGCATGGTCATAGCTCTTTAATCCGCTGAATATTCAAATGGAATACATGATTATAGCTCTTAAACCAGCTGAATATTCAAATGGAATGCAAAGTCATAGCTCTTTAATCCGCTGAATATTCAAATGGAACACATGGTCATAACTCTTTAATCTGCTGAATATTCAAATACAACCTGATTATAACAATACTGCTAAACAGATGAAAAATATGCTCGGAATAGGAACTCAGGACTGGCGTGAAGCAAAGAGCAACGTCAGTCTGCAAAAAGGCTCACGTGCATTTACTGTTCTGGATACATCATCATCATCATCATCATCATCATCATCATCATCATCATCATCATCATCATCAAGTGCCCTGCCACATGGCGTTGGCGATCGTGGCCCTCCATATGCATCTAGCCCTTGTC
>CM060315.1:45549134-45554134 GCA_030674185.1 Monoplex corrugatus
AGGCAAGAGAAATTAGATCGCCTGGTCACTACAGGAAAGCTGGAGGGAGAAAGAACACCAGGTAGACCCAGGGAGAAAATATTGGACGGATTTGGGCAGTGGTGAAGACACACACACACAAGCACACACAACACACTGAGACAACACACACACGCGCGCGTACATACACGCACTCACGTACGCACACGTCTACACTCACAAGCACACACACACACTCACACAACACCCACACAAGCACACACACACACACTTTCTGCTTTAAATCCAAGTTAAAAATGCGCTTCTTTTCCCAACAATGAATTCAACAGCTACTTCTTTCCCTCGGTTTGTGTAGTTTTCTTTTTAAATTTTAATATTCTAAGGTGGTCTTTGTCTATTGTGTGCGTATGCCTGGTGCGTGAGTGCGCTTTGATTTGATTGTCAAGATTTGGCACCGTATAAATACAGTACATGTAATTACTATTGTTGTTGTTGTTGTTATTATTATTATTATTATTATTACTATTATATTATTATTATTATTATTATCATTATTGTTATTATTATTACACACCAGACACACACACAACACACACACACACACAACACACACACACAGAACACACACACACACAACACACACACACACACACAACACACACACACACACACACACACACACACACACACACACACACACACACGTACAAGGACAGACAGCAAACACACAGGCAGCTCCCAGTACGTTCCCACACGAACGAAAAGTACAGACGACAGGCAGAAATGCAATATTTCTAGGCAAAGTTTAGCAACTGTCTTTTGAAGAGACGAGCTTTTAGTGCGGACCTAAAGAGTTGGAAAGGAAGGAACATGATGCAGACAGAAGGGGAGTGAGTTCCAGAATATTGCAGCAGAATGAGAAAATGCCCTGGAGCTGTGTTTCATTCGGCTAAAATGGATTATTCGAAATATCCAGCTGTCAGAGAGGAGAAACGAAGAGATGGGGCAGGAGTGTACAGCTCAAAGAGTTCAGAAAGATATTTTTTTTGCGCGTGAAAATACACCTTACGTTAGAAAATGTTTCAAATAAACTGCCAATACGATTCCAATTTAAGATCATGTCATCATCATTCATCAGATCATCATCCTGTCCCCGCCGCATGGCGTTGTCGATCATGGCCCTCCATAATATGTATCTATCCTTTGTTGCCGCAAGCACATCTTCCACCCTCTCTGTCCTCAGTCACTTTGCAAGTCCGTCCAATATTTTCTCCCTGGGTCTACCTGGTGTTCTCTTTCCCTCCACATTTCCTGTTTGAGCAGGTACTATTATTCCCCTTTCCTCATAAAATGGCCTATAAAGGTTGCCTGTCTTTTCCTAATTTTCCTTGTCAATGATCTTCTTGTGTCTACCTCCATCAATACTGCCTCGGTTTTTGTTTTGCTTTTGTTTTTTGTTTTGCTTTTGTTGTTGTTGTTTGTTTATTTGTTTTTTGTTGCTGTCCATGGAACTCTCAACAATCTTCTTAGAAACCACATTTCGGCTGCCTCAATCTTGTTCTGGCTTTGTGTGTTGACTGTCCACGCCTCACAACCGTATAACATTATCGGTTCTATATAGCATTCAAGAACTCTCTAAGATTATGTCACACAAACATAAAAACTTATTATCTACATGATTTCACCTTTTGAATTATTGTAATCCCTAAACCGGGTCAGGATCCATCCAAACTTGTAGAAGTCAGTTTACGAATAGTTGAGAAGTTTTAGCCGATATGTTCTGTTCACAGACAAACAAACACACTGATGGAAAAACACATACATATATATATATATCTTTAGAACTGATAGAAAACAATTTTCCTGTTTTAAGGAGAAACTGAAGAAGAAATCGATTGACCAGAAGGAGAAGAAGAAGAAGAAGAAGAAGAAGAAAGAAGAAGAAGAAGAAGAAGAAGAAGAAGAAGAAGAAGAAGAAGAAGAAGAAGAAGAAGAAGAAGAAGAAGAAGAAGAAGAAGAAGAAGAAGAAGAAGAAGAGATGATGATGATGATGATGATGATGATGATGATAAAAGACGAAGAAGAAGAACAACAATAACAACAACGACAACAAACAACTGAGAAGTCTTTACCGACACATTCTGTTCACATCAGACCGACAGATATACACACCAGTGAAAACACACACACACAGACACACACACACACACAGACACACACACACACACACACACACACACACACACACACACACACACACACACACACACACACACACACACATGTATCTCTTTTACTGATATAAATACATTTTCCCCGTTAAAAAGAAACTGAAGATGAAAACACTTGATAAGGTGGAGGCTCCGAACAGAAGGAGAAGAAGAAGAAGAAGAAGAAGGAAGAAGGAAGAAGAAGAAGAAGAAGAACAAAAGAAGAAGAAGAAGAAGAAGAAGAAGAACAAAAGAAGAACAAAAGAAGAACAAAAGAAGAAGAAGAGCATCGCTAAAGAGGACATAAATAAGACGATTCCCTGTGTTAAAGCTAAACGCTTTGGACTGTGACAATGATAACAGAACTTCATTTTTTTTTCATTCGGTCGAAAATGAACTGAAATCATCTGCTGATTGAGTAACAACCATTTTGGCCCAGTTGATGATATTACTGTGAGTTCCTTCTGAGATTGAGTGCACTGATATTTCGTTTCATTTCCTTAAATCCTACCTGGCAAATATTTCTCTTCAAAAGTAACACAGGTAAGTATTATCTACGACACAAAGGAGTCAACTACATACGTTTACGCAAGATCACGTACACCTTACTTTGTTTTGTTGTTGACATCCTCACCTTCCAAAAATCTCCATGTTGAGTGCTATAGTCTTCTAGAAAAAGATGATGACCTGACCTCCCGTATGCTACATGCCCTCTCTCATTTGCATAGCTCGCAGTGAAACTTCCCCTAGTATTCGCCATCTTTCTCGTTCACAAGAATGGAATGCGGTCATTTCCTTCTTCTCTCTTGTGAATGATGCCATTGGTGGCGTCTTAATTTAGTGTTAACACTTCATTGGTCCTTCGTGGACCTACCCGCCAAATTTCATCCATTCAGAGTGAGCTAGCTCATGGTTACAGCGTCATGGAAAAGTACTGGCCATGCTGTCGGCCGCGGCCGGAGTGAACAGAAACGGGAGAGCTGTTTGGCCGGATGCAGCCGGAGTGAATGGGATAGGGACTCATGGCAACAAAAGACCTGTCACTGGTAAATCTCTGTCGGAAAAATTCTAAGGACTCATGGCAACAAAAGACCTGTCACTGGTAAAACTCTGTCGGAAAAATTCTAAGGACTCATGGCAACAAAAGACCTGTCACTGGTAAAACTCTGTCGGAAAAATTCTAAGGACTCATGGCAACAAAAGACCTGTCACTGGTAAAACTCTGTCGGAAAAAATTCTAAGGACTCATGGCAACAAAAGACCTGTCACTGGTAAAACTCAAACTAACGGGGAAAGAAAGATATATTCACATTCACCAGGATGACCAGAAAATGATGGTGCTGTTCTATGAGGGTGATGCAGTCTTTATGGAAGTCCATTCAAAATTCACACTCATATTCATTTCTTTTGTCACAGCGGATTTACCACGAAAAATTCGGTCAGCTCTTCCTTTTAAGAGCGCCGGTCGCCACAGTGCAGCGACACCCAATGTCTTTTTTTACCAAGACTTCAGAAAGGCAAGAAGGCTAATATTGGTGTTCAAGAGGAAGGACCTGAGAAATCGACCTATCACTCCAATTTTTACACCAAGGCAGGCGGGCATTCCCTTTGTTCTTCGCGATTTTCAACTGCCGTGGAATCTTTAGCGTGGGCAGGCCAGAAGGCACACAGGTCCGACCTCAGGGAACATCTGTTGTCACAAGATGAAAATAACACACAGTTCAATACAAATCAACACAACACAACACAAAGCAACACAAAACAAAACATACAGCGAAACAGAACGGCTAAACACTACACAACACAGCACAGTACAATACTACACAGTGGAACACAGCTGTCGTCGTCGTCATCATCATCATCATCATCATCATCATCATCATCATCATTATCATCATCATCATCGTCGTCGTCGTCGTCGTCGTCGTCGTCGTCACCACCACCACCATCATCATCATCATCATCGTCGTCGTCGTCGTCATCATCATCATCATCATCTCATCATCATCATCATCATCGTCGTCGTCGTCGTCGTCGTCGTCGTCGTCGTTATCATCATTATTATCATCATCTCATCTGTCGGCGTCACCGGGTTAGGTGTTGCCCGGACACCACCGTCCCCCTCCAGACCGCCCTGTCTTGACTTTTGCTGACGATTTCTTGAATACTTAGGCCACTGATGCTGGTTACATTCTCGATGTATGGAATTAGAGGTCTGCTTTTCTTCCTTTTTGCCACTGTTTTTCTTTGAAATATGATTGCCATGAGGTCCGTGTTCTTGTTGCATGACACATGGCCAATGTATTTTAGCCTTCTCTTATTGATGTCCGCTGGTAGTTTTTGGTGGTATCAAGTTTTTCCAGGACACTTTCATTAGTTCTTCTGTCTGTCCATTTGACACGTAGAAGTCTCCGATAAAACCAAATCTCTGCTGTCTCAATTCTCCTGCAATCACAGTTTTTTTGTTAGAGTCCAGGCTTCGCAACCATAAATCATGACTGGCCAGATCAAATATTCTAAAAGTCTAACTTTCGGAACATTTGGTATGCCTCTGTCTCTGTCTTTCCAGATGTAGTTGAGTTGGATCATTTTTTTGCTTGGCCATTACAATTCTTATTTTGATGTCTTTGGAGCAGGTTACATCATCAGTTTTTACAGAGCCAAGATATTTTTTGAAATCCTTAACATTTTCCAAAGGAACTTTGTTAATTAAGATGTCATGATTGTTTGCGGTGTCTTATCATCACCATCATCATCATCAAACGCGGCCCATTAGCTCCATTGGTTAGAGCGTCGTGCTGATAAAGCGGA
>CM060315.1:45559134-45564134 GCA_030674185.1 Monoplex corrugatus
TTTTTGTTTTGTTTGTTTAACCTTACAGACACTTTTCGGTGAAGGGTAACGCGTGAACGGTTATACCATGACGGGTCAAAATCAATGTTCATAAATATGTTTCGGTTATATTTCATACATCATGCACGACGAGAATACAAAATGTATACTCACAAAAAAGGCAAACAAACAAAAAAATTAACTACTTTAAACTTTTAAATTTTACTTTTAGTAGGACACAACATATCAACAACAGGTCTTATCAAACTACTTCATCTCCAAACCAAAATAATCAATCAACACTAATGTTGACCTCCCAAACATTTCACTGAAGCAAGCGGGGACAATGAAGATGGTAAAAATGAACTCGATGATGAGAATGACGAGGGTGAGCTGTGCCACCCATCCGAGGGATGAGTCATCACCATCATCATCATCACCATCATCATGATGATTGCCCTGCTGCATGGCGTTGGCGATCATGGCCCTCCATATGCATCTATCCCTTGTTGCCGCAAGCACTTCTTCCACCCTCTCTGTCCTCAGCCACTCTGCAAGTCCGTCCAATACTTTTTCCCCTGGGTCTACCTGGTGCTCTCTTTCCTTCTACCTTTCCCGTTGTGACCAGGTACTCTAATTGCTCGTTCCTCATAAATGGCCCATAGATGTTGCCTGTCTTTTCCGAATCTTCCTTATCAACGATCTTGTGTCTGCTCCATCAAGACCGTCTCGTCTAACGAAGCTGGCACTTGGTGAGCAGACGCCCAATGCTTGACACTTCTTTAGAACTTGCGGGATGAGTAGGTACACTGATCTTCAGGGCCTGGTGTAAGTCTTCATGTGAGATATGCTATAATGCACATGATCTTCCAAAGACACTGGAAAGAAATCTGCGATTCTGGGTCGTCTGCAGGTCCGTGGCTGTAGCTGTTCTGCGCCGTTCAAATGTGATTGTTCATTGCCGTCGCCAGCATACTCTGTTGTGGGCTATGTTTTTTCCACTTGGTGGCAATTATTTGGCAGTTGATGAGGTTGGCCTTCAGAGAATCGTTGTACCACTTTAAAGGGTTGTATGGGCAGTGTCTTTCACTTCGTGGCAATTATTTCGCAGTTGACAACGTTGGCCTTCATAAAATCCTTATACCACTTTAAAGGGTTGTATGGGCAGTGTCTTTAATTTCGTGGCAATTATTTGGCACTTGATGAGGTTGCCCTTCAGAAAATCGTTATACCACTTTAAAGAGTTGTATGTACAATGTCTTCCACTTAGCGGCAATTATTTCGCAGTTGACAATGTTGCCATCAGAAAATCATTGTACCATTTTAGAGGATTGTATGGGCAATGTCTTCCACTTGAGGGCAATTACTTCGCAGTTGACAACGTTGGCCTTCACAGAATCGTTGTACCACTTTAGAGGGTTGTATGGGCAATGTCTTCCACTTGGCGGCAATTATTTCGCAGTTGACAACGTTGGCCTTCACAGAATCGTTGTACCACTTTAGAGGGTTGTATGGGCAATGTCTTCCACTTGGGGGCAATTATTTCGCAGTTGACACGTTGGCCTTCACAGAATCTTGTACCACTTTAGAGGGTTGTATGGGCAATGTCTTCCACTTGGGGGCAATTATTTCGCAGTTGACAACGTTGGCCTTCACAGAATCAGTATACCACTTTAGAGGGTTGTATGGGCAATGTCTTCCACTTGGGGGCAATTATTTCGCAGTTGACAACGTTGGCCTTCACAGAATCAGTTTACCACTTTAGAGGGTTGTATGGGCAATGTCTTCCACTTGGGGGCAATTATTTCGCAGTTGACAACGTTGGCCTTCACAGAATCGTTGTACCACTTTAGAGGGTTGTATGGGCAATGTCTTCCACTTGGGGGCAATTATTTCGCAGTTGAAACGTTGGCCTTCACAGAATCATTGTACCACTTTAGAGGGTTGTATGGGCAATGTCTTCCACTTGGGGGCAATTATTTCGCAGTTGATGAGGTTGGCCTTCAGAAAGTCGTTGTACCTCTTTAGAGGGTTTACCTGGTCAAGATGTCCTTGCTTCAGCTGTCCTCAGAGATGCATCTTTGTGATGCCAGTCTTTTTTGCACAGACAACGTGCCCTGTCTGACGAAGCTGGCATTTGGTAAGTAGACGCTCACTGCTTGACACTTCTTTACAACAGTCCATCTTGCCACGTGATGTTGCTCACTGCTTGACACTTCTTTACAACAGTCCATCTTGCCACTTGATGTTGCTCACTGCTTGACACTTCTTTACAACAGTCCATCTTGCCACGTGATGTTGCTCACTGCTTGACACTTCTTTACAACAGTCCATCTTGCCACGTGATGTTGCTTACTGCTTGACACTTCTTTACAACAGTCCATCTTGCCACTTGATGTTGCTCACTGCTTGACACTTCTTTACAACAGTCCATCTTGCCACTTGATGTTGCTCACTGCTTGACACTTCTTTACAATAGTCGATCTTGCCATGTGATGTTGCTCACTGCTTGACACTTCTTTACAACAGTCCATCTTGCCACGTGATGTTGCTCACTGCTTGACACTTCTTTAGACAGTTGATCTTGCCACGTGATGTTGCTCACTGCTTGACACTTCTTTACAACAGTCCATCTTGCCACGTGATGTTGCTCACTGCTTGACACTTCTCTAGACAGTCCATCTTGCCACGTGATGTTGCTCACTGCTTGACACTTCTTTAGACAGTTGATCTTGCCACGTGATGTTGCTCACTGCTTGACACTTCTTTACAACAGTCCATCTTGCCACGTGATGTTGCTCACTGCTTGACACTTCTCTAGACAGTCCATCTTGCCACGTGATGTTGCTCACTGCTTGACACTTCTTAGACAGTTGATCTTGCCACGTGATGTTGCTCACTGCTTGACACTTCTTTACAACAGTCCATCTTGCCACGTGATGTTGCTCACTGCTTGACACTTCTCTAGACAGTCCATCTTGCCACGTGATGTTGCTCACTGCTTGACATTTCTTTACAACCTGAATGTCGGACAGTCGATCTTGCCACGTGATATTACATGTCTTGCGCAGATAACTTTGACAGGAACCGTTCCCAGTTGTTGAGTGGTAGTGTGGGACGGGTCTCACAGCGGTACAACAGTAGAGCAAAGTGCTCAGGACTACTGCTCAGCACAGAGCAATCTTTGCGGCGATCCTGATACCATAGCCTTGCCATAACCCTTTGTTCTGCCTTACCAAATCAAAAGTATCCTTGGAAGTGCGTAGCGCCACCTTCTGTACCAAGAAATCCATTGCTAGTTACAGGGACCCCAATGGCAAATGAAAAAAAATCTCTGAAAATGTAGGGGGGGGGGGGAGGGGTCCTGGGGCATGCTCCCCGGAACAAATTTTATAATATAGATGGAAAATACAGTAATCTGATACTATCTGGCACAACTTTAGGCTTGTTTACGATCCTTTGTACTGAAGCAAACAAGTTATACATACTGGTGTCAGATTTCAAGAAAAATAAGTTGGTGAGTATTTTTCTAATGTATCTATGCTCCAACAGACATTAAACAACAACCTAGACTGAACAGCTTCAAGATTCTTTGCAGTTTTCCGTCTTATCTGGTGCTTCTTTGACTTGAAATGGTCTGAAAGCTAGCGGATGCCTGCTCAACTTTAGTTTTTTTTATTGGAATTCATAGCGGCACAAGACATAGTAGGCTATACCAGCCTCTGTTATTTTTGAAAGCCATGTGCTCATTTCCATGACATCAATTTTTCGTGAAATCCACTCCTAACACCGCTTATTTTTGCAGTCTTTGTCAAACGTTTTTGATGCAGCAGATCCTCTCTCCAGAATATCGGCTCGAGACATCGTCACACTCTCCAAAAGTTTGCAATCAGTTCTGAAAACAGGCCGCAGCTGACAAACAAAAAAACACCGGAAGTGATTGTAGCGGAAAATGATACTGGATTTATTCCCCTTACCGAACTTTCGTCGTCTGCTAGGAAAGATTAACAGACGGACAAACAGCCAGCCATCAACAGACTGACAAACAGCCGGCTATGTCACAGAAGAAAAACATTATCAGTCGAGTTTTCTTTTTACTTTCTCGGAAAGCACTTTTTTTTTTCTCGGAAGCAGCTTGTAGATTTTCTCGGATTTCCGAGAAAAATCGGAAAATTGGGACCCCTGTAGTTACCGTACTGTCCAAGTAGCAAAACGTGTCTACAATCTTCATCACCTGGTTGTTGATGACAATCGGAAGTGATCAAACGCCAAAAGCCTGACATAGTGTCGGCTGAAACATAAACTTTGGCGTGATGAGGCTAACTGTAGGACCGCAGCGTTTTGCATGCCTGGGCAAACTGGTCAGTTATGTGCTTGATGTACTTGTGTGCGTGTGTGGCCAGTGCGCATTCATCTTCGAATAGAAATTCCCGAAGGATGGCTTGGAACACTTCTGTCTTGGCTGGCAGTCGATACAGGCTTGTGGCAAAAAGAAATGAAAACTGACAACAATACAGGAAGGTGACAGGGTAGTCGGATGAACGTAGAGATTGATATCTGCCTGAAGCATCGATCCCAGAGAGCCATGGGATCTGACGCAGATTTATATTTCGCCCCAGGTCCCAACGGTTATCATGATCAGTCATACAATCACAAAAATAATGTTGGCTGATCTCGACAAAGGCAAGACAAATGAAGTTTCGTGAAAACAGAGCAATGTACAGTGAAATGGGTATGGTATATCTGGACACACCCTGGTAGAAAATGAAAACTGTGATATTCTTCATCAGAGATAAAACAAACGAGAAAATGAACAATGGTTTCTTTGACCTGGGATGACCTATAAGTAGATGCTGACGAATTACATGAGGATGGATATTTTCAACTGGGGAAAACATAAAGCGTACAAAGAAGCTTAAAAAATTACATTGCTATATTCACCAACTGAAACTTTTCAGTATGATTTTAAAACAAAGCTACAATGCTACATGCAAAATATTAGTTTACTTGTTCTGTTTGTC
>CM060315.1:45576634-45599134 GCA_030674185.1 Monoplex corrugatus
TAGCATATAAAGAGATATAGATAAGTTCGCATTTTAAGAGGAAAATTACGCGACTGTATACATGAAAAAATAGGGGAAAATCACACACACACACACACACACACACACACACACACACACACACACAACAAATGATAAAACTTTCATTACAAAATGTATGTAAAAAATTGCAGTATTCTTCCATATATCATTCAAGATCGATTGTTGCTGTTCATTTTCGTATTCAACTAAACGCGTTGAAAACAAAATATTGTAAAAATATCAAGTGTATTTGCGGAGAACAATTCACACTGTTTCACAGTTTATTTTACTGCAAAATGCTACGTTCTTTTTTACCAAAATTATTTACACAAGAAAACTATTCAGAAACTCATTTTAAAGAAGTAACTTCTGATCAGTCTTTATCAGTTAAAATTTCAGAATCATTGGTTCACAGTCCTGTTAATGTATTGCTTTAAGTTTCTGAAGTTAGTATTCTAGCGTTAAATTTTTCCTTCACATTGTTAATGTTAATTGTTAGTGTTAAGATCTTGTTCCATTTTTCTATTTACCCATTTATTTATGTCTTTTACTTTGTCTCCCCTCTCCCCACAATGCAACTCGCCCACCTCTTATCTTCCATTTCCCCCCCCCCCCCTGTCTAATATCACTCATAGTGAACAGACGTTAAATTAAAGAACGAACACACACACACACACACACACACACACATACACACACACACACACACACACACACACACACACGTACACACACATACATACATACATATATACATACATAATACATACATACATACATACATACATACATACATACATACATACATACATACACATTCACACATACACACACAATCAAGCAAACAAACACAAATAATTGGACGAACAATATCGAAATCTAACAGCTTCATACCTCAAGGATAACTGCATGCTGGGTTTTTTTTTTTCTCTTCTAGTAATTGTTGTTGTTGCTGTTGTTGTTGCTGTTGTTGTTATTGTTGTGTTGTTTTCACTTCTTTAACGATCGCATTTACATCTCAGAATACATACGTTTGTTTTAACAAAACCGACATGTTACAGTACCAATTCTTCTCACTTGAGCTATATGGGGGATCTTCTGCTACCAAGCTAGTTTCTGCTTGATTGAAGACACTATTCTTTAGATTGAACGCAGTAAGCTTTAATACTGGTTCATCTTTTTTCAATAGACTACACAAAAACTTTTTAGTAAACATGATTATTTTAGATGGGAAACAGTAAGCTTTCATACTGGTTCGTCTTTTTCCACAGATTACACAAAAACTTTTAGTCCGTATTGGCAGAGGGGATTGTTCAGTTGGGGAGAGAGCGATAGGTTAGATTCTAAAGATTCCTAGGTTTTGGCGCGGAACATTGTCCAGCAGTTGACACTTCTCCCCTCCCTCATCACCCTCTTCACCACCCCCCTCCCATCCCCCCATCCAAAGACCTTGCCAGCAGTTTGGGTTTATGTGCAGGTATAGGGCTTATGTTACGTTCACTTAGGATCTGATAATACTGCAGCGTCAATGCTTGTGGAGTATACATTATATTCGACGTGCGGAGACGCCCAGTCTTGAGAAACTGAAACTGAAACAATAGCAAAAATCTACAATACAGCACTGTTGCCTGCCTGCCTGCCTGCCTGCCTGCCTGCCTACCTGCCTGTCTCTCTCTCTCTCTCTCTCTCTCTCTCTCTCTCTCTCTCTCTCTCTCTCTCTCTCTCTCTCTCTCTTGTTTTTCTCCCGCTCTCATTGTTTTTTTCAAACTTCAAAGCACTTCATTACGCACTCTCTCCTTTTAACAACATTCGTAAAGGGGAAAAAAATCAAAATCATAGTTTTCTTTTTATATTTTCTTTGACCCACCTGTACAAAGACACACATGTGTATTTACAGCCCAGTCAGCAAGCCTGTTTCAGTGCATAAATGTGTGTCAGACATTTAGACATGTGGCCGATTCGTCATCACCCACTTCGTCCATTTTTTATTTTTTCGTTTTGCGTTAATCTTCGCTTTTCTGTCTTGTATCCTTGATTTTTAGTAGATCTTTATGATGCTTTCATAATTTCGTTTAGTTTATTTTAATGTTCGCTTTTCTTTCTTATATCCTTAACTTTTAGTATATATTTACGATACTTTCATATTTTCATTTATTTTATTTCTTTATCCCTAAGTTATGCATGTCGTTTTCTTTGTGTGTGCGTGTGTGTGTGTGTGTGTGTGTGCGCGCGCGTGTGTGTGTAGGTGTAGATGTAGGTGTAGGTTTGTGTGTACGTGTGTGCTTGCGTGTGTGTGTGTGTGTGTGTGTGTGTGTGTGTGTGTGTGTGTGTGTGTGTGTAGGTGTAGGTGTGTGGATTGTGTGTACATGTGTGCTTGCGCGCGCGCGCGCGCGCGCGCGCGCGTGTGTGTGTGTGTGTGTGTGTGTGGCGATGCTCTCTATGTATAAAGAGCCCTCGCCGTCCCATGGTGGGGGAAGGGGGAGGGGGGGTCAGGAAAATTGAGCAACACTCAACTAAGTCCCCCTGAAGTGGATGAGACTCGACCGTCTAGGTCTAATGTTCCCAGAGAGCCCATGGCGCGCTCAACTCTGGATAGGAGTCAGCGAGGATAGGAAATAACACACACACACACACATACACACACACACACACATACACACACATACACACACACACACACACATATATATATATATATATATATATATATATATATATATTATATATATATATATGTATGTATGTATATATGTATATCCAACAATAATAGTTTTCAACTGACGCCGTTTCGAACTCACAATCTCCCAGTCAGTCGTCCGTTGCGTAACCACTTCGTTCCAATGTTTCGTCAAAAACAGCATTCCGTCTTACCGCTTCACTAACTACTGGTACTTCATTCAGACTAGTTTCATTTGCACGACATGCCAGTCATTTCGGCATCTTCCTCGTATGTTTCACTGTAATGATTGAAAACGTCCTCCATTTTTGTAAAAATAACAGGCACTATAGTTGTCATAGGTCATCTAGAGTTGAAGAAATCGCTTTGCCTTTTTCCATCTTATTGGAATCTCAGAAGGGTGCCCTGGTTTTCCATTTTCCCATCTCATTCCTCTCAGCATCCTCTCATCTAGCTCTGCCTACTTCGCTCATTTATTTTTTATGTGACGTTCTCTCACGTTTATGTTTATCTGGCCGAATCAACCGATATTTTTTTTTTATTTATTTATTTTGTGTGCGTGTGACTGATTCAGACCGCGATGTATATCTATCGGGACCTGGAATAAAATACAGATCTGTGTCTAATCCCCTGGCAGTTGAGAATCGATGCTTTAGAAAGATATCGTTTTCTGTGCCCCTCCATCCTTTTCTCTCACCATGATGTTGTTGCACTTCCTTCTTTCCTACTGACATGGCGTATTTGTCTGTTTTACTTTTCGTTCCATGAAGAGAGACAGACAGACAGAGAGAGAGAGAGACAGACAGACAGACAGACAGAGGCAGAGACAGAGACAGAGAGAGGGAGGGAGAGACAGAGAGACTAGAGACAGAGAGAGAGACAGAGACAGGGAGAGACACACACACACAGAGACAGAGAGAGACACAGAGAGAGAGGGGGGGGAACAGAGAGAGAGAGAGACAGAGAGAGATAGAGAGACAGACAGACAGAGAGGGACGGAGAGACAGACAGACAGAGACAGAGACGGACAGAGAGAGACAGACAGACAGAGACAGGCAGACAGAGAGAGAGGGGGGGCAGAGGGAGAGAGGGACAGAGAGCGAGAGAGACAGAGACACAGAGAGAGAGAGAGACAGACAGACAGACAGACAGACAGAAAGACAGAGAGGAAAAATGACATATGACAAAAGATTCAACTGAGAGATCGAAACCAAACTCCAGAAATAGATTCAGAAACTTCGTTAAGCGTAAGCCCCTTTATCCAGTGACTCCCCACCCACCCCACCTACCTCTCTCTCTCTCTCTCTCTCTCTCTCTCTCTCTCTCTCTCTCTCTCTCTCTCTCTCTCAATTTTACCCTCCCTCCTGCCATTCCATTTCCAGCGCCTCATTGAGCAAGGGCATATTACATGTATGATGTGAACAGAAAACTTCCACACATCAGCAGCGAAGCAAATCGCTGACGGTTCAAAAGTACCCAGGTCATAAGACTACCAATGGTTCAGTTAATTGTTAAATGGACGACATGGTGGGGGTATACTTTAATCAAACAAACAAATTAGCATCTACAAAACATAAACAAACAAACAAAAATCGGTCGCCGTGGTGCAACCCGACTATCGACTGGATGGTTGTCGGTAAGAATACCATCAGCCCGGTGTGGGATTTTTCAGCGCTAACCGGTTCCTTATTGTTATTGTTATTGTTGTCTAAAGCCCAGCCGACTGCGTAGAGCCATATCAGGGCTATAACCGTTTCAAAACATGTAAAACTGCAACAGGGGAATAAAAAATAAAAATAAAATAAAATTAAGCACACATATCAATGCATTCGCCCACATGATCTAAGGACATGCCCCTGGCGTTGACTACTCCGTCCAATTTATCTTACAGGGGATTTAAAACAAAAAACATCTGAATACAAATTTAAGCATACCAAAGGACACCAAAACGTGTATAAAAATGGGTCTAAATTACCTAAGATTGCTTCAGCATATCTCTACTCCCTAGAACCAAATATGCATTTAATACATGTACCCAGTTATCAATCCTAAGAGAAAGTACATAAGACTTTATCGAACACATACATGTGAATGGACCAGCAAGGCATAAAATGATACGAAGAAATGACAAAAATCAAAAAAGAATAAGGCAGAAACAAACAGAGTGACAAAAAAGAGGAAATTTTCTAGCAGTGAATTACCAGAAGGTGGGGATACTATTTATACTGGAAGAGTCCCCGGCATCCCTACTGGGGTGAGGAGGGGGGGGGGACCAGTTCCTTCGCAGAGTAAGTAATGTACTGCTGACTATGGGCACACTGGGGAGACTAGGACCATGTTGTCTCAAGCGAGACTCATCCATTTCACGGATGAGTCCTTGAAGGTGCTGCTCCAACTTTCTGACGAACACCGCAGGTGCGTGTATATATATATATATATATATATATATATATATATATATTATATATATAATATATATATATATTATATATATATTATATATATATATATATTATATATATATATATATTATATATATATATATATATTATATTATATATATATATATATTTTATATATATATATATTATATATATATATCTTGCGGGCAAAGTTAATTGCGGCACATATTATCAAAAAGGACAACCCTGTCACCTAGTCTCAATCCACAATGGAATTCAATAGCATCCCAACCGTCGTCGTCGTCGTCGTCATCATTGTCGTCGTCATCGTCGTCGTCGTCGTCATCATCATCATCATCATCATCATCATCTCATCATCATCGTTCGTCGTCGTCGTCGTGATCATCATCATCATCATCATCCTCATCATCGTCGTCATCATCATCCTCGTCATCGTCGTCATCATCATCATCGTCGTCGTCGTCGTCGTCGTCGTCTCACATCATCATCATCGTCTCGTCGTCGTCGTCGATGTCGTCATCATCGTCGTACCATTGTGAAAAATTGTCCGATATTGTGTTGTCACTTAAGTGTCGAAGAAAACAAGACAGCCAAAACAAAACAAAACAAGACAAAACAAAACAAAGCAAAGCAAAACAAGCAAAACAAAAATAAAAACGAGACGGTCAAGCCATTGTATATCCTCATTTTTTTAAATAAAAGTAAATAAATAAAGAATGAATAGAAAACATATTTTACATTCGTTTTTTTCAAAGGCACATTTCTCTTTGCAAATTTCCACGTATACGAAAAAAAAGCTAAAATGGAGCAGATGTAACAAACCACAAGTATTACAATATTATTCAAACTTATTGTATTTGCACCTAGAAAATGGAATACAATAAAAGGAAAAATCGTGGAGGGATGGGGGGTGGCAGGGAGGAAACACACGTGACAAACATCAATGTTGAACATTTTAGACAGTGAATGGACCAGTGTGACTTATTCATAGATCTTAACGCTGAACAAAGTCTCATAACAGAAATGTTGCAATAACGGACACACAACAATAAAATTCCCGAAAGTTTGAAAATGGGAAGGAGGGTTGATATACGTGTGAAAACAAACAAACAAACAAACAAACAAACAACAAACAAACAAAAAGTAGTTTGACAGCGCCTTTTCTACATATTACTTCAATAGGCTATACGTCTATTAACACCCTATCGGTATACTCAGCCCTATCGGTATGCTCAGCCCTATCGGTATACTCAGGCCTATCGATAACTCAGCCCTATCGGTATACTCAGCCCTATCGTATCTCAGCCCTATCAGTATATTCAGTCCTATCGATATGCTCAACCCTACCGGTATACTCAGCCTTATCGATACACTCAGCCCTATGGGTATGCTCAGCTCTGTCGGTATGCTCAGCGCTATCGATATACTCAGCCCTATCGGTATGCTCAGCCCTATCGATATACTCAGCCCTGTCGGTATACTCAGCCCTATCGATACACTCAGCCCTATCGGTATACTCAGCCCTATCGGTATACTCAGCCCTATCGATACACTCAGCCCTATCGGTATACTCAGTCCTATCGGTATCTCAGCCCTATCGATACACTCAGCCCTGTCGGTATACTCAGTCCTATCGGTATACTCAGCCCTTATCGGTATACTCAGCCCGTATCGGCTATCGTACTCAGCCCTATCGATACACTCAGCCCTGTCGGTATACTCAGTCCTATCGGTATGCTCAGCCCTATCGGTATGCTCAGCCCTGTCGGTATACTCAGTCCTATCGGTATACTCAGCCCTATCGGTATGCTCAGCCCTATCGGTAATTTAGTCCTATCGATATGCTCAGCCCTACCGATATACTCAGCCATATCGGTATGCTCAGTCCTATCGGTATATTTCGTTGAAAACAACACACACAACGATATTTACAAAATGTAAAGCTTAACGTTTCAACATGTTGCTTCGGAAGATTGTAAATGTGCACACAATGAAAATTTAACGGTCACGATTAAGTTAGAAACGCATTTGTTTTAAAAATTCCTTGGTACAATTTGGCTTCCCTATCCCAACCTACTTTTGGTTTGTGTCTGTTTTTTTTTGTTTGTTTTGTAACCAGTGATACTTTTTTTTTTTTTTTTTTTTTTTTTTTTTTTGCATCCCCATGAAATTATTCAAAGCCATTTCATCGTTTCGGAAGACAGTCCTGTTTTCATCTATTGTACATACAGAAACAACTTTTTGGATTCATTCTATATGAACAAGGTTTGTGATGTTCGTAAAACGGAAGAAATGTACATCAAATGTAAAGTAGAATGTATTGATTTTTGCATGGCTTTGCGCGCTGACCGACCACCTGTGCCAGTTGTGAGATACATGCAAACAGACCCGGTTGCCAGTGCTCAGTGCTCCCGGGGAGGAGTTGTTAGTCGGGATGTGTAGGATGGAAAACACCTACCGAAAAGGGTGAGCGTACCGATAGGGCGTTAACATATGTACCTTTTTAAGCAACTGAGTTATGTCCCTTTGCGTTTAAAAGCATCTGAATTTATCGCAATTCTAGAACACTTTTTCTTTTTTTTTTTAACGAACAAGCAGTTTGATACAGGCGTATTATTATCAAACGGTAACTGGGATCGGCGTACCTTGTGAAATCGGTATTGATTTAACCCTTTTGACTCTTGCGCCCTATTCTCATCATCATCATCATCATCATCATTCATCATCTCATCCGTAGTCTGGTTGACCGTTGGGGCACCACTGAAGATTTTGCAACCAACTTCCTCCACTCCTCACGGTCCTCAGCTTTCCGCAGAATGACGTTCATTCAAGGCCAGTCCACTCTCTGATATTGTCCTCCCATCTTTTTCTCTGTCTGCCTCTTCGTCTCCCTCCCTGTACTGTTTCCCTGCAAGACGGTCTTGGCCAGTCCGGATGATCGTGTGACGTGCCAGTACCACCTCAGTTTGCGTCTTATCACTGAAGTCAGGAGGTCTTCATACGGCCCGATGGCGTTTTCGATTCGGGTTTTCACTTCCTTATTGGTTATATGATCTTTGTACGAGATACCAAGGCGTTTGCGGAAGCATCTCATCTCCATTGCCTGTATCCTTCTTTCAATGTCTGCTGTTATGGTCCATGTTTCGCATGCCCTATCTACCAGCTGCAAAAAAAAACACTTAATCCTTTGATACCCTCACCCTATCCACCAGCTTCCTACAGGACGTTGGTGGATAGGATGAGGGAATCAAAGGATTCTGCAGGAAGCTGGTGAATACGGTGAGGGAATCAGAGGATTGAGTTTTTCGCTTTGCTATCACGATTGACGATGCGGGATGCTGGTGGACAGGGTGCAGGAGTGAAAGGGTTAATTCAGATCTATTTCTGTGTCTGTAAGCACGCACGCTTATTTTCTATCATTAATTTTTTGTGTTTGTGCATTCACTGTCATGCTGGCAGCTCCCACGCATGTTTCGATGTCTTGTTCTTCTCTCATCATCATCATCAAGTGCCTTGCCATGTTGGATATCATGGCCTTCAAGCACCTCTTCCACCTTCTCTGTCCTCAAGCCACTCTGCAAGTCCGCCCAATATATATTTTCTCCCTGGGTCTACCTGGTGCTCTCTTTCCCTCCATCTTTCCTGTTGTGACCAGGTCCTCCAATTCCCCTTCCTCATGAAATGGCATATAAATGTTGCCTGTCTTTTCCTAATCTTCTTTATAAATAATCTTCTTGTGTCTGCCTCCATCAAAACTGTTTCGTTTGTTTTCTTTGCTGTCCATGAACTCTCAATATTATTCTAGAAACCACATCTGGCTGCCTCAATCTTGATCTGGCTTTGCTTGTTGACTGTCCACGCCTCAAAACCGTATAACATTATCGGTTCTATATAACATTCAAGAAGTCTCTTCCTGATGTTAATTGATAGGCATTTGTTGGTAAGAATGCTTTTCATCTTCTTGAATGCTGTTTTGGCTTGGCCGATTCTGCCGGCTATTTCTGATGTGCGTCTGCCGTCTGGTGAAATGATCGTTCCCAGATATCTAAACTTATCAACCTGTCTCAAGGTTGTGCCGTTTGCTGTTATTTTGCATGAGGGGATTTCATGTTTTTTATTGATCAACATAACTTCAGTCTTCTTGTTGTTTAGTTCCAACCCCTTACCTTTGCTTTCTATTTCAAGTATATTCACAAGATTTTGTAGGTCCCTTTCTCCTCTACGAGATGAAAACATCCGCAATGTATGTAACCGATCAGCAGTTGCTATAGGTCATCCGTGTGTGTGTGTGTGTGTGTGTGTGTGTGTGTGTGTGTGTGTGTGTGTGTGTGTGTGTGTGTGTGTGTGTGTGTGTGTGTGTGTGTGTGTGTGTGTGTGTGTGTGTGTGTGTGTGTGTGTAGGGGTAGTGTGGTGGTGGTGGTAACATTCTCATTCTCTATTTTTACTACTTCTCAGACGCGTATTTCAGCTTCCACTTTCTCTCCCATTCCTTTCAATATTTACTCTTATCCTCTCATCTGTGCCGAGGAGCCCTACTTCGCTATGTTTTTTATGAGACGCTCTCTCACGTTTGCCGGGCGTTATTTTTGTGATTGTGTGAGTGATCGTGCTGCCTGTTGGGACCCAGAGTGAAATATAGATCTCTGCCCAATTTCGTGGCCGGCTCTTTGCAGGATCGATGCTACGGACAGACATAACCCCTGCATCCATCTGCTCTGCTTTTCCTTACGAACTGGAATGTTGTCGGTACACTTGTTGGTGGTGGTCATCGTGTTTGTATATCGTAATATCATCTCTGTTGTTTGAAGTTTTCTCCCTCTCTCTGTTTCACCGAAGTCTTTGAGACTTACGCGTTGGATTGTTGAAAATGTTTTTTTCGCATGAACTTTCAGTTACCAGCCGCTGCTTTATCGGTGATATCAATCGTTACTATAAAATGGATTTTCTTTTTTCATATACTATACTTTTGGATTTTTCCAGTGATGGTTTACGTTCTAAAGTGTTTCATGCAAGCAACAATTACAATTCATAGTAAGATACGACCAGGGTAGGTTTGAGATTGTCTTCAGATACTGATAACCACGAAATTCGGTAGTACCTGCTGCATGTGAGGAGTTAAACAACCCCCCCCCCCCAAACAAACAAACAAACAAACAAACAAAAACAAAACAAACAAACAAACAAAAAATCCGAACTGGAGAGGAATGGGCTCCACAGGTCCAACTTGCCCAAGACAAGCCATATGAGAAGATAAACCCATTTCCTTGGCACACAACCCACAGAACTGAAAGAAACAGGTGAACAGTTCTTTAGTGTGGCGCTCGTAATGACTGTTTACAGTAAGAGTTAAGGTAGAAGAAGAAGTAAGATGTAAACAATGGATAACTGGGCACCATCCTTCACTGATAGGCATAAACATGGACTGAATGAAACTATAGTTCTGTGAACGATGAACATGTAGGACTGCTGATTGTAGTCACTCACAGTAAACATAGTTCTCTCTCGTTCTGTTTGTCGTGTGTGTGTGTGTGTTGTGTGTGTGGTGTGTGTTGTGTGTGTGTGTGTTGTGTGTGTGTGTGTGTGTGTGTGTGTGTTTTTGTGTGTGTGTGTTTTCTCTCTCTCTCTCCTCCTCTCTCTTTCTCCTTCCTCTCTCTCTCTCCTCCTCTCTCTCTCTCACTCTCTCTCTCTCACTTCCTCCTCTCTCTCTCTCTCTCTCTCCTTCCTCTCTCTCTCTCTCTCTCTCTTCTCTCTCTCTCTCACACACATCTTCTCTCTCTCTCTCTCTCCCCTCATTCACTCTCTCATTCTCTCTCTTCATTCTCTCTCTACTCTCTCTTCTCTCTCTCTTCTCCGTCTCAGTCTCTCTCTCATTTTTTCTCTCTCTTTCTCTTGTCTCTTCTCTCTCACTCTTCTCTCTCTCTCTCTTTTTCTCTCCTCCCCTTTCTCTCTCCAATTCTCTCTCTCTGTCTATGTCTCTCTCTCACTCTTTCTTCTCTTTTCTCTCTCTCCTTCTGTCTCTCCTTCTCTCTTTCTCTGTCTATGTCTCCTCTCTCTTCTCTTTCTCTCTCTCCTTTCTCTCTCCTCTCTCTCTTTTTTCTCTCCCTCTCTCTGTCTCTTTCTCTTCTCCTTCTTCTCCACTCTCTTCTCCTCTCCTTCTCTGTCTTTCTCTTCCTCCCTCTTTCTCTCACTCTGTCTCTCCCTCCTCTCTCTCCCCCCTCTCTCTCTGTCTCTTTCTCTTCCTCCCCTCTTTCTCTCCCTCTCTCTCTCACTCTCTCTCTCTTTCTTTCTCTCAGACAGAGGGGCAAGGATAAGGGTTGGTGAGGGTTGGTGTGTGTGGTAAAAAGACGGATACAGGGAGTATCTAGAGGGCTTTTTCTTTCTTTCTTTCCTTCTTCTTTAATATAGTTTTCTTTCTTCTCTTTGATATCTCAGACACGCACGCACACGATGCTGGAGAAAGCCGAGCTTGGGAGGAAGTGGGGGGGGGGGAAAGGAAGGGGGAAGGAAGGGGGGAGGAAGGAAGGAAGGAAGGGGGAGATGTTTCCCTGGTGATGTCACGATAGTTTCCTTCAATCTCTTTCCTTTGCTTCCAGACACGTCCTGGTTCTCTCCGTTCTGTGTCCTCGTTCACAAAACGGCGAGGGTGCTGAGATTAGGGGTCTTAGCTCCAGTGTCTTCATCTGAAATGAATGCCGCGCCGACGCGGTATAGTACACCACAACTTTGCCCAAAGAAGTTTCAGTGTTCCCACCCACCATCCCTCCTGCCATGTTGTTAGTTACCGTCTCGTCACTATCACTATCGTGTGACGTATGATCATATATCCCATAATGCTGAGCGAGGAAGCGCGTGCGTATCCAACTTCTTTTTGGTCATGCATTCCGTGTTAACTGTTTCCGTTAATTATATTTACATTTTTTTCACACCAGCAGTGTTATTGTGTAACACTTCAGAGTGGATTTATTGTGAGCGTACCGCTAGAACACAATAGTATTATCTGGCCACTTTGTTTCTGAACAGTGTCACGTCAAAGTGTTTAGTCTCTGTTCTATGTATTGCTGGCTTTAAGAGATTCTTCTGTCTAGACTTAAGTTTGGAAACTGCGGTTGACTCCGAAAATGAAATCAATTAATGCATATTGAATGAAAATGAAATACAAATCAGCACAGTATATAGCCTACGCCTATCTTGACTGTGGTCTGATTTAACGATGTGTTACAAAGTTTATCACTGAACGCCGATAGTTAACACGCTGGCTTCGTTCAAATTTTCTGCGCATAGCTCACATTGAAAGACCGCACATATATGGCGAGGTCACGATCAAATTCAATGACCAGTGCAGACAGCGGTTGGTATTAGCAAATGCACATTAGGTGTATGGAGGAGCATTTACATAACACAGTTCTATGCATCTTTTCATCTTCATGAAAAGCATTCTTAACAACAAATGCCTATCAGTTAACATCAGGAAGAGCGTTTCTGAATGTTATATAGAACCGATAATGTTGTACGGTTATGGGGCGTGGACAGTCAACACGAAAAGTCAGAACAAAATTGAGGCAACTGAAATGTGGTTTCTAAGAAAAATGTTGAGAGTTCGATGGACAGCAAAGAAAACAAACGAGACAGTCTTGAAGGGGGCAGACACAAAAAGATTTCATAAGGAAGATTAGGACAAGACAAGCAACATTTATAGGACATTTTATGAGGAAAGGTGAATTAGAACACCTGGTCACAACAGGAAAGCTGGATTTCCCAGAACACCAGGTAGACCAAGAGAGAAAATGTGTGTGTGTGTGTGTGTGTGTGTGTGTGTGTGTCTGTTGTGTGTGTGTGTGTGTGTGTGTGGTGTGTGTGTGTGTGTGTGTCTGTGTGTGTGTGTGTGTGTTGTGGTGTGTGTGTGTGTGTGCGTGTGTGTGTGTGCGTGTCTGTTGTGTGTCTGTTGTGTCTGTGTGTTTGCGCACGTGCTCTCGCACGCATGCGTGTTTGTGTGTGTGTGTGTGTGTGTGTGTGTGTGTGTGCGCGCGCGCGCGTGTGTGTGTGCGTGCGTGTCTGTCTTGTGTGTCTGTGTCTGTGTGTGTGTCTGTGTGTTTACGCACGCGCTCTCGCACGCATGCGTGTTGTGTGTGTGTGTGTGTGTGTGTGTGTGTGTATGTGTGTGTGTGTGTGTGCGCGCGCGCTAATGCACTTTCGCATACATGCGCGCGCGCGCGCGCGTGTATGTGTGTGTGTGTGCACGCGCGCACGCTCTCACACGATGTGTGTGTGTGCGCGCTGGTGCGCGCGTGTGTATGTGTTGTGTGTGTGTGTGTGGCGCGCGCGTGTTGTATGTGTATGTGTGTGTGCGTGAAGGGAAGAGCAGGCGGAGGGGAGCAGGGGAGATTATCCCTTGGTCGTCCTGTTGCTCCTTTCAGCCTGTTTTCTTTGCATATGAGCACGTGCGAGCCGTCTGACTATCCCTCCTGGCTCCAACTTCCACGAACACCCCTAGTGTGCCGGTGTCTTGGTCTCAGTCAATATGCTGAATTAATAACCAAAGTGGCCAAAGCTCTAGCCGGATTGTTCGCTGGCTAAAGGCTGGTTGGTTGGTGGGTTGGTTGGTTGGTTGGTGGGTTGGTGGGTTGGTTGGTGGTTGGTTGGTTGGTTGGCTGGTTGGTTGGTTGGTTGGCTGGTTGGTTGGTTGGTTGGTTGGTTGGCTGGTTAGTTGGTTGGTTGGTTAGTTGGTTGGTTGGTTGGATGGATGGTTAGTTGCTTGCTTGTTGGGTGCTTGGTTGGTGGGTGGGAGGGTGGGTGGGTTGGATGGTGGGTGGGTGGGTGGGTGGGTGGTTGGTTGTGGTTGGGTGGTTGGTCGGTTGGTTGGTTGGTTGGTTGGTTGGTAAGTTGGTTGCTTGCTTGCTTGCTTGGTCAGTCGGTTGTTGGTTGGTTGATTGGTTGGTCGGTTGGACGGTCGGTTGGTTGGTTAGTTGTTTGGTTGGATGGTTAGAAATTGCTCGCTAATATCTTGTATGGTTTGTAGACTAGTTGGTGGGTCCCATAGGGCCTTAGAGGTGTTTGACCTTAGAGATTTCCAACGTCTGATGTTCAGGCTTTCAAGCTTCTTCGTTTGCTCTCACTTTCACCCACTCTGCTGTCAGTCTGTCGGTCGAATCGATCAGACATGTTCTTTCGTTCATTCCCCTGATCAGTTAATTGTTCTCGTCTTCGTTCGTTTATTAATGATTTAGTTGATTAATCACTGGCAGTCAAACTAGTAATCTAATTTGTTATTGAATTGATCAATGAACATCCCAGCATTTACTGTAAATATGATACTGGGTTTTAAAAAAAATATTCAAGATCTTCAATACCGGGAATAGGTCTTGCAACTATACCGATTCTTGTGGTGTTATGAAGGAGAAATTAGATGTTGATTAAATGAGGCCAGAAATTTGTCCATTGTTTACTTTTCTAAACAGAGTTGCATTATGCAATACAGAACTAAACAATTCTGCAAAAGATCAAATGATATTTAATACATTTTTTTTCTAATTTAATGTCAGATGTGCTTATCAATATGCGTAAAATACATATACGCGATACACAGTCTTAAACTCCATACTACTGTTTGTATATAATAACATAATTATGTATACGTAATTCACAGCTGTAAGTACCATTTCTTTTTTTTGCAACTTGTTTTTATTCATTTTCAAACACAGCATTTACAAATATCCTGAAATGTACACAATGCATTATCAACAGGTCTAAGAAAATATAGAAAAACAAGCATTCGTTGAGAGAGAGAGAGATATATATATATATATATATATATACATATATATATATACACATATATATGTGTGTGTGTGTGTGTGTGTGTGTATGTATGTATGTATGTATACACACACACATATATATATATATATATATATATACATATAGATATACATACACATACACACATATCCACATTCATGCATACATACACACACACATATATATATGTATATATATATATATAATTATATATATATACATATATATATATACACATATATATACATATATTATACATACATACACGCACACACACACACACAACAGAACACACACACACACACACACACACACACACAAGTATCATTTCTAAGAAGTACAAGAGTTCCGTGCATGTGTCTTCTCATCTCGCATGATCTTTGAAGATAATGTCAGCTAGATTTATGAGCATTGAAACGATATGTTGAGAATTACGCAAAAACGTGGTGCTTGTGGGATTTTGTGCTATAAAAAAACATTTTCATGTCATAATTGATATTGCCATGCTATGGTGATTTACTCTACCCCATGGACACAGTAAAAAACATAATAATGGGCCATAGATAGGCTTATAATACAATACCATGCAATAAGATACAATGCGGTAAATATTACAAAACACGACGTGACTGATGATGGTGCCACGTACTCTAGACAGTCTGTGGCCGGTCACACATTTTGACAGACTCTTCCCATAAATTTCTTTTTTTGATTAATTCCCCCGATCACTCTCTTCACAAGGGAAAATTCAACTGACAGAAGCCTTCTCCTCTCTCTCCCTCTCCCCCCCTTCTCTGTGTATCTGTCTGTCTGTCTGTCTGTCTGTCTCTCTCTTCTCTCTCTCTCTCTCTCTCTCTCTCTCTCTCTCCTTATTCTTTTTCTTTTCCTCTTTCTCTTCATCTTTCTTCTTCGTTTTTCTTCATATACATGTATACACACACATCTCATTTACAGAGAGAGAGAAGAGAGAGGGGGGGGGAAGAAGAGAGAGAGAGAGGAAGAAGATATACATAAAAAAAGAAATAATAATAGAAGATAGATAGATAGTAGAAGATGAAGAGAGGAGATAGATAGATAGATAGAGAGAGAGAGAGAGATGATAGATAGATAGATAGATGAGAGAGAGAGAGAGATAGATAGATAGATAGATGAGAGAGAGAGAGAGATAGATAGATAGATAGATAGAAGAGAGAGAGATAGATAGATAGATAGATAGATAGAGAGAGAGAGATAGATAGATAGATAGATAGATAGAGAGAGAGAGAGATAGATAGATAGATAGATAGATAGAGAGAGAGAGTAGATAGATAGATAGATAGATAGATAGAGAGTGAGAGAGAGAGAGATAGATAGATAGATAGATAGAGAGAGAGAGAGAGATAGATAGATAGATAGATAGAAGAGAGAGAGAGATAGATAGATAGATAGATAGAGATAGATATGATAGATAGAGAGAGAGAGAGAGATAGATAGATAGATAGATAGATAGAAGAGAGAGAGAGAGAGAGGAGAGAGAGAAACAGACAGAGAAACAGAGAGACAGAGAATACATCTCGACTGTTAATGGATGGATCTTAATAAAATTTGGACCACAAGCCGGCACCAAGAGAAATCAGCCACACAAGTCTGACTGGGTATGATTGATTTTTTTTAGATCTCATCCATGGAATATGAACAGATCACCCCCCCCTCCCTGGCTCCCCCCGCCCCGACCCCCCCACCACGAACCAACCAGTCTCGCTAGTTTTGGCGCCATTGATGGAATAATTTTAATCAGATCTTGTGTTGTCATAGGTGGGAGCGTTATCTCTCAAGCCACTCAGTATTGATTTTTTTGGGTCAGTGTTTACCATATCTTCTTTATCTTTGCGTACTTTGATTCTTTTTTTGTTTTTTTGTTTGTTTGTTAAACCTTTCTCTCACGTTTGTTCGAATCAGCCCACGTTATGGTATGACTGATTAGTGACGTCCTTTGGGACCCTGGGGTGAAATATAAATCTGTGTCCAATCCATTATTGGCTCACCTTTACTGACGACAGACTCGTCTACAGGACAGGTAAAATTGCGCTAGAAAGTAAAATTGCACTAGAAAGTAACAAAGCTGTCTAACAACAGTTAAACAACGTAGATCCGTGGTGACAAGAAACCAGATTGGCAATCAAGTCCACCAAAGCACATGACTGTATTGTTCTGCATCCTTGATAACAAAGCGGTGATTAATTTAAAAGCATCCACTATTTACGTTCAGTGGAAGCGACATCGAGGGAACAAACAAATAAATTAAGCTACCTTGGCATCAGTTCTGATAGAATGCTAATCTCCAGAAAACATGGGGAAACCATTACACTCAAATGTAAAAAAAAAAAAAAGAAAAAAAAAAAGAAAAGAAAAGGGTGGGGGAGGGGGGCTTTTGATCCTGAATACAATGGCGGCTAAAGGCTTTGAACAACGTCATCTCTTTCAGCTATACAATAATGCTGTATAATACTGAGTGTACTCAATCGACTATGGATTTTGCCTCACGACTTTGTCATAGACAGAATCGTTTAAAACTAGACAGAACACAAAACAAAGCGATGAGAGTGACCCTCGGAACAACAAAAGACACACCCCATGGAGACTCTGCGAAACCAGCTCGACCTTCCTTCAACACAGTCAAGACAGAAAATAAAACAATGCAAGAGAAGGCATATTTCAGGGCATTGGAAAACCCGGAAAACCCACCCCACCAAATGGTCGAATCAGCAAACGGCAATCGACTCCAAAGTGGAAAATCGTGGAAGGGACAGGACAGGCTTCTAGAAGAATCTACTCAGCATGTATGTCAACTGACACAACTCAAAAGGGAAAAGGAGTGGGGAAAACATCCAAACCATTTCAAAAACCCATACAAAACAATCATACCAACAACACATACACACAAATCTTGGGAAATACTGTCGCGAATGACCAGAAGGGAAAGCAGATGCAGAAACTCAACTACTCATGGAAGAGTTAAGCTGCAACACGAAAGATGAAAGCATATACACGGATGGCTCAGTTACCAGAAACAAATGTGGATCGGGTTTCACTGTCAAACAGAATGGAAATACCATGCATGAAGAAAACGCTATGTGTAATCTGGCAAACTCTAGTCTTAAACGGAAATTGAGGCAGTCACGCATGCACTCCAATGGTTAACTTCACTGGATGATGACATGAACGAAGTAAAGCCTTCATCTTGACTGACTGGACGAACCTACTTCATCATCATCATCATCATCATCATCATCATCATCATCATCATCAGGTGCCTTGCCGCATGGCGTTGGCGATTATGGACTTCCATCTGTCTCTATCTCTTGTTGCCTCAAGCACCTCTTCCACCCTCCCTGTCTTCAGCCACTCTACAAGTTCGTCTAGTATCTTCTCCCTGGGTCTACCCGGTGCTCTCCTTCCCTCCAGCTGTCCCGTTGTGACCAGGTGTTCCAATTCCCCTTTTCTCATAAAATGGCCTATGAATGTTGCCTGCCTTTTCCTAATCTTCCTTATGAATGATCTACTTGTGTCTGCCTCCATAATGACTGTCTCGTTTGTTTTCTTTGCTGTCCATGGAACTCTCAACATTCTTCTTAGAAACCACATCTCGGCTGCCTCAATCTTGTTCTGGCTTTGTTTGTTGACTGTCCATGCCTCGCATCCGTACAACAGTAATGGTTCCATAAAACATTCAAGAACTCTCTTCCTGATGTTAACTGACAGGCATTTGTTGGTAAGAATGCTTGTCATCTTCTTGAATGCTGTTTTGGCCTGGTCGATTCTGCCGGCTATTTCTGATGTGCATCTTGACTAGCTGGATGAACCTACTTCAAAAAGTGCAAAATGGAGTAAGATCACCAAATTAGCACAAAACGATGAGCAGTATCGACCTACAAAATCTCACATGGATCTACTGCCCCAAACACGCTGGAGTTAAGTGAAATAATGTGCCGACAAACTTGCAGGCAATTCCACCGCAACAAAAATTCTCCATCTTAAAAAATCTGAAGTCCTTCGATGCTTAAAATCGTACCTTCACGGACAAAATGTGAGTCACCATACCATTGCTCGTCTTACTCAAAAAGGAATAGATGGAGAAAACGGCCGAAAATCTACTATGAAAGCAAAAACAGGAGCTATGATCAATCAGACTAACGCTGGTACCATTTCAAAAATAACACTGCACAGACTCTTACAGTATGGAATGAAAAGTGTTTTAGGCTTTTCCTGATACAGAGATGGAGGAAAAGTGAAGAAAAGGAAAAGACAACTGGAGAACGGGGACGGTTGTCACACTGTATGCGTGTGTGTGTGTGTGTGTGTGTGTGTGTGTGTGTGTGTGTGTGTGTGTGTGTGTGTGTGTGTTGTGTGAGTGTGAGTGTGTGTGTGTGGGGGGGGGGGGGCTGTTTGTTGAATGTCGTCTGAACGTCTTTCAGTTTGACGTGATATTTGTCTACTTTCTTGTTTTGTCTCTTTCGTGTCTGAGTGGTTGGTGTACGTTGTGTGTGTGTGTGTGTGTGTTGGTTGGTGTTGTGTGTGTGGGTGTGTGGTGTTGTGTGGGTGTGTGTAATGATATGCGTTTTTTTGGTGGTGCTTTGTTGTTTGTTGTTTGTTGTTTGTTTGTTGTTTCTTGTTTTTGTTTTGGTTTGTTTTTGTTTTTTGTTATGTTCTGTTTTGTTTTGTTTCGTTTATGTTGTTTTGTTTCGTTATTTTTGCTTTGTTCTTTGTTGTAAATGATCTATTTATTCGTGTGATTCATTGCATTTTGTCGGGCTCCAGTGTGTGTGCTGTGTGTGCGTGCGTGCGTGCGTGCGTGGTGTTTGTGTGTGTGTGTGTGTGCGTGTGTGTGTGTGTGTGTGTGTGTGTATGTGTGTGTGTGTATTGTGTGTGTGTATGTATGTGTGTATGTGTAGGAAGTAGGTATGTAGGTAGGTAGGTAGTTAGGTAGGTAGTAGGTAGGTATCCATCCATCCATCTATCTATCTATCTATCTATCTATCTATCTATCTATCTATCTATCTACCTACACTGTATCTATCTATCTATCTGTCTGTCTATCTATCTGTCTCTCTATATATCTATCTGTCTGTCTATCTATCTATCTATCTATCTTTCTTTCTTTCTTTCTTTTTATCTATTTTCTGGACGGGGTATGATTAAGGAGATGTTATTTTAGGAGGCTATGTATAGTATTGAATGAGGGGGCGTTCTGTGATATAAGACATGTTTATATTTCATGGCTAGTTGTGCTTTGATTCAGTCCTTTATATTCTTTTGTTTCTATTGATTGATTAATTGATTGATTGGTGATTGATTGATTCATTATTCATTCATTCATTCATTCATTCATTTACTTCTTATTTCTTTTATTGAAGATGAGATACACAGATACACAAAAGTCGTTATAATAAAGACTGTTCTAATGACAAGCTGATACAATACCAGTATAAGATACAACACCCATAGGCTAGATAGGAAGGCCTCAGGACGTGGCCAGTTCATGGGTTTATGTGCAGGCTTTTAAGTCTGGCCATTTGGGATCTTCTCCATCACATGGCACCAGTGACGTCAGTGCGTATGGAATTCGTTCCGAGCGCGGAGACGTCATCTTGAGAAACCCAAACTCCAGGATCGAAGCTTCAGGCAGATATCATTCTGCACTCTTTGATCCTTTCACCCTTCACGATCATCACAGTGTTGTTGGTGCACATTTTTTTTTGTGTGTGTGTGTGTGTGTGTGTGTGTGTGTGTGTGTGTGTGTGTGTGTGTGTTGTGTGTGTGTGTGTGTGTGTGTGTGTGTGTGTGCTGATTCCATGTTTCTTTTCGTGTGTCTGGCCAGGAGACTCTAACGAGACAGTCTTGAAAGAGGCAAACACACACACACACACACACACACACACACACACACACACACACACACACACACACACACACACACACACACACACACACACACACACACACACACACACAAAGAACATTGATGAAGAAGAGTAGGAAAAAGACAAGCAACATTTATAGGACATTTTATGAGGCAAGAGAAAATTTGAGCACCTAATCACAACAGGAAAGCTAGCACCAGGAAGACCCAGGGAGAAAATATTGGACAGATCTGCGGAGTGGATAAGGACAAAAGGGAGGGGGGGGGGGATTATACTTGCAGCGATTTTAGGTAAGATTTGTGCGGAGGGCCATGATCGCCAACGCCATGCAGCAAGCACATGATGATGATATGATGATGATGATGATGATGATGATGATGATGATGATGATGATGGTGATGATGATGATGATGATGATGAGACGACGACGACAAGACAATGATAATGATATGATGATGATGAGACGACGGTTAGATACGTGTTTTTATGTTATTTCTTCCTCTGTTTGCTATTTTCTTCCATCTTTCGCTATTTCTTCCTCTTCTGCTATTTTCTTCCTCTGTTCTGCTATTTCTTCCTCTGTTCTGCTATTTCTTCTCTTTCTGCTATTTTCCTCTGTTCTGCATCTTCCTCTGTTTTGCTATTTTCTTCCTCGCTTTTGCTATTTTCTTCTCGTTTTGCTATTTTCTTCCTCTATTTTGCTATTTTCTTCCTCTATTTTGCTATTTTCTTCCTCCTTCTGCTATTTTCTTTCTATGTTTGCTATTTTCTTCCTCCTCTGCTTTTCTTTCTTGTCTGCTATTTTCTTCCTATGTCTGCGATTTTCTTCCTCTGTTTTGCATTTTCTTCCTTTTTGCGATTTTTTCCTCTGTTTGCTATTTTCTTCCTATGTCTTGCTATTTTCTTCCTCTGTTCTGCTATTTTCTTCCTCTGTTTGCTATTTTCTTCCTCTGTTCTGCTATTTTCTTCCTCTGTTTGCTATTTTCTTCCTCTGTTTGCTATTTTCTTCCTCTGTTTTGCTATTTTCTTCCTCTGTTTTGCTATTTTCTTCCTCTGTTTGCTATTTTCTTCCTCTGTTTGCTATTTTCTTCCTCTGTTTTGCTATTTTCTTCCTCTGTTTGCTATTTTCTCCTCTGTTCTTGCTATTTTTCTCTGTTGTATTTTCTCTTTTGTATTTCTTCCTCTGTTCTGCTATTTTCTTCCTCTGTTTTGCTATTTTCTTCCTCTGTTTTGCTATTTTCTTCCTCTGTTTTGCTTTTTCTTCCTCTGTTCTGCTATTTTCTTCCTCTTTTCTGCTATTTTCTTCCTCTGTTCTGCTATTTTCTTCCTCTGTTTTGCTATTTTCTTCCTCTGTTTTGCTATTTTCTTCCTCTGTTTTACTGTTTTCTTCCTCTGTTTTGCTATTTTCTTCCTCTCTTCTGCTATTTTCTTCCTCTCTTCTGCTATTTTCTTCCTCTCTTCTGCTATTTTCTTCCTCTCTTCTGCTACTTTCTTTTCTTTCTTCCTCTCTTTCTGCTTATTTTCTTCTTTCTCTTCTCTATTTTCTTTCTTCCTCTCTTTCTGCTTATTTTTCTTTTTCTTTTTCTTCTCTCTTCTGCTACTTTCTTCCTCTCTTTTTCTGCTATTTTCTTCCTCTCTTCTGCTACTTTCTTCCTCTCTTCTGCTATTTTCTTCCTCTCTTCTG
>CM060315.1:45604134-45609134 GCA_030674185.1 Monoplex corrugatus
TCATCTCCTTGGCACACGAAAAGATTTACCTCTCCCAACAAAACATACAAATGAAGAACTCCCATCTGTATTCTCCAACTATTTCACCACCAAAATACAAACTCTTCGTGACAGGCTTGACAGGACACCCTGTCAACCATGCCCACCTGACCCTTCCTTCTCTGGCACACCTCTTACTACTTTTACCCCAGTCTCACAAGAAGAAATTCTCAACACAATCAGATCCATGTCGTTCAAAACCTGCGAACTGGATCCTCTTCCAGGTTCTGTCTACGCCGACTGTCTCCCTACTCTCCTCCCATTCATCACTGACATCATCAACACTTCTCTTCAAACTGGAACTGTCCCAGATTCTTTCAAGTCTGCTATTGTTCACCCTCTCCTCAAGAAACACAATTTAGATCCAAATGAATTGAAAAATTACCGGCCTATCTCTAATCTCTCTTTCTTGTCAAAACTCCTTGAAAAAGTCGTCCTCAACCAGCTGAACTCTCACCTGTCTGCCAACAATCTCCTCAATCCTTTCCAGTCAGCCTACCGCCAGTGCCATAGCACTGAAACTGCCCTACTACACATTCTCAACAATCTCCTCCTTGCAACTGATACTGGCAATGTCTCTCTCCTCACACTCCTTGATCTGTCTGCAGCCTTTGATACCATTGATCATGGTATTCTCCTTTCTAGACTTCATCATACTTTTGGCATCTCTGACATTGCTCTGTCTTGGTTCACTTCATACCTATCAAACAGAAAACAAACCGTTCTCATCAATGGCACTTACTCTCAACCTGCATACCTGACCTGTGGTGTTCCACAAGGATCTGTCCTTGGCCCTGTTCTTTTCACTCTTTACACCTCCCCCCTGTCCACCATCACCAACTCCCATTCTATAAAACACCACTTCTATGCTGATGACACCCAACTTCAAGACAGTGACTCACCTGATAATATACAGCGCCTGTTGACTCGCACCACTGAGTGTTACTCGGACATTAAGAACTGGATGACACACAATAGACTTCAGCTTAATGACGACAAAACAGAAGCTATCCTCATTGGCACCCGTCAGAAACTTTCTCAGCTGCCTCCTCTTTCTCTCCCATTATGTAACACATCAGTCCCAATTTCTGATTCAGCTAAAAACCTTGGTGTCTGCATTGACTCTACCCTCTCCATGAACAACTTTGTTTCTCAAACTGCCAGATCCTGCTACTATCATCTCCATCGTATAAAGCTGATCAGGAAGTATCTCTCTGTCGAAACAACTGCAAAACTCGTTCTCTCCTTCATAATGTCTCGCATTGACTATTGCAATTCACTCCTGTCTGGTCTTCCTGCCTCCACCATTCACATCCTACAGCGCATTCAAAACAATGCTGCACGCCTTGTACTCAAAAAGAAAAAAGCTGACCACATATCTCCTCTCCTGGCACAACTTCACTGGCTCCCTGTATCAAAGCGCATACAGTACAAACTAGACACCATGTGCTACAAAAGCCTCAATAACGCAGCCCCCGATTACCTGTCAAGCCTACTTGAGATCTATGTTCCCTCACGTACCCTCCGCTCTGCCTCTGATCCTCTGACTCTTCGCTTTCCACGCACTAAGCTCAATACCTATGGTCCACGAGCCTTCTCTGTTTCTGGTCCACTCTCCTGGAACAAACTTCCTCTCTCAGTCCGTCAGCAACCTACTTTTGTCTCCTTCAAGTCCGCTCTCAAAACTCACCTTTTCTCTCCTGCATAAAATCCTAACCTCACTCAACCCTCCCCTCTGCAGCCTGTCTCCGCTCGGAGGGAATCACATGGTTATAATATATAATTGTATGCTATGCTCTCTATAATTTTCCATTGCTTTTATTCTTGCTTTTATTGCTTTTATTCTTTCTCCCCATTTATAGCCATGCGTGTGTGTGGGTGTGTGTGTGTGTGTGTGTGTGTGTGTGTGTGTGTGTCTGTATGTGTGCGTGCGTGTGTGTGCGAGCGTGCGTGCCTGCGTGTGTGTCTGCTTCAGCGCTTAGATTTGATTTTATCAAGATTTTGCGCTATATAAATATTGTAATTATTATCTCTACAGAAATGCCTACAAACATTTCCCAGTATTGTTTCGTCCTGATTTGCCGAAGGTACATTAATTAAAACAAAAAAGAAAAAAATACAGGGCTTTTTACAACATTTTAGAGGGTTACAGACGACGCGAGAAATAACTATAATAATAATAATAATATATTTTATTTATATAGCGCAAAATCTTGACAAAATCAAATCAAAGCGCTGAGCCTATACATGCATACATACCTACATACATATGAGCGTATACATGCATACATACATGCTTACATACTTACATACATAAATCTAAGCTGAGCGTATACATGCATACATACACACATACATACATAAATCTAAGCGTATACATACATACATACATACATACATACGTACGCACATGCATACATAATAATTACAATATTTATATAGAGACGTGATAATCATCATCATCATCAGGTGCCCTGCCGCATGGCGTTGGCGACCATGGACTTCCAACCATCTCTATCTCTCGTTGCACCCAGCATCTCCCCCACCCTCCTCATCCCCAGCCACTCTGCAAGTCCGTCCAGCATTCTCTCCCTGGGTCTACCCGGTGCTCTCTTTCCCTCCAGCTTTCCCGTTGTGACCAGGTGCTCCAAATCCCCCTTCCTCATAAAATGGCCTATAAATGTTGCTTGTCTTTTCCTAATCTTCCTTATCAGTGATCGACTTGTGTCTGCCTCCATCAAGACTGTCTCGTTTGTTTTCTTTGCTGTCCATGGTACTCTCAACATTCTTCTGAGAAACCACATCTCGGCTGCCTCAATCCTGCTCTGATAATACTGACTAATAACAGTTGTGTCACGTCTCGGATTGTGAGAAAGCGCTATCAACTGTTTCACCACACACGTACATGTGCTTGTTATTGTTATTGTTGTTTTAAGCCCAGCCGACAGCGTAGAGCCATATCAGGGCTATAGACGCTTCAAAACATACACAACTTCAACAGGAAAAAAAAAAAGAAAAGAAAATTAAGTAAACATATCATTCGCTCTCATAATCTAAGGAATGCCCCCGGCGTTGACCACTCCGTCCAATTTATCGCACAGGGGATTTAAAAAAAACCCACCTAAATACAAATTTAAGCACACCAAAGGACACCAAGACATATATAAAAACGGGTATGAATGACCTAAAATTGCTTTCGCATATCTCACCTCCCTAGAGCCAAAAATACTTTTAATGCATGTACCCAATTATCAATCCTAAGAAAAAGTACATAAGACTTTATCGAACATATACAGGTGAATGGACGAGCAAGGCAGAAAATGACAGGAAGAAATGACAGAAAGCAAAGGAGGAGGAAAGAAACAAAGAGATTGATAGAAAAGAGGACATTTCTAGCACAGAATTTCCAGAAAGTGGGGACATACTCTTTATACTGAAAACGCCCCCGGCATCCCCACAGGAGGACGTACGTGTGCACATCGTGCAACACATACAACACCTGTACACACCAACATGCAACACATACAACACCTGTACACACCAACATGCAACACACTTATACGACACAAAGGAAAAGCTCTGTTATTTTTCCGATACAGAACTGGTTTGTATTTCTTCACAAATCTGTTTGACTTCTGCCATTTTCTAAGCGAAGATGGGTGAGTGGAATACCCTTTAATTGACATGCTCACCAGACGGTGTTAGTTATTGAACACACACACACACACACACACACATACACACACACACACACACGTACGCACACACACACACACAAACACACACACACACACACACACTCACTCACTCATACACACACACACACACTCACACACACATACACACGCACACACACACCACACACACACACACCACACACGCACACACACACACACACACACACACACACACACACACACACAACAAACAAACAAACAAAACAAGAATTCGCCTCTTAACAGAACTCGAAACAAAGCTCAAACAATGGATATTGTAAGAAAAACAGTGAGCAAAAAAAGAAGAATTGTATGGTTTAGCTAGGTGTTTAATTGTTTGTTTGTTTGTTTGTTTGTATGTATGTTTGTGTGTTTGTGTGCATGTGTTTGTTTGCTTGTGGGTGTGTTTATTTATTTAATAAAAGCTTAAGGGATTGATGCCTTCCACTTCTCCGCCTTTCATGTTCTCATCATCCACTCCCTCCTCCGAGCTTTAACATTGCTTCTTTCACTCTCGATATAGATTCCCCCCATCCCCACCCCCATTTTCCCCCATCTTCTGCATCGTTTTAGTGATATTGCCACCGCGTCGCTCCTTTTGACTCTCAAACACACTCCGCGAATCCAGTTGAAGTACAGGCTATATCAGTTTAAATCTGCTATAGGCCACCCACTAGAGGATACCCTGCAATCTTCTAGGCCATCTTTGTAGAGTTCAAAAACGCCTGATTTGATCCAATGTTTTAGCGTGCCTACTACCACTCATCAAGGAAAAGGAAATGCTGTCACATGACACTGACTGAGGTTATTGTTATTGGGTTGGTTATTTTTGTTATTTTTATTTTTTTAAGCCGAGCCGACTGCGTAGAGCCATATCAGGGCCACAACCGTTTCAAAACATACAAAACTCCAACAGAAAAAAAGAAAAAAGAAAAGAAAGAAAGTTAAGTACACATATCAATACATTCGCGCACATAATCTAAGGACATGCCCCTAGCGTTGACCACTCCGTCCAGTTTATCGCACAGGGGATTTAAAAAGTACATCTGAATACAAATTTAAGCATAACAATACCCAAACATATAAAAACGGGCATAAATTTCCTAAAATTGCTTTCGCATATCTCACCTCCCTAGAGCCAAAAATGCACTTAATACATGTACCCAATTTTCAATCCTAAGAAAAAGTACGTAAGACTCTCTCGAACATATACAGGTGAATGGACCAGCAAGGTAAAAAAAATGA
>CM060315.1:45614134-45616634 GCA_030674185.1 Monoplex corrugatus
TCAAGAAATTGACAAGCATTCTTACCAACAAATGCCTATCAATAAACATCAGGAAGAGAGTCCTTGAATGTTATATAGAACCAATACTGTTGTACGGATGCGAGGCGTGGACAGTCAACAAGCAAAGCCAGAACAAGATTGAGGCATGCCGAGATGTGGTTTCTTAGAAGAATGTTGAGAGTTCCAAGGACACAAAGAAAACAAACGAGACATCTTGATGGAGGCAGACACAAGTAGATCATTCCTAAGGAAGATTAGGAAAAGACAGGCAACAATTTATGGCCATTTTATGAGGAAGGGGGATTTGGAGCACATGGTCACAACGGGAAAGCTGGAGGGAAAGAGAGCACCAGGTAGACCCAGGGAGAAAATGCTAGACGGACTTGCGGAGTGGCTGAAGACGAGGACGGCGGAGGAGATGCTTGGGGTAACAAGAGATAGAGACAGATGGAAGTCCATGATCACCAACGCCATGCGGCAAGGTACCTGAGGACGATGATGATGAAGTACGTCTCCAACTTATTCTGTCCTCACCCGCTCAGCAAAACCGTCTATTTTCTCCCTGGGTCTCCCTGGTGCTCTTTTCACCCTCCAGCTTTCCTGTTGCGGGTAGGTGCTCAAATTTCTCTTGCCTCATAAAATGTCCGACATAACGTTTCTTGTCTTTTCCTAATCTTCTTCGTTAATGCTCTTTTTGTCTTTGCTTCTTTCAAGACTGTCTCCTTGCTGTTTGTTTGTTTGTTTTGTGTTTCATGGTGTTTTTTGTTGTTGTTTGTTTTGGTTTCTTTTTTCCCCATGGATTCTTAACGTTCTTTTAAGAAACCACATTTCAGCTGCCTCAATCTTGTTCTGACTTTGAGTGTTGATTGTCCACGCAACGGAAGAAGAAGCTTATACTAGGAAATCTAAATTCAATAATGCTTTCAGTTATTTGTTTTTCCTACAGAGCGAAACATCAAGGACATAACGCTGTTTTTACCCTCAGTTTTGTGTATTAATTTCTTGTCGACCTTTGCATACCTTGACAAAGGCCAGTTCACGGAAAATTTGCGCTCATTTTGTTTACACGTTTTCATTACATTCTTGTGCGTTTTTGGCTTTTATTCCAAGAAAAACTATTTAGACATTTTATTCATTCGTCGTCATGAATAATGTGCACAATAAATGTGACATGAACAAACAAAAAATCGAAACAACTATGAAAAAACTGTCATGCTCGCAACAACAACAAAATTCATTAACATCTTTTAAATTCAGTTTAAGTACCTTCCTTACACTTAAATAGTCTACATAACGTTGTTTGTTATCGTTTAATCTGTTGACATAAGCAAAGAAACGCCTATTCGAAAATCCTAACATTTTGTAGCCCGTCTGACGCAATAAACTTAAAAATGTAAATTGATGTTATTACTTGCGACTTCCTGTTGTATCAAACCAGGCTAATTCTAAAGAAGAACATTCTGTATACCAGTCAAAAGGACACCTTTGTTCAAAGGCAGGCAAAACAAAAAAAACAAACTGGCCTAGAGCTTCCATAAAGCCAATATGAAAACGTAACAAAACAACTTCCTTCTTTTACATAGGAAAACTGAAACAGTAATCGGACGTACAAAGCATAGAAATGCGCTAACAAACCACTTCAGATTCAATGGAAAGAAGGAAAGAGATACATAAAGAGGACGACAGTTAAATAAAAAAAAAACTGATTTGGAAATTAAATTCCTGGCTGGATCGATTTACACTGAGATTTGTGTGTGTTTGCCGCTGTAGTTCTGAAGTGTCACCAGGACTTTAACTATTATAAACGCACTAAAACTTTCCAACTTCCTCTGTAATGACGACTTTCTGAACATACAGCACTGGTAATAGGACATCACTTCTGGCATCGCTCCATACACAATACAGTGTACGAGTGCTTTAGTAAGGGCCGTGTTACACGTACAACACAAAACAGTAGGAGGATGAGAGTCTTCTTTTTTTTTCCTTTGATTTTCGTTTTACGTTTTTTGTTGTTGTTGTTGTTACTGTTGTTGTTGTTGTTGTTGTTGTTTTTACTGTTGTTGTTGTTGTTTTCTTTTTTCCCCTTTTTGTTCTGTCTTTTTTTTCATATTTGTTATTATTTAACAAACTGGCAAGAGTGTGACTGATGAGTCTAGTCTTCTGCAAACCCGCAATTTGGGAAAAATAGACGGGATTGTCGGACACGACTGAAGAGCAGCAGTGACATCAAGATCGGTCTCACCAAAGTTAGAAACACCTTAGATCCGGCATGCTGAACAACAACCATGCGGAGGTCACCCAAGCACTCTACCAACATCCAGCTGGGAATGCACCAAAACTGTGACCTTCCCACCAGTACTTTATGAACCCAGAATGCCAGGGAATAACAGATAGCGACTTGGCCAAACCATCAACCTATTACTCAAAGAACGTAAAAAAAAAAATATATATATATAAAAAAATAAAAAAGGAAAAAAAATGGAAATCGTCTGGCTCAATA
>CM060315.1:45621634-45629134 GCA_030674185.1 Monoplex corrugatus
ACGAATGCCAACACACAGTTTTGTCGAAGATGTGGCACAGATCAGAGCTTTTCTCCTTCGACCTCCCCCATGACCTTCCCTCGAAACTGGTCTCAGCCGACATTAGGCCTACCGTCAAATCGAGGTTCTGTAGACACTATCGGGAAAACCCGTAAGGCGCGCGTGAAATGGAGCGAGTGTATTAGATTCGTATGGAGAGAGGGCCATGATCGCCAGCGCCACGCGGCAGGACACATGATGATAATGACACCATGCATGCACGCGAGCACATGCGAAAACGCAAAGCACAGACGAGAGATGAAATGAAATGAAACAAAAATAAAAATGAAAGGGTAACCTATTCAAGTCTGACTTCGGCCTCTTTTGAAGAGCCGGAGATATGATGCAACAAACACAAAGATAACGAAACATCAAACTGCAAACAAAATGATTACATGACGTGTTTGAGCAAGTAAATGATATGAAAATAGACCATAAACATAAACGTATTTATCAGTTAACCCTTTCACTCCCGCCCCCCTTTCCACCAGCATCCCTTCATTGTCAACCATGTCAGCAAAGTAAAAACTTAACCCTTTGACTCCCTCACCCTATCCACCAGCTTCCTGCAGGAAGCTGGTGGATAGGGGAGGGAATCAAAGGGTTAAGTTTTTTGCAGTTGATGGATAGGTGCGGGGGTCAAAGGGTTAAGCAGGTTCGGGTTCATATTGCTTATAGCCCAGCCGTCTACTAGAGCCATATCAGGGCTAAATCAATTAAGCATATTCGTTCGTTATTTAGTTGCTTTATTGAGATACATACAAAGGTTCCTCGGTTATCAGCATTGTCTCTTTTTGATTTGTCGAACGAAGTAGGCTTACAGTCACTCGAAAATCACTCGACTTTCCATAAAATTGATGAGGAATTTACCCCCAACCGAACATTACACAGAGCAATCCAGAACAGCGAAGCACGTAAAAGTGTACTTAAAAATATCGCATAACTGGCAAATCAGTGCATTCTCTGGAACGTTTCTATAGCCAAGTATAGGCCTACTGATCACAATGAATGTTAATGTTGGTTATTCCCAGTCAAAAATTTGAACATGTTACACTTGATATGCCGGTCAATATCTATATAGTTAACAAGAAACACCACGAGGGCACAGCGGGTGGGACCCGGAGCACCAATGCCTCGCCACTCTCGGGACACACACCTCCCGAACACCCGACGCCAATCGACAGTCATTTCTTCAAGCAAAAAAAAAAAAAAAAAAAAAAAAAGGGGGGGGGGGGAGGGGACTGTCCATGCGTTGCATGACCCTTTCGGACCCAGTCATCTGTTACCTGTTACCTTGTTTATAAACCGAATGGCAAGGTGGCCCGGATATTTTCAACAATTTCTGCAAGTTTTCAAATGTTCTGTATAACAGCTGGATCGATTGCTGTTTTTAAACACGATTATCCCTTCTTTTTTGTTCGTTTTGTTTGCTTTGTTCGTTTGTTGTTGTTGTTGTTGTTTTGTTGTTGGTTTTTCTTTTTGTTTTTTTGTTTTTATTTTCTTATTTTATTTTTTTTCTGTGTGTGTGTGGTGGGGGTTCTTTTTACTTTACTTTTGTTTTTGCTTTTTGTTTGTTTGTTTGTTTGTTTGTTTTATTTGTTTGTTTGTTTGTTTGTTTCTTCCAAACAATCAGTTCTTGGTGCATTTGCTGTAGAAAAATAAGCATAGGCCTGCTTCTTACTTTCTCGATACCTTAATTTAGCCAGAAAAATTCAAACCAGTTCTAAAACAATAAGTCATGAACATCTGTTACCCAAGTAGCAAGTAGTTTTACTTTTGGCTCAACTGTGTCAACATTTTATAAACTTTTAGTGGCAATCTGTTTTCATCCGTTCGTAAAATTTCACGCCCGTAAATAATGCATGGTTTGAACGAGAAAGAGCGAACCAGCGAGCGAGCCAACGAGAGAGAGAGAGACAGACAGACAGACAGACAGACAGAGAGACAGAGAGACAGAGACAGAGATTAAAAAAGAGACAAAGAGAGAGATAAAGAGAGAGAGAGAGAGAGAGTGAGAGAGAGACAGACAGAGACAGACAGGGACAGACAGAGACAGAGAGTGATATAGAGAGAGACAAAGAGAGATAGACAGACAGAGAGAGACAGACAGACAGACACACACACACACACACACACACACACACACACACACACACACACACACACACACATACACACAGAAGTGCAAGACTGCATGGATCAGTCTGGTTTACTCCGGCTGTACATTTGATATAGTCTGTAAATGTTGGCACCAAGCTGGATCCTAGATTTTACCATATCTTACTACTTCTACCACACTTGTGAAGTTTTCCTTAGATACCGGTAGTTTGGGGCTGAATGAGAGAGAGAAAGAGGGTAGATAGATAGATAGAAAGATAGATAAATAGATAGATTGATAAATAGATAGATAGATAGATAGATAGATAGATAGGTAGATAGATAGGTAGATAGATAGATAGATAGATAGATGGATAGATAGATAGACATATATATATATATATATATATAGAGAGAGAGAGAGAGAGAGAGAGATACAGAGATACATAGAGAGACAGAGATAGAGAACAGAGGGAGAGAGAGAAAGAGAGAGAGAGAGACACACACACACACACACACACACACAAACACACACACACAGACATATAGAGAGAAAGATACATACATACATACATACATACATGCATACATATATACATATAGATACATACATACATACATATAGACATACATACATACATGTATACATACATACATACATACATACATGCATGCATACATACATACATACATAGACAGACTGACAGACAGATAGATAGATAGAGAGAGAGATACAGAGATACAGAGAGAGACAGAGATAGAGAACAGAGAGAGAGAGAGAAAGAGAGAGACACACACACACACACACACACACACACACACACACACACACACACACACACACACACACACACACACACACACACACATACACACACACCGGTTAAACCCGATTTAGATTAAAAGACAATTTCTCCCGTTGAGTTCGAGAAGTGCACAAACTGTCGGCTCAGCTTGCAAACAAATTACCGTCAGCAGACACAGAATGCAACGAGACGCTTTACCGTCCTATTGTTCTCCCATCTGCATCACCAAGTAAAAGCAGAAACTATGTTGTCCCTCAGTCACCACTATAAGATGTTGAAGGTAGTCCTGATGAACTTCCACTTGACTTGGCGGAGTGTCTGGTTCTAGTACAAAGTCAAAGTTAAATCAGCTTTATTTTCTCGTTGTTCTTAGCCAACGTCATCTTCTTGTTATTCTTAGTCAACTTTATCTACTTGTTATTCTTAGTCAACTTTATCTTCTTGTTATTCTTAGTCAAGTTTATCTTCTTGTTATTCTTAGTCAACCTTATCTTCTTGTTATTCTGAGTCAACTTTATCTTCTTGTTATTCTGAGTCCACTTTATCTTCTTGTTATTCTGAGTCAACTTTATCTTCTTGTTATTCTTAGTCAACTTTCTCTTCTTGCTATTCTGAGTCAACCTTATCTTCTTGTTATTCTTAGTCAACCTTATCTTCTTGTTATTCTTAGTCAACTTTATCTTCTTGTTATTCTTAGTCAACGTTTTTTATCTTCTTGTTATTCTTAGTCAACGTTTTTTATCTTCTTGTTATTCTTAGTCAACGTCATCTTCTTGTTATTCTTATTCAACTTTATCTTATTGTTATTCTGAGTCAACTTTATCTTCTTGTTATTCTTATTCAACTTTATCTTCTTGTTATTCTGAGTCAACTTTATCTTCTTGTTATTCTTAGTCAACTTATCTTCTTGTTATTCTGAGTCAACTTTATCTTCTTGTTATTCTGAGTCAACTTTATCTACTTGTTATTCTTAGTCAACTTTATCTTCTTGTTATTCTTAGTCAACTTTATCTACTTGTTATTCTGAGTCAACTTTATCTTCTTGTTATTCTGAGTCAACTTTATCTACTTGTTATTCTTAGTCAACTTATCTACTTGTTATTCTGAGTCAACTTTATCTACTTGTTATTCTTAGTCAACTTTATCTACTTGTTATTCTGAGTCAACTTTATCTACTTGTTATTCTTAGTCAACTTTATCTACTTGTTATTCTGAGTCAACTTTATCTACTTGTTATTTTGAGTCAACTTTATCTACTTGTTATTCTGAGTCAACTTTATCTACTTGTTATTCTTAGTCAACTTTATCTTCTTGTTATTCTTAGTCAACGTCATCTTCTTGTTATTCTTAGTCAACTTTATCTTATTGTTATTCTGAGTCAACTTTATCTTCTTGTTATTCTTATTCAACTTTATCTTCTTGTTATTCTGAGTCAACTTTATCTTCTTGTTATTCTGAGTCCACTTTATCTTCTTGTTATTCTGAGTCAACTTTATCTTCTTGTTATTCTTAGTCCACTTTCTCTTCTTGCTATTCTGAGTCAACCTTATCTTCTTGTTATTCTTAGTCAACCTTATCTTCTTTTTATTCTTAGTCAACTTTATCTTCTTGTTATTCTTAGTCAACGTTTTTTATCTTCTTGTTATTCTTAGTCAACGTTTTTTATCTTCTTGTTATTCTTAGTCAACGTCATCTTCTTGTTATTCTTATTCAACTTTATCTTATTGTTATTCTGAGTCAACTTTATCTTCTTGTTATTCTTATTCAACTTTATCTTCTTGTTATTCTGAGTCAACTTTATCTTCTTGTTATTCTTAGTCAACTTATCTTCTTGTTATTCTGAGTCAACTTTATCTTCTTGTTATTCTTAGTCAACTTTATCTTCTTGTTATTCTTATTCATCTTTATCTTCTTGTTATTCTTAGTCAACGTCATCTTCTTGTTATTCTTAGTCAACTTTATCTTCTTGTTATTCTTAGTCAACGTCATCTTCTTGTTATTCTTATTCAACTTTATCTTCTTGTTATTCTGAGTCAAGTTTATCTTCTTGTTATTCTTAGTCAGCCTTATCTTCTTGTTATTCTTAGTCAACTTTATCTTCTTGTTATTCTTAGTCATCTTTATCTTCTTATTATTCTTAGTCAACTTTATCTTCTTGTTATTCTTAGTCAACTTTATCTTCTTGTTATTCTTAGTCATCTTTATCTTCTTATTATTCTTAGTCAGCCTTATCTTCTTGTTATTCTGAGTCCACGTCATCTTCTTGTTATTCTTATTCAACTTTATCTTCTTGTTATTCTTAGTCAACTTTATCTTCTTGTTATTCTTAGTCAAGTTTATCTTCTTGTTATTCTTAGTCAACTTTCTCTTCTTGTTATTCTGAGTCAACTTTATCTTCTTGTTATTCTTAGTCAAGTTTATCTTCTTGTTATTCTTAGTCAACTTTATCTTCTTATTATTCTTAGTCAACGTCATCTTCTTGTTATTCTTAGTCAACTTTATCTTCTTGTTATTCTTAGTCAAGTTTATCTTCTTGTTATTCTTAGTCAACCTTATCTTCTTGTTATTCTGAGTCAACTTTATCTTCTTGTTATTCTTAGTCATCTTTCTCTTCTTGTTATTCTTATTCATCTTTATCTTCTTGTTATTCTTAGTCCACTTTATCTTCTTGTTATTCTTAGTCATCTTTATCTTCTTGTTATTCTTAGTCAACTTTATCTTCTTGTTATTCTTATTCAACTTTCTCTTCTTGTTATTCTTAGTCAACTTTATCTTCTTGTTATTCTGAGTCAACTTTATCTTCTTGTTATTCTTAGTAAACTTTATCTTCTTGTTATTCTTAGTCAACTTTCTCTTCTTGTTATTCTGAGTCAACTTTATCTTCTTGTTATTCTTAGTCACCCTTATCTTACTGTTATTCTTAGTCCACTTTATCTTCTTGTTATTCTTAGAGAACTTTATCTTCTTGTTATTCTTAGTCCACTTTATCTTCTTGTTATTCTTAGTCAACTTTCTCTTCTTGTTATTCTTAGTCAACTTTATCTTATTGTTATTCTGAGTCAACTTTATCTTCTTGTTATTCTTATTCAACTTTATCTTCTTGTTATTCTTAGTCAACTTTATCTTCTTATTATTCTTAGTCAACTTTATCTTCTTGTTATTCTTATTCAGCTTTATCTTCTTATTATTCTTAGTCAACTTTATCTTCTTGTTATTCTTAGTCAACTTTCTCTTCTTGTTATTCTGAGTCAACTTTATCTTATTGTTATTCTTAGTCAACTTTATCTTCTTGTTATTCTTAGTCAGCCTTATCTTACTGTTATTCTTAGTCAACTTTATCTTCTTGTTATTCTTAGTCAACGTCATCTTCTTGTTATTCTTAGTCAACGTCATCTTCTTGTTATTCTTAGTCAACTTTCTCTTCTTGTTATTCTTAGTCCACTTTATCTTCTTGTTATTCTGAGTCAACGTCATCTTCTTGTTATTCTTAGTCAACTTTCTCTTCTTGTTATTCTTAGTCAACTTTATCTTCTTGTTATTCTGAGTCAACTTTATCTTCTTGTTATTCTTAGTCAACTTTATCTTCTTGTTATTCTGAGTCAACGTCATCTTCTTGTTATTCTTAGTCAACTTTCTCTTCTTGTTATTCTTAGTCAGCCTTATCTTCTTGTTATTCTTCTTAGTCCACTTTATCTTCTTGTTATTCCTAGTCAACTTTATCGTATTGTTATTCTGAGTTAACTTTATCTTCTTGTTATTCTTATTCAACTTTATCTTCTTGTTATTCTTAGTCAAATTTATCTTCTGATTATTCTTAGTCAACTTTATCTTCTTGTTATTCTTATTCAGCTTTATCTTCTTCTTATTCTTAGTCAACTTTATCTTCTTCTTATTCTTAGTCAACTTTCTCTTCTTGTTATGCTGAGTCAACTTTATCTTCTTGTTATTCTTACTGCGCTTAGTACACTTTCTATGAAATCATATAAGCTCATACAAACCTACTTATCAGGCGGACGGGGCGGATTTTTTGCAGTCTGACCGTACTTCATCCCGTCTTAAAGGCAGTCTTAGTTCTTTCTGGAAGAGCTAATGACAGAATTTGGAACCAGTTGCCGTGGTGTAGTGGTTAACGCCACTGGCTACCGCCTGGAAGGTTATGGGTTCGAATCCCCATCAGTCCCTTCAAAAATATTATATCATTGTGGGATTATGAGGCAAGAGAAATCAGAGCACCTAGTCACAACAAGAACGCTGGAGGGGAAAAAAGCACCAGATTGACCCAGGGTGAAAAATTGGACAGACTTGAGCAGTGGATGAAGACAGAGAGTGGGAGATGCACTTGCACCAGCACAAAATGGATTCGTATGGACGGGCCATGGTCGCCAACGCCATGCGGCGGGGCATATGATGATGAGACGGTATACATACACAAGTATCATTTTCACTATAAGACATAATGGCATGCAAGATGAAATCACTCACTAACTTAAAATAAGATAAAATGAGATAAAATAAGGTCAAAAACCACACACACACACACATACACACACACACACAC
>CM060315.1:45636634-45691634 GCA_030674185.1 Monoplex corrugatus
GAAAAGAAACAGAGAAAGAGAGAAAGAGACAGATACAGAGAAAGAAAAAGAGAGAAAGAGACAGATACAGAGAAAGAGAGAGACAAATACAGAGAAAGAGAAAGAGAGAAAGAGACAGATACAGAGAAAGAGAAAGAGACAGATACAGAGAAAGAGAAAGAGACAGAGACAGAGAAAGAGAAAGAGAGAGACAGATACAGAGAAAGAGAAAGAACAGATACAGAGAAAGAGAGAGAGAAGAGACAGATACAGGAGAAAAAGAAAGAGTAGAGAAAGAGACAGATACAGAGAAAGGAGCTAGAGAAAGAGAAAGAGAGACACAGATACAGAGAAAGAGAAAGAGCTTAGAGAAAGAGAAAGGAGAGAAAGAGACAGATACAGAGAAAGAGAAAGAGAGAAAGAGACAGATACAGAGAAAAGAAAGAGCTAGAGAAAGAGAACAGATACAGAGAAAGAGAAAGAGCTAGAGAAAGAGAAAGAGACAAAAGAATACAGAGAAAGAGAAAGAGCTTAGAGAAAGAGAAAGAGACAGGTGCAGAGAAAGAGAAAGCGAAAGAGATAGATACAGAGAAAGAGACAGATACAAGAAAGCATAAAGAGAAAAGAAGAGAGAGAGAGAGAAAAAGAAAGAGAGAGAGAGAAAGAGGAAAGAGAAAAGAGAGAGAGAGAGAGAGAGAGAGAGGAGAGAGAGAGAGAGAGTACTTCCTGTCTTTTTGAAACATATCACATATTTTTTTGGACGTTTGTCAAACGACTAGGAATCATATTTCCATTTATGTCAAGATTTTCCCTTCTGGCCGTTAAATTAATAGAATGTCATTTTACGTACTTTTAGTGAATCCTGTAAAGGAACAGAACAGAACTAGGACAGGGAAGGGATATTCAAGATGGACGGGGAGGGAGGGATGACGGAACGCGGAGATTGGCAAGAGAAGAAGAGGAGGAAGTGTGTGTGTGTGGGGGGGGGGGGGGGGCTTGATAGGAAGGTGAAGGTAAGCATGTTATTGTCAGTTTGTGTGTGTGTGTGTATGTGTGTGTGTGTGTGTGTGTGTGTGTGTGTGTGTGTGTGGAGGGCTGTTTGTTTGTTTTTGTTTGTTTGTGTGTGTGCGGGGGGGGGACTGTTTGCCTGTTTTGTTTTTTGTTTGTTTGTGTGTGTGTGTGTGTGTGTGGTGTGTGTGTGTGTGTGTGTGTGTGTGTGTGGGCTGTTTGTTTGTTTTCGTTTGTGAGTTTGTGTGTGTGTGTGTGTGTGTGTGTGCGTGCGTGCGTGGTGTGTGTGTGTGTGTGTGTGTGTGTGTGTGTGTATGTGTTGTGTGTGTGTGTGTGTGTGTGTGTGTGTGTGTGAGAGGGGGGCTGTTTGTTTGTTTTTGTTTGTATGTTTGTTTGTGTATGTGTGAGAGGGGCTGTTTGTCTGTTTGTTTGTTTTTGTTTGTGTGTGAGGGGCTGTTTGTCTGTTTGTTTGTTTGTGTGTGTGTGTCTGGGAGGGGTTGTTTGTCTGTTTGTTTGTGTTTGTTTGTTTGTGTGTGTGTGTGTGTGTGTGTGTGTGTGTGTGTGTGTGTGTGTGTGTGTGTGTGTTGTGTGGTGTGTGTGTGTGTGTGTGTGTGTGTGTGTGTGTGTGTGTGTGTGTGTGTGTGTGTGTGTGTGTGTGTGTGGTGTGTGTTCAGATTCAAGCTGCAGACCATGACACAGTTAAAACCCAGAACGGATGGGGTTCACTATGTTGTCACTCCTTTGCTTTTGTGTCTCTTACGTCAAACTGGAAGGGCTGACCTGATCACTAACAAATTTAAAAAAATCAATCGACAGATGGAGACATTACATGAATGGAAACAGATAAGGGATGAGGGAGCAAAAATATACGTATAAGCAAGATGCTATGAGTATATTTGTAATTTTGCTTTTACTGTGGAGTTAAATCCTCTTTCTGTCCCAGAATCCAGACTACGAGATATAGTGTGCAGAGTCAATGAAAAGACTAAAAAAAAAATATTAAAAAAAAAGGGGGGGTGGACTTGGAAATGGCAAAGGCAGGAGAAGAATTGAGAACTGGTAAAACATGGACTAAAATAAACAACAACAAAAAAAGCAAAAAAAAAAGCTTAGCATTACATAATCATGTATAAAAATGCCCATCAATCAACATCTTCATCAAGATTCAGGTAACTCAACAATTCTTATAGAAAAAATAATTAATACAGCAGACAATGAAACAATACAATGATGATTCTTGTTATGTTGAGGAAGACTGCTTCTCCTGTTTTTATTTTTAGTTTTTATTTTATTTCATTTTGTTTTTACCTTATGTTATTTCATTAGTTTTTCATTTTATTTTTTTAAGTTTATTTCCTTTATATTTATTGATTTTACTGATTTTATTTGATTTTATTCTCTATTTCATTTATTTTTTGTTTTATTTTTTTTTTTATTTTATTTTATCTTATTTTATTTTACTTTTTTTTTTTGTTTTGTTTTTTTTATTTTATTTATTTTTTTATTTTATTTATTTTTTTATTTTTTTTTTTTTTTTTTTTTTTAATTTTATTTCTTTTTTTTTTTTTTTCTTTTATTTTATTTTATTCATTGTCTGGAAACGGGGAAGACATTTTCTCCACTGTGCTTGAATCTGGGACCAACACATTCTAAACTAATGCACTAAAGATATCCTCACAGATCAACATAACAACAGTTTTGTAAAGATCCAGCATCAAACACCCATCAGTACTTTCACGTTAACTATATAATGAATACCAGCGAAACATCTTTCTTATCAATCCGAAAAAAAGAAGCTCATTAAAAGATCTGTTTAATGTAAAACAATATCCCTGAAAACAAATATAATAAAAACAAAAAAAACCAAAACAGCATCGTGGATATCAGACTAACAATTTTATTTTTTACAGTGAAAGAAAATCACCAAAGCCGACTGAAAACTTAGTTCCAGCCTTCCAGCCTTCCTCCCCCCTAAACGAACAAGACAACATCGTGGATATCAGACTAACAATTATTTTTTCACATTGTAAGAAAATCACCAAAGCTGACTGAAAACTTAAGTTCCAGCCTTCCACCTTCCTCCACCCGTAAACGAACGAGACAGCATCGTGGATATCAGACTAACATTATTTTTCACATTGTAAGAAATCACCAAAGCCGACTGAAAACTTAGTTCCAGCCTTCCAGCTTCCTCCACCCGTAAACGAACGAGACAGCAACGTGGATATCAGACTAACATTATTTTTCACATTGTAAGAAATCACCAAAGCCGACTGAAAACTTAGTTCCAGCCTTCCAGCTTCCTCCACCTCCTAAACGAACAAGACAGCATCGTGGATATCAGACTAACAATTATTTTTCACAGTGTAAGAAATCACCAAAGCTGACTGAAAACTTAGTCCCAGGTTTCCCCCTTCCTTCACCCGTAAACGAACGAGACAGCATCGTGGATATCAGACCAACAATTTATTTTTTCACAGTGTAAGAAAATCACCAAAGCTGACTGAAAACTTAGTTCCAGCCTCCCCTCCCTCCTCCACCCCTTCCGTTTCCCTCTGGCCTCACACCAATCAGACAGGGGAGACAAGCATGCACAGGGAGGTAATCTACATGCAGGCAGCCTGTAACTGACGTGACGCTGAGATGGAGGTTGCAAATAAGCCGGTGTACAGCAGTCAGGAACTAGGCGGCTCTTGCTCTTTATTGTCGTTCACCCCCCCCCCACCCCAGCCCCCCCCCCCAACTTTCCACTCCACAATAAATAGCCCAGCTCTCTTTTTCAATCTCGCTGTATAATAAATGGGGCGTGTGGACGCAGAGGTAAACCCCCCTCCCCCCCCCCCCCAAAAAAAAAGCTTTTCAATATGCCTATATGGGTTTGCACAAAGGTGCGTGTCAGCAGCCCCAGGGAACTTTGTACGTGCAAGTGGCTTCCAGTGTACCCAGTTCTTAAATGGATACCCGATTTTCTTAACAGTTAGGGTAGGTAAAACAGCGATGAAAAGGACATGGATGTGTGTGTGTGTGTGTGTGAGTGTGTGGTGCGTGTGTGTGTGTGTGTGTGTGTGTGTGTGTGTGTGTGTGTGTGTGTGTGTGTGTGTGTGTTGTGTGTGTAGTGTGTGTGTGTGTGTGTGTGTGTGTGTGTGTGTGTGAGAGTGAGAGAGAGAGAGAGTATGGGTGGGTGTAGGTGTTGGCGTGAATGTGAGTGTGCGCTCGTGCGCGTGTGTGTTAGTGCGTGGTGCGCGCAGCGCGCGCGCGCGTGTGTAGGTATCAGTGTGTCGGTGTGTACGGTGTGTATGTATGCTGTGCGTGTGCGTGTGCGCAGTACGTTTATGATACATGTTTATTTTGTATGTGCCTGTCTGTTGTTCTGTTTGTCTGTCTGTTGTCTTTGTCTGTTGTCTGCCTGTCTATCTGCCTCTTAGTAAGTGTGTCTGAGTGTGGGAGAGACGGAAAGAGAGAGACAGAGAGAGAGGGGAGGAGGGAGGAAGAGAGAAAGACAGATGAAGAGAGAGGAAGAGAGGAGGAAAGAGAGAGAAAGGGAGAGGAAGAGGAAAGAGTGAGAGAGAGAGAGAGAGACAGAGAGACAGAGAGAGAGAAGAGAGAGAAGAGAGAGAGAGAGGACAGAGAGAGAGAGAGACAGAAAGAGAGAGAGAGCAGAAGAGAAGAATGAAAGGTCAATTGAAAAAAAGTTCGTTGGTAAAGAAAAAAAACATACCAGCATGGACTTCATTTAATAGAAGTAACTTTCTGACGTTTTTTTTGTTTTTTTTTTTTTTTTTTTTTTTTTTTTTTTTTTTTTTTTTTACGAGACAGAAGACCAGTCAAAGATGATCAGTGAGGTCTTTAAAATCCCGACAAAGATCGACAAGGACAAAACCTAGACAAATGATAAACACAGTAAGCGTAACATGCTAGGCTCATAGATCGACCAATCATGAGAATCGTGAATAACTCGGTGAAAGCAAGAATTAATGTAGCCCATTTTGAACTCACTTTTACCTTACCACAAAAATGTCACATATTTGCAGAGAAAATGCTCACGTGATGCGGCGATCTTTTTTTTTGTTGTGTTTAATATCATGTTCCCCCCTTCCTCATCAAATAGAACTTTTCAACCATTTTTGTTTGTTTGTTTGTGTGTGTGCGCGCGCGCGCGGCGCGGCGTGTGTGTGTGTGTGTGTGTGTGTGTGTGTGTGTGTGTGTGTGTGTGTGTGTGTGTGTGTGTGTGTGTCTGTGTCTGTGTCTGTGTGTATGTGTCTGTGTGTCTGTGTGTGTTTTTTGTTATTCACACGAAATGACAAACAAAAGAAAATAGACGATTTCAATCAAAAGGCAGACGAAATCAAAATGCCCTACTTCTGAGAAAGAGAGAGAGACAGAAAAAAAAGCAACACCCCTCATTGAAATAAAAGCCAAGCTCAAACCATTTGTATCCCCATTTTAGCATACCAGTGCCAGACCAAACACGACATGATCGTAAACATCAAGATCAGAGAAACGGAGGGAACAACATCAGTCCGCTATCACATTCATACATATTCATAGTCATATATATATATCATACATACATAAGTGAGAAGTTGAGTTGTTGGGTCCCCTGACCAGAATGGCAACCCCATCAGATTGCCCAACAAGCATAATTGTCATAACAAAACATGTGGATTTAAAGTGAGAGGCAGACCAAGGAAGACCTGTATCGATGACGTGAAAGAGACCTTGACATCGCAGGCCATATCTCCCATTTCAGGCCTTCCAGGTCACTTTTGTCTATCATCTTTGTCCCTCCACCCCCTCTCGTCCTGTAAGATAGTACAAGAAGAAAGTTACATCAGAACAGAGGATACATTTACGATGTTCTTACCTAACCACCTTGCACCTGGAATAGAAGTTTAATTTGCGTAAAGTAAGTTTCAGTAACATTCAAGCAACACGATTCAGGTGTTTTATAATACTTTAGATCACAAGACAATACAACACAACACAACACAACGCAACACATCATAGCACAGCATAAAACAACACAACCACACGACAGCATAAAACAAACACACACACACAACGCAAACACAGCACAGCACAGCAAAACACAACAACAAACACAACACAACACAGCACGGCACAGCACAGCACAGTATAACACGGCACAGCACAGCACAGTATAACACATCACACCACACCCTAAACACAACACACCACACCACACCACACACACAACACAACACAGCACATCACAAATTAAACTGAAACAGCGCAGCACAGCACAGCACAGCACAACACAACACAGCACAGCACACCACACCAAAACACAACCACAACACACCATACCACACCACACCACAACCACAACACAACACAACACCACAAACACATACCACACCACAACACAACCACAACACACCCACCCCACAACACAATACAGTGCAATATAACAGAATACAATACAGCACAAGACAAGACGACACAACGCAACACAACACATAGATAGAGCATATTCTTTTTGGGACTAATCGTACCATGGCCGGCCAGGTTTCGATTTAATGTTATCATTATTGTGTTATTTCTGACGAAGTGTTTGCTGCATTGATGTACACGTTCACTTTTTTCATTAATAAGGCTTACTGTTACCATTATGTAAAGTGTTATAATGACCATTCCGTCACTACGTAAAGTGCAAACAGACTGTGCGCGATACATAAATGAAAACATTACTATTGTTATTATCAGTTCCGTTGAATAAAAGTAGTAGAGCAGTAGCAGTAGCAGTAGTAGTAGTAGTAGCAGTAGTAGTAGTAGTAGTAATAGTAGCAGCAGCAGCAGCAGTAGTAGTAGTAGCAGCGGCAGCGGCAGCAGTAGCAGTAGTATAGTAGTAGTAGTAGTAGTAGTAGTAGTCGTCATCGTAGTAGTAGTAGTAGCTAGCAGAGCAGTAGTAGTAGTAGTGGTAGCAGCAGCAGTAGTAGTAGTAGCAAGCAGCAGTAGTAGTAGTAGCTGGAGCAGAGCAGCAGTAGTAGTAGCAGTAGTAATAGTAGTAGTAATAGTAGTAGAGTAGTAGTAGTATACAGTAGTAATGTAGTAGATAGTAGTAGTAAGTAGTAGTAGTAGTAGCAGTAGTAGTAGTAGTAGTAGTAGAAGTTTATATTATCATCATTATTATTGCAGCGGTTGTTGTAGTTTCTCGTCGTCGTCGTCGTCGTCGTCGTCGTCGTCATCATCATCATCATCATCATCATCTATCAATCATCATCATCATCATTATCTATATCATCATTATTATTATATTATATATATTATCATTATTATTATTATTAATTCCATCATCATTATCATTACCATCACCATCATCATCATCATTATCATTATTATTACTATCATTATCATCCTTGTTGTTTCTACCATTACACTATTGCTGTCGTTGTTGTTACTGTTGTTGTTGATATTATTACAACAGTTATCATCTTAAGCCTCTCTACTACGAACTTCTTGGATGTTTGCTGGCGTCACAAGCCAGAATCTTAAAACTGCAAACGTCATTACTCTTTCCCCTGAAACGACTTTCAATAAAGATCCACGGAGTACTTTATGGGTTAGAGTACCTTTCAAACGAACTGAATGAATCCAGAGAGCTGTATGGGTTTACGGCTAAAGAAGTAAAGACAACGAAATATACCCCCAAAGCACTAGTGTCTAGTTGGGAAGAATGAAGGTAAGGCATAAAACGTTCACGCTGTTTGATGAGTCACGAACTGTCCTAGCTTAGCATTAGGGGGAGAGAGAGACTGAATTTTCTTTTAGTGGTTCAAGCTATTACCTATTTTAGCCTCACAATTTCCGTCTGGCTTTACAGCTCTGATGGAGTCAGAAGATAGTGAATATGTATGTGTATATACATATTGATCGTAATTTGTTGTTATCAATGTTTATGAAGGCTGTTTATTTTTTTTTATTTTTTTTTTTTTTGGTCTGTTAAGGCTTTTAATTTTAAACAGATATACCTTTTGACCTTCACTATTCATTGCCTCACGCCACGTTGGTAAACCTTAGTGAACTTGCTGATTCTTTTCATTCGGTCGTGGACTCAGGATCTGATATCTTGAGTTCAGTCCCAGCCTGCAACATTACAAATTGGCCCGTTTACTGCCCGTCTTAATGTTTCCATCATTCTGGTGGTGTCATCTACTGTTCCAAAAGTCTCCTGCCAACCCCTTCCCCTTTTCCCGTTCCTCAGTTCAAGATCTTGCCAGCGCATATGGTTTTCCGCAGGTTCAGGGAGTCTGCCAAGTAATCAGTGGCAGATTTGGGTCGAGCGCATATGCAATTGTCTGAGTGCGATGAATCCCTCTTGAACGAATTCCACTCTCCAAATTCTAAACATAACTGCGTAAAATGTAGACAGATCTCTCGTTTATCATCAAAGTCATTTTGCTACCCCCCAAAAAGTGTCACAGCGATTCTTGATATGGTTTCGTTATTATTTTGCAGGGAGATTTGACAAATACAATAAATGTTATTATCAATTATATCGCACTGATTCTTAAAGACTTCAATTATTTTCCTTGAAAAAAAAAAAGACACTGTTTGGCTACGAATCTGACCGCAATACAATGGGTAAGGTTAATACAATCAAACTGAAACATGTCAACCCTTTGACTCCCGCACCCTACCCATCAACTGCAAAATAAAACTTGTCCCTTTGACCCCCTCACCCTATTCATCAGCTTCCTGCAGGAAGCTGGTGGATAGGGCGATGGAGTCAAAGGGTCAAGTTTTTGCTCTGCTAGCATGGTAGACAATGCAGGATGCCGGTGGACAGGGTGCGGGACTCAGAGGGTTAGACTAAAACATGTTGGACCAACAAATAAACAGGCGCAGAACTTCGCGACTTTCTGGTTCCTGGTGGATTGTTTCATGGCCAATACATATGGCGGGCCATGATCGCCAACCCCATGCGGCAGGACGCATGATGATGATGATGATGATGATGATGATGATGACGAAATGATCCCCCGGCAACAAAATATTATCGTCTAGACACATTGTATTCGTACACCATCTATCCAGATGAAAAGCATGCAACAACAACAAGCGAAGAAATAGTCTGAAGTGCCCTACAGATCTAAACGTATCCCTGTGGGATTTTTCAGACCCCACCACAATCGGTGAAGGTGTGTAATGGCGGTTTCCTCACCAGGATAGAAGCTCCCTCACTCTTGTTCCACAACTGACTGATCATTGTCTCAGTCTTGTCCCTCAGTTGAGTGATTATTGTTGTCTCAGTCTTGTCCCTCAGTTGAGTGATTATTGTTGTCTCAGTCTTGTCCCTCAATTGAGTGATTATTGTTGTCTCAGTCTTGTCCCACAATTGAGTGATTATTGTTGTCTCAGTCTTGTCCCACAATTGAGTGATTATTGTTGTCTCAGTCTTGTCCCACAATTGAGTGATTATTGTTGTCTCAGTCTTGTCCCACAATTGACTGATTATTGTTGTCTCCGTCTTGTCCCACAATTGAGTGATTATTGTTGTCTCAGTCTTGTCCCACAATTGAGTGATTATTGTTGTCTCAGTCTTGTCCACAATTGAGTGATTATTGTTGTCTCAGTCTTGTCACACACATTGAGTGATTATTGTTGTCTCAGTCTTGTCCCACAATTGAGTGATTATTGTTGTCTCAGTCTTGTCCCACAATTGAGTGATTATTGTTGTCTCCATCTTGTCCTACAATTGAGTGACTTATTGTGTCAGTCTTGTCCCACAATTGAGTGATTATTGTCTACAGTCTTGTCCCACAATTGAGTGGTTATTGTTGTCTCCGTCTTGTCCTACAATTGAGTGATTATTGTGTCAGTCTTGTCCCACAATTGAGTGATTATTGTCTCAGTCTTGTCCCTCATTGAGTGATTATTGTTGTCTCAGTCTTGTCCTTCACAATTGAGTGATTATTGTTGTCTCAGTCTTGTCCTACAATTGAGTGATTATTGTTGTCTCAGTCTTGTCCCACTATTGAGTGATTATTGTTGTCTCAGTCTTGTCCCACAATTGATGATTATTGTTGTCTCAGTCTTGTCCCACAATTGAGTGATTATTGTTGTCTCAGTCTTGTCCCACAATTGAGTGATTATTGTTGTCTCAGTCTTGTCCCACAATTGAGTGATTATTGTCTGTAGTCTTGTCCCACTATTGAGTGATTATTGTCTCAGTCTTGTCCCACTATTGAGTGATTATTGTTGTCTCCAGTCTTGTCCCACAATTGAGTGATTATTGTCTCAGTCTTGTCCCACAATTGATGATTATTGTCTCAGTCTTGTCCCACAATTGATGATTATTGTTTTAGTCTTGTCCCACAATTGAGTGATTATTGTCTCAGTCTTGTCCACAATTGACTGATTATTGTCTCAGTCTTGTCCCACAATTGACTGATTATTGTCTCAGTCTTGTCCCACAATTGACTTATTATTGTCTCAGTCTTGTCCCACAATTGACTGATTATTGTCTCAGTCTTGTCCCACAATTGACTGATTATTGTCTCTCTGTCTTGCCCCACAATTGACTGATTATTGTCTCAGTCTTGTCCCACAATTGACTGATTATTGTCTCAGTCTTGTCCCACAATTGAGTGATTATTGTCTCAGTCTTGTCCCACAATTGACTGATTATTGTCTCAGTCTTGTCCCACAATTGACTGATTATTGTCTCAGTCTTGTCCCACAATTGACTGATTATTGTCTCAGTCTTGTCCCACAATTGACTGATTATTGTCTCAGTCTTGCCCACAATTGAGTGATTATTGTCTCAGTCTTGTCCCTCATGGTGATTATTGTTTGTCTCAGTCTTGTCCCACAATTGAGTGATTATTGTTTGTCTCAGTTCTTGTCCCACAATTGACTGATTATTGTCTCAGTCTTGTCCCACAATTGAGTGATTATTGTCTCAGTCTTGTCCCACAATTGAGTGATTATTGTCTCAGTCTTGTCCCACAATTGACTGATTATTGTCTCAGTTTGTCCACAATTGACTGATTATTGTCTCAGTCTTGTCCCACATTGATGATATTGATAGTCTGTCCCAATTGATGATTATTGTAGTTGCCAATTATGATTATTGTCTCAGTCTTGTCCCACAATTGATGATTATTGTCTCAGTCTTGTCCCACAATTGACTGATTATTGTCTCAGTCTTGCCCACAATTGAGTGATTATTGTCTCAGTCTTGCTCCCACAATTGATGATATTTCTCATCTTGCCCCACAATTGAGTGATTATTGTCTCAGTCTTGCCCCACAATTGAATGATATTCTCTCAATCTTCCACAAATTGAGTGATTATTTTGTCTCATCTTGCCCCACAATTGAATGATATTCTCTCAATCTTGCATATAATTGAGCCATTATTATTGTCTCAGTCTACTGAGTCTCTCACAATTGCATCATTGATTATTTGTCTCAGTCTTGTCCCACAATTGACTGATTATTGTCTCAGTCTTGTCCCACAATTGATGATTATTGTCTCAGTCTTGTCCCACAATTGATGATTATTGTCTCAGTCTTGTCCCATGATATTTTGTTTCCACATGTGATTATTGTCTCAGTCTTGTCCCACAATTGACTGATTATTGTCTCAGTCTTGTCCCACAATTGACTGATTATTGTCTCAGTCTTTCCCACAATTGACTGATTATTGTCTCAGTCTTGCCCACAATTGAATGTATTTCTCATCTTGCATATAATTGAGCCATTATTATTGTCTCAGTCTTGCCCCACAATTGAATGATATTCTCTCAATCTTGCATATATTGAGCCATTATTATTGTCTCAGTCTTGCCCACAATTGAATGATATTCTCTCAATCTTGCATATAATTGAGCATTATTATTGTCTCAGTCTTGTCCCACAATTGACTGATTATTGTCTCAGTCTTGTCCCACAATTGAGTGATTATTGTCTCAGTCTTGTCCCACAATTGAGTAATTATTGTTGTCTCAGTCTTGTCCCACAATTGATGATTATTGTCTCAGTCTTGTCCCACAATTGACTGATTATTGTTTCAGTCTTGTCCCACAATTGAGTAATTATTGTTGTCTCAGTCTTGTCCCACAATTGAGTGATTATTTGTCGTCTGCTGGGAATGTGTTGGAGGAGGGGCTGATAAACACAGCACGCTGAACACATCGGTCGACGACATCATTTCAAACATTTGAGTAGGCTTTTGTTTGTTTGTTTGTTTGTTTGTTTGTTTGTTTGTTTATTTGTTTGTTTTAAGACTTTTTCCCCAAGATGGATTCATCACACTCGGGATATTTCCATATGCGTTCCATCTAAATCTGCCAGTCATTATCTAGTAAACTCCTTGATCTTGCGCAAAAAAAAAAACCCTATGCACAGGCCAAGCCTTACGATGAGGATGGAAAGAGAACGTATGATGCATTGACACCACCAGAATGCATGAGGCATCAGCGTGGAGAACGAACATGCTTTTAGGTTGCGGGGATGAGACTTGAACTCATGATTATAAACATTGAGTTCACAACTTCACCAAACGAGCCAGCCAGCCAGTCAGCCCTGATCAACAAAGGTAAACAACTTCGGGCCTGTTACCTGGCTACGTGGGAACGCTAGAGAAACAAAGAGAGAAAGAAAGATGGGGGGGGGGGGGGTCAGAGAGAAAGAGAAAGACAGAGAGACAGACACAGAGAGAGAGAGAGGCACAGAGAGAGAGAGAGGCACAGAGAGAGAGAGAGAGAGAGAATCCATGAGTGTGTGTGTGTGTCTGTGAGTTCTGTGTGCGCGCATGTGTGTGTGTGAGAGAGAGAGAGAGAGACAGACAGACAGACAGAGACAGAGACAGAGAGACAGACAGACAGACAAAGAGACAGAGACAGACATAGACAGACAGATAGAGAGAGAGAGAGACAGACATACAAAGACATAAAGACAGAGACAGACAGATAGACATACAGACCGATATATGCAGAGAGACAGACGGACAGACAGAAAGACAGAGAGAGAGACAGACAGATAGACAGACGTACAGACAGACCGATAGACACAGAGAGAGAGAGAATCCATGAGTGTGTGTGTATGTGTGTGAGTGTGTCTGTGTGCGCGCACGTCTGTGTGTGTGTGTGTGTGTGTGTGTGTGTGTGTGTGTGTGTGTGTGTGTGTGTGTGTGTGTGACAGACAGACAGGCAGACAGACAGACAGAGATAGAGAGACAGACAGAGAGACATACATAGACAGACAGACCGATAGACAGAGAGAGAGAAGACAGACAGACAGACAGAGACAAAGACAGAAAGACAGATAGAGACAAACAGATAGACAGACACACAGACCTATATATGAAGAGACAGACAAACGGACAGACAGAAAGACAGAGAGAGAGACAGACAGACAGACAGAGAGGCAGACGTACAGACAAACTGACAGACAGAGAGAGAGACAGAGACAGAGAGAGACAGAGAGAGAAATTTCACTGTTTGACTTTAATGCCTAGAATCGCCCTTCATCCACTATTGTACTTTTTTCCAAATCGAAGACAGGTCAGACGTCAACGATACAGCCATGTGAGCCGGAGGCTGACACTCGCAAAGTTTTGCAGTAGTTCTAGCGATGTGATTGTGGACCTTTGACATTTTGGGGAGAGAATATAATGTTTAGGATCAGAGCACTTACTGGCTGATCTCATTTCCTATCTTTCTCTGCAGGCATTAGCACATACTGCCTACAGAGCTGAAGTTCCAGATGTGGTGGAAGAGTGCATTAGAAAATGTCTGCATGAAAATTCGGTAGACGTTCCTCCTCTCTTGCTTGCAAATGTTTGACAAAATCACGTTTATCCGAAACAAGTGTGACTGCCCGCGTCCAAGCAAACAAAACCAGAAAAATAAACACGAAAAAAAGAATCAGAACGCGTATTTCATACAACCAGACAAGACAGGCGCAAATTTTCGACTAACTGGCCTTTGTCAAGCGTAAGATCACAAACATAAAAACACCAGATACACAAATTAGGAGAAAAAGACTGAAACGTTTCCTGCTGCTCCGTCCAATGAGAGAAAACAAATTTTTGTATCTGGTTCCAAAATCACGTTTAGTGAATCTTTTAAATGTTTCAGGGTACCACTGGCCAAATAATGTTATGCGTATTTATTTTCTTTTCTACATTTCTTTCAAATCAAAACAAGGTGCGATTAATGAATATATTACTCAGCATGACAACATCTCTCTCTCTCTCTCTCTCTCTCTCTCTCTCTCTCTCTCTCTCTCTCTCTCTCTCTCTCTCTCTCCTGTCTCTTCTCTTCTGTTTGTGTGTGTGTGGTGTGTGTGTGTGTGTGTGTGTGTGTGTGTGTGTGTGTGTGTGTGTGTGTGTGTGTGTGTGTGTCGGTGGGCAGGTGCACATGTATATAGTGTTTGCATGAGAGTACGCACGCATCACTACTGCTATGAAAAAAAAAGGACAGTTGCTGCTGCTACTATGACTATTATTATGTCTGTTTACTTGTGTCAATTACTGTCTGTGCTACATCAACCATGATTACTACAACCAACCCTGCTTGTGTGCTGTTGTTGTTTTAAATCACTCTGCATTGCATTGTATTGTATTGTGCTGTAGTGCATTGTACTGTACTGTATTGTATTGTATTGTATCGCATTGTACTGCATTGTACTGTACTGTATTGTATTGTATTGCATTGTACTGTACTGTACTGTACTGTACTGTATATGTATTGTATTGTTATTGTATTGTGCTGTGCTGTGCTGCAGTGTATTGTATCGTATCGTGTTACGTCGTGTCGTGTCGTGTCGTATCGTATCGTATTGCATTGTATTGTATATGCATTGCATTGTATTGTACATGTATTGTCTTGTATTGTACTGTATTGTACTGTACTGCACTGTACTGTATTGCGCTATATCGTATCGTGTTGTGTTGCCTTCACATTTTTCACTAAAGATCTTTCTTTCCCCTTGAGTGAAATGCAGTTTACTATCCTAGCTAAAACACACTGTCATTTATCTGATTTCAAGGTTCCTCACATTTCTATCAAACGATCTACAGTTAAAACAAAATTAAGAACACGAGGGGCATGACAATCTGTCATGAACCATCACGAAATTCTTCTGACAAGATTGCACGCAGAGGAAGGAAGTGACAACATCGAAATATTTTTGCATGACAGGGGAAAAGCAGCTATGAACACTGACCGTCAATCCAGACAGCAATACCATCTCTGATCAAAGACGCTTGTTGCAGCCAGTAAGTGATCACAGCGTCCCAAAGCAAAGGCACCAGGATCCAAAAACCTTGGCTCTAAGAAAGCATGCATAACATGAGCCGAAAAAAAAACTCCCATCAGTTTTGTATCTTATGGCGATTTTTCTTATGAGGGACCGAGCATATTCAAGTTTTTTAGCTAAAGCAAAATCAGCGATATCAAAAACGAGAGAAGGTTTTCACGAAAACCATGAAAACTTCAGTGTCACTGCTTTAACCGTTTGACAATGTAAACACAAACGTACAGATAATCTACAGACAGTGTGACTTTTGTTTTTGTTTGTTTGTTTGTTTGTTTGTTTTGTTTGCTTGTTTGCTTTTTTTGGATGTGAATGTATTGCGTCTATGCTCGCATCAGCCTCCTGTGTTACTGTATTTTTTGCCAGCCCCACAAAATGATCAAGATGTCAATGTGTAAATTTATGAGGGCTGGAGGCAACAAATACAAATTCATTCTTGCCACCAGCAGTCTGATTAAAAATCCCCGTTCGTAACAAGAAAACCAGCATTCTACTTCTTTGCGGGGATAGCATTCAACAAGTAAAACCTCTGTGGGGGGAAATGTAAAACTACAAGTAAGCACGGGTATAAATTAGAAAGAAGTAGAAGCGCAATCAAGCTTTTCCCTCTAACGTTCATCGCTCCTATTGTGGACCTTTGACTCTTTGGAAATTTTCTGATCAGGAGCCAGGGTAATGTACAGGATCAGAGCACTTAAACCCTTTGCTGATCTCAATGTCGGCCTACCGTAGACGGAGGAAACTGTGGCCATTACAATGCAGAGACTATAGACACTGAAGATCATGATAGGGTGGGAGAGCGTTAGTGAATGAGTCTGTAAAATAAGACTGACGTTTCTTACCATTCCTGAAAAAAAAAAATGCTGTTTTTGAATTCAGCTAATCAACTAAACTGCCTAAAACATTTCCAAAGAATCTGACTGCAATAGATGATCATTTTTAATTAAGAACTTAGCAATTTCGTGAAAATGTGTCAAAATGTTCCAGTAACGCTTTACATAAAATCCACCATAACGCGGCAGAAAAGAAAGAAGAAAAAAAAGAAACTTTTGGCCAATCTATCACACTCACAAAAAGCCACTCTGCAAGTCTGTCTAGTATCTTCGCACCGGGTAGACCCAGGGAGAAGATACTAGACGGACTTGCAGAGTGGCTGAAGACAGGGAGGGTGGAAGAGATGCTTGAGGCAACAAGAGATAGAGACAGATGGAAGTCCATAATCGCCAACGCCATGCGGCAAGGTACCATGATGATGATGATGATCACAATTTCAGAAACTGGCCTCGATGAGTTTCACGCTGCTTCCGTTGATTATCTTGATTACAAACAATGTCACATTTCTTCGCAGTCTGGGATGAAAAGAAAACCAGCATTCCCTATACCTTGGCCAATGATAGAGATAGGTGATAAAGAGAACTGGCGCCAGACGGTTGACAGAGATCCACAACTGGTGAATAGATGCTGGAGTGATGCCCTGAGACCCTTTGTCGACCGAGCCCGTTGCAGTGCTCTTGCTGCCTCGTGCGTCGTATCGCACACAACTCAGAAGCGTATGAATGAAGTCTGAACAGAACACGGGTAGCACTAGAGAGAACCCCACGCTTACCCACTTACATTCTCTGTCTCTCTCTCTCTCTGTCTCTCTCTCTCTCTCTCTCTCTCTCTTCTCTCTCTCTCTTGTCTCTCTCTCTCTCTCTCTCTCTCACACACACACACACACACAAACTCCAATATTCACACACACACTCACCCTAACTCACTCACAACATTCACACACACACACACACACACACACTCTCTCTCTCTCTCTCTCTCTCTGTCACTCACAACATTCACCCCCCCCCACCACACCACACACTCACACATCACACACACACACACACCAACACACACACACACACACACACACACAAACATTCAAGCACACTACACACACACACACACAACATTAACACACACACACTCACCACACACACACACACACTACTCACACACACACACACACACACACACACACCACACACACACACACAACACACACAAAAAACAGAGAGAGAAGAAAGAGACAGACAGACACAGAGACAGACAGAACAGAGAATCATAGATGAAAAAGATGAGTCTGAAGACCACATGAGAAAGAAGGAGACGTGAATGTATGTAAAACTATATACGATAACCACAGCTGCTGTTGCTTTTATTTCCTTTCTTTTTATCTCAGAAGTGTTTTTAATCATGCCCGACACAAAGCAGACACCAAAGTCATGTTTTCGGTTGTTTTTTTTTTTTTTTTTCTTTTAAAGCCCAGCCGACTGCGTAGAGCCATACCGGGACTATGATCGTTTCAAAACATACACACTACTTGAACGGGAAAACAAAATGGAAAAGAAAATTCAGTACACATACTAATGCATTTGCGCATATAATCTAAGCCGATGCTTCTGGCGTTGACCAGTCCATCCAGTTTATCACACACGGGATTTAAAAACATACCTGCTACAATTTCAACTTAAAAACTACTGCATACACATTTCAACATAACTAAGAACACAAAAATATACAAAAACGGGCCTAACTTACCTAAAATTGCCTCTCATTTTTCTAGAGCCAAAAATGCACTTAATACTCGTACCCAATTATCAATCCTAAGAAAAACTACATAAGATTTTATCGAGCACATACAGATGAATGGACCATTAAGGCAGAAAATGATAGATAGAAATGACAGAAAGCAAAGCAACAAGGCAGAAACAAAGAGAGTGACAGAAAAGAGGAAATTTCTAGAACAGAATTTCCAGAAGGTGGAGATATATTTATACTGAAAGAGCCCCCGGCATCCCCATTGGAAGGGGGGGGGGGGATTATAGTCATGTTTTATTTATATATGACACAAAGCAGTCATCATAGTCACGTTTTAATTATAAGATAACATAAAGCATACACCTACTTTGGTTTGGTTATTTGCTTTTTATCTGTTCTTTAAAATCATCTGTTTTACGTGCAAGGAATTACACAAGATTTCTCAGAGGCAAATAGAATTCATACAAGGAGCCATATGACATTGACAGATTTCTTATATATAAACATTCCCATGCACATATTCGATATCACTATTGAATGATTGTGTGTATCTCTGCAGAATCTGACTTTTCTTTTTAATGTTAGTTATCCAACTAGTGTATCGTTGGCACTCAATACCACCTCAACACCAAAGTTTGCGTTAATATTTTCTTCGACTTATGAACAAATTCCAGCTACCTTTTCACAATCAAAGAACACATATGTAATACGTTTCATCGATGCAGTAGATACATTTTAAACTTTCCCTTATGTCGAGGTTTCTTGCAAGACTTTAACCCTTTCGCATTTGCACTGCTAGATGTAAAGCTAGCTCCTAGTATTCGCATTTGAATGTAGCACAGCGTCAGTACAAAGTTTTTCAGTAGTGAATGGAAAGTTCCTTGCATCCCAGGTTAAGCTGGGTAAATGCTGTAATAATTGTTCCATTGTAATTCTATTTCTACAGTTGTTGTTTTTTTTTTTCAGACTAACTCCCAGTGTATTCGCCCAACAGTTTCCTTAAGAATTCTCTTCCAAAAATCTTCAGGACTACTGTAAGCTTTTTACACGTTGATAGCAATCCTCAAGTCCGGATCACGTGTAAGTTTTGTGTTGTTTAGTTTAAAGTGTTTTCTTTGTGCCGCTGTTACGAACATTATTATTGCTACAGCAGTTGTGATTAGTGCCAGCGGTGTATGAACCATTTTTTGTTACAACCAATCATGCTTGTGCACTGTTTTTTGTTTTTTTTATCCGTTGTATTGGGTTGTATTACGTTTGCAGTCAATTATATTGTACAGTATTTCATAGCATCGCATGTATTGTATCCAGCTGTATTTAAACAGAACACTTTATTTATTTTATTCTTCAGTGAAATGCAGTCTGTTCTTCTTGAGAAAAGCCGGTCAGTAGCCATTCAGTTTCATCAGTCGTAATTTTTTTTTTTTTTTTTTTTTTTTTTGATCATTGCACTCAGAGAGGCTACCTTTGCGCTCACCATTTTTTTCCCGTCCCATTTTCTACGCAAATTTAATGGCCACAGAAGCTGAAACAGTTTTTATTATGCGATGATGATGATGATGTCGATGTGGATGATAATCATGATGCTATGGAGTTCCATCTAGGATAGAGACTGCGTGACAGGGTTGCACTCTAAGCTTACTATCATAATATATCCTGGCGTAAACCAGGTCCGAGAGATGCAGACACCTGTGGTGTTGGTCAGAAGATTTGAGCAACACCCTCAATGATGCATCCGCGAAGTGGATGAGACTCGACTGTGGGGTTCCCAGTCTTCCCAATGAGCCCATAGCACGCCCAACTCTGGATAGGAGCCGGTTAGAGCCGAAAAAATCCCACAACGAGTTTTGAAGGTACTGGTGGGGATTCAACCCACAACCTTCCAGTCGGTAGACCGTTGCGTTAACCACTACACCACGGCGATTGGTAGTCGTAATTTTATCAAACAACCCACAGCAATAGTAAACAAGACAAGAATATGACAAGTCTGTCAACCACCAGCACGAAATTCGCTTGATGAGATTTCGTGCAGAGGAAAGAAGTGTACAAACTGACAATCGAAGTTAGGTTTGCACGACAGCGGGAGAACCGTCATGCGCACTGGCCATCAATCAAGACAGCATCAATATATCTGATCAAACACGCCCGTTGCAGACTGCTGGCCCGGCAGCCAATCAGCGAGCACAACGTCCCGAAGTAAACGTACCCGGATCGAAGACCTTGGCCTTAAGAGAGCATGCGTCGCTAGGATTGTAATATCAGTTTTACGTCCGGTTGTGGTTTTCTGCCTGCGTGTCTGAACGCGTTCATATCCTTTGCTGTGTAGCAAAAATGAACAAGGACTGCGGACTAAGACTCATGAATGCCATGAAAACTTTGGTGTCAACACTTTCAGACTTCTATTAATTAAATCAAACCATACTGTAATCCATGATATTTTTTTTAATCTGGACTTCTTGCCCACTCTGTGAACACTCCTAAAAAAAATCAATGATACTGTGCGTACAAACATCATAATGTGCACCGAAAAATCTGATCATTGTTCACCAACAACGTTTTATCGTGAGGACTTCCTTTTTCTTTGGCAGAAAAAAAAGAGTCCCTCAAGTTAAATTTCAGTATTGTCTGACCTCACTGGTCTTGACTACAGAGTGCCGTCTTTCTCGGCTCAGCTCATATTGCTTATAGCCTCGCCGACTACTAGAGCCATATCAGGGCTAGTCTTTCTCAGCAGTATATGACAACGATCATATTTCCAATTACTGGGCTTTTAACAAAAGAAGAACGATAGATAGGTCGGGAGTGGGGGTGGGTGGGGAGATAGATGAAGAGCGAGAAAAAGGTGGATGACGGATGCAGAGTTTAAAGTCTTACCACTCTCAGAGTATATGTGACCTCCCACCACGAAATTAGCCTTAACTCGCAGTCAGTCGAACAGCACTAGGAGCTGAAAAGGTGACTGAGGGTCTATCTGGGGTGTTTTGACTTTTTCTCAACATTGATTTCTGTAGACTATAATCTATCCCCCACAGAAACATTTTTCTTGAAAAAATATTAGTAATCAATTTAAAATGGTATTTTAATGCACTGATCGCAGCAGAAAGAACGCAATTTCTTACCAAAAGTATCTCTTTTTGTCTCTTATTATGAACCGTAACCTGTACAGTACCCGCACATGTAATATACTGACGGAAAGATCTTTGGTGCACCTTTCAGATAATGACAGCGAAAATTATAAACAAACTGGGTCAAAGCCACCAAATAAAGAAATTGAAGGAAAATGTGTAGGAGAGCACACAAAAACTTTAGAAGCCGTTTTCTCAAAATGGCCGTCATACAACTTAATGACTTTTAACATACATAACTTCTACTTTTTTTTTTTGAGTACAAGCTTTATTCAAGTACCAAAATAATCAGCAGAATGTACACTTTCCAGTGATATGTATATCTCAAAATACCCAGAATGCTAGTTAAGACTGATTTCGTGATTTCGTGGTGGGAGGTCACATATGAGGACTAGCTATACGAATGTTGCTAAAAATAAGCTTTAAGACATTGTGGTCGATGGGTCAGGATCCACCACGCATTTGTTCAAGAGAACAAAAATGTGTGTATGTGTGCGTGCATGCGTGCGTGCGTGTGTGCGTGTGTGCGTGCGTGCGTGCGTGGTGCGTGTGTGAGTGTATTATTTAATTTCCTGTCACAGAAAGAGACCGGAGCGAAAACAGTCTTGGGTTTTTGTGGTATGTAATTCAATCTCACTGAAGCTCTTCCAAAAATAAACTGGGCAATGAAAAGTTGACACAGCCACATTTCAATACAATCTGCATCGTATAATTTGTCCTCTATGAACGGCGCTAGAGAAAGTATGTACCGTTTTGGTCGACCTACTGTCTCGTACATCCGGGAGTAGTCGCTTCCACAGGCTTACGAATTCCGAAGTAATGATCTTACTTTCGAAATTGACTCTTACCTCCGAAGTAAGATTATACAGACGGGACTTGACAGGGTAGGGCTTCTGGGTTTTGCCGCCGTTAGCTTCACCGGGAAGAAAACATCCATGTAGCTTGAATATGGAATGAAGCAAAAATGAGGATTTGGAAATGACGGAGGAATAGAGAAAGTTTGACATTATATAGATCACGACTTTTTACAGTAACAGTAATTTAGGATATGATCTAGTCGCTTTAGTTTGAACTAGGACTATACATTTCGTAGTACCGCTGCTGTTGTTGATGTTGTGTGTGTGTGTGTGTGTGTGTGTGTGTGTGTGTGTGTGTGTGTGTGTGTGTGTGTGTGTGTGTGTGTGTGTGTGTGTGTGTGTGTGTGTGTGTGGTGTGTGTGTGTGTGGAAATAGGCGACATCATTGCTGTTGTCGAGATCCAAAGAGCGTTCTTCTTGCCAGATCCAACCGCCTCCACGGGATACTTGGTGAGGCACTCCAGCCTCCCGCCGTCCTCCCCGAATAACTGCCACCGCATGTACTCGGTTGCGGGGCATCTTTGGGTCCAATGTGCCAGATCTTGTTCCTCCTCGTTGCACAGGGGACACATTGGATCCGTTGTTGAGTCGATCCTTTGTTTATAGGCCCGCAGCAAAGGGTGGGTGACCCGACCTCAGCTTTGCAAGTAGGATCTGATCTCTGCGGGACTTTATTTCCGCCTGTCTCTGCATGGAGAATGCCCCGTACACCTCACTCGTTTCGCATGCTGTATCGGGGGGCGGGGGGGGGGGGAGGGTTCCTTTGTCATTTTTTTTCATCTGGGCGCAAGCGTTACTGTAGGATATCTCAGCCGTTGTTGCTGTTGATGTTAACGCTGCTATTCTATTACTGACCATATCACTACTACTGCAACTATCATTGTTTCTACAATCATTATCACCACCACAACCACTACCACCACTACTACTACAACTAGTTGTGCTCTCTGCAATGGTTAATAATACAAGTTTAATACTACATGTACTGAACGTTTTTTTTTTTCTTTTTTCAAACATATTTCCTTTGCGGATAAATATGACCGTACAAAGTTCACTGAAGTGAGACAGCGCACACATACACACATACAAACAGAAACACACACGAGCACCCACACACATGCACACGTACACACACATATATACACATAAACACACCTTCTCACGTACATACACACACGCACATACACATACACATTCTCTCTCTCTCTCTCTCTCTCTCTCTCTCTCTCTCTCTCTCTCTCTCTGAGTGTGTGTGTGTTGTGTGTGTATGTGTGGCTCTGCCTCTGTCTGTCTGTCTATCTGTTCTGTCTGTTTGTCTGTCTGTCTGTCTCTCTCTTTATCTCTCTTTCTCTCCCCTCTCTCTCTCTCTCTCTCTCCACACACACACACACACACAGACACACACACACACACACACACACACACACACACACACACACACACACACACACACACACACACACACGTCAGCTCATCCGAGATAAATTCTGACGAGAACCATCTTCTTCTTTTTTTTCGTACTACAATCAACGCAGGCAGCAATGGCTGTTGGACGCTTTGGCTGTAAGTGCTATCCAGTTGGCAATTGCAGCCAGTGGAGTTTGAACTGTCAGCTCATTTCATCAAAGGCCAAGAACGAATCGCAGGCAGGTCTGAGGTCAGTCTGTGCGTCATCCGTCCCCTTTGGACAGTTGTCATGATGAAAGACACCCCCCCACCCCCATCATCCGTCATCACCCGTCAGCGTCATCGAGTTCGATGGTAGCAGCAGCAAGCGGCAGCAGATGTCACAGCAACTCTCCTCCATTCACTCCGGCCTTGACTTTTTCTGTCCTACATCGTAGACCTTCAACGCGCTGATGTTTGGTAATGTTGTGCAATATATAGCTCGGACGGTCTGCCTGGATTTTTCTTTTGGCCTCAAGTTTCTTGGCAAATCTGCTGTCATTAAATTAAGCAAGCTGACCACATTTCACCATGTTCTTGTATAGACTCCTCCTGGGTTTTTCGTGTTTTGATAAACCAGCCACAGACAGGATATTTTTTTCACCTTTTCTTTTATTCATTTCAACAGTGAATAGACATCAACAAACAATATGTGACTTTCACCACGAAATGAGTCACTTGTCCACTTCAGCAGTTTCACTTTTTCATTGCTTCTAAATGTACATTTACTGCTCTTTCTAATGAAGAAAACCATTTTAAAATCAGACAATAAATACCTGAGGTACAGCCTTCCAAACATGGCACTCTTCCGAAACACAGTTTTGAGAAAATCAAGAAAAACGAAAGTGAAAGTTCAATATCAGCATGTTGGGTAGGGTAATGCAAATAGCTTTTTCACTAAGAAAGAACCATAATATGCGTAATTTATTGAATGTAGAATGTGTAGGAAGGGTTCCGGCATCCACTAAAATCAACAACTCCATAACGAGCACTGACACCCCTCTCGCTTATTTTGCCCCATTGTGCAAATGTTGCCAGTGGACAAGCGACTCATTCCGTGATGGAAGGTCACATATAGTAACAAAAATGAATTTCAACTCATGCACATAAGACGAACTTTTTAGACATCTGACAACATACAATATACAGAAGACAAAAAAAAAGTTCATACATGGGAGATTTCAAAGTGAACATCAAGATTTCAAACATGTCATAAAGATGAATTTGTTCTCTATTAAGAGAACAGTGATTTATAGTTATTCCATTGAGCATTAAAAGGCGGACAAATGAAAGTCGTCCAATCTGTCATTACATTGTTCAATTCTGAATCTTATTTAATAGTCTTTGAAAAGTACGTATGCCACTGACACGACTTACGGGGATCCTTAACGTGCATATTTGAAATCCAAAACAAGTGCAACCGCCCGCTTTCAAGCAAACAGGAACCAGAAAAGCACGAAAATAGAATCAGAACGCGTATTTAGTACAATCAGACAAGACAGGCGCAGTACTCTTTTCCTCCAGCTTTCCTGTTGTGACTAGGTGCTCTAATTTCTCTTATCTCATAACATGTCCCATAAATGTTGTTTGTCTTTTCCTTATCTTCTTCATTAATGTTCTTTTTGTGTCTGCCTCCTCAAGACTGTCTCGTTTGTTTTCTTTGCTGTCCATGGAATTCTTAGCATTCTTTTCGGAAACCACATTTCAGCTGCCTCAATCTTGTTCTGACTTTGCAATGTAGACTGTCCACATTTCACATCCACACAACAATATCGGTTCTATATAACACTCGAGAACTCTGTTCCTGGTGTTCAGTGACAGGTATTTGTTGGTAAGAACGTTTTTCATTTTCTTGAACGCTGTTTTAGCCTGGCCGATTCTGTTGGTTGTTTCTAATGTGCATCTGCCGTCTGGTGAGATGGCTTGTTCTAAGATATTATTTAAACTTATCAACTTGTCTCAATGTGATGCCATTTGCTGTTATTTTGAATGAGGGGGCTATAACCATTTCAATACACACACAATACTTCAACAGAGAAAAAAAAAGGAAAAGAAAAGCATGCACACGTCTCAATGCGATGCCATTTGCTGTTATTTTGAATGAGGGGATTTCTTGTTTTTTTTTACTGATTACCACGACTTCAGTCTTCTTGCTATTTAGCTCCAGCCCTTTATTTTTGCTTCCTATGTCTATTACATTCAAAGATTTTGTAGGTCTTTTTCATTGTCTGCAATCAGCGGAGGTCCTATGCGGATCTAACTCTGTACCTTCCGACTGGAAGTCAACCATTTGCCATGTTACGTTTACCACGCGTTGCTTTCTGGTAAGTTTTTATACTTACTTACTTACTTACTTACTTACTTACTTACTTACTTACTTACTTACTTACTTACTTACTAACTAACTAACTTACTTACTTGCTTACTTACTTACTTACTTACTTATCGATGATTAAGAAAATATTGTCTTCACCCAGTTGATAGCTGAACATATGGGCATTGACTAGGGGATGGGGGTTATGTCATGTGAAACGAGTTGATACAAAATAGCTTGTTGTGTTGCGATTCAGACGTTTAATTAATTATTTACTTTATATATAATTATGTTCCTTTTTTGAAGGTAAGATACACACATACACGTGACATTTACGTGTAACCAATATTATTCCAGTGGTAGGCTGACAAAATACCAGTATAAAATATAGACCAGGCAAAACAGAGTCTAGGTTGGGCCTCAGGACCTGGCCAGCTCATGGGTTTATGTGCAGGCTTAAGGCTTGTGCCATGATCACTATACACATGGCACCTGTGACGTTAGTGCATATGGAATTCATTCCGAGCAAAGGAGGACGTCATCTTGAGAAACTGAAACTGATACTGAAACTGAAACTAAGGTTGAATTTAGGCGAGGACGAAGCTAGACTCTGCCAATGTTTTTTAAATGATTGTGCAGCTCTGAAATGGGTTACACCAGTCGTGTGTGTTGGCCATACAGATGTAGAATTTACATGTAATAACACAGCGAACCTCACCCAATCTCCGGACACTGGTCGGCAAGTTCCAGTCACTACTAGTGACGCATCTTGTTACGATCGATGTTTTTGTAACCTTTCCTGGCGATTCCGGTATGACTGTTGTTGCACGCACGCGGTGTCTCAGAAGTCTCAAAACGGACAGAGGAAAATGCACCACAATGTTACCCCCCCCCCCCCAAAAAAAAAAAAAAAAGAAGTCGATGACCATGATTGATGTTTCCCTGCCAGACAGTTCTGAGACGTGTGATACGAGATTGCTCAGGGCGTGTGCAAAGTTTCGTTTCTTTCATGCGAATATTTCCTTTAACGGAATCCTTGGCCAAAGACACTATCAGTTGGGAAGCACTGGGAAGCAGCATGCACGAGTGTGTGTGTGTATATATATATATATATATATATATTATATATATATATATATATATAATATGTGTGTTGTGTGTGTGTGTGTGTGTGTGTGTGTGTGTGTGTGAGTGTTTGTATGTGTGTGTGTGTATGTGTGTGTGTGTGATGTGTGTGTGTGTGTGGTTGTGTGTGTGGTGTGTGTGTGTGTGTGTGTGTGTGTGTGTGTGTGTGCGTGTGTGTATGTGTGTATGTTGTGGTTCTGTGTGTGTGTGTGGTGTTGTGTGTGTGTGTGTGTGTGTGTGTGTGTGTGTTTTGTTTTGTTCTGTTTTGTTTTTTTATTGTTGTTGTTGTTGTTTACATGTACTATGTACAGTCATCGGGCGATCTGAAATTAGTATGAATAAACATATAGACAAATTCATACATCTCTGCACCTTAAATTTTGACAGTTCAGCATTCAACAATCAGCGGATGAAGTCCTTTCATTGTTTGGAAAAATGGGACGATGCTTATATTCACAACGGACTATTGCCTTTCCTACACACACTCACACGATGTAGGTGATGAATTCAAACGTCTTTACTGTCGCTAAAGATTATAACGGGGAATGACTGTCTACGACTGACGAATGGAATCAGTTGAAAATGACATGAGAACAACGAAATAAACGTGTGCACTTGTATGTGACTGTGATCAGAAACATGAAGGTACACTATTACACAACTTTCACCACTATGTATATGGTTGCATCGTTAAGATCGCCCCGTCAGTCTGACAGATAAGCGGGTATACTGACCTTCAACGCCTGTGTGGGTCATCATCATCATCATCATCATCAGCAGCAGCAGCAGCAGCAGCAGCAGCAGCTCAGCAGCAGCATCATCATGTGTCCTGCTGCATGGCGTTGGCGATCATGGCCCTCCATGCGAATCTATCCCTTGTCGCTGCAAGTACGTCTCCCATCCTTTCTGTCTTCAGCACCCTGCAACTCCGTCCAATATTTTCTCCCCTGGGTCTACCTGGTGCTGACATCTTTGATGGAATTGTTCCAGCTGTTGAATGTGTCGTCCGCAGATAGTCCAGATCTCGTGTATGCCTCATAGGCAAAGGATTTTTTTTCTTTTTTTTTTTAAAGGATCATTGTACTCAAGGACGTTACCTTTGTGCTCACCTTCTTTTTTTTCCTCCCATTTCCTACGCAACTTTAATGGCCACAGAAGCTGGAACAGTTTTTACAATGCGATGATAATGATGATGTCGATGAGGATGATAATTACGATGCTGTGGAGTTCCATCTAGGATTATCTAGGATTGAGACTGCGTGACAGGGCTGTACTCTAGCTTAGCATTATAATGCATCCTAGCGTCAGCCAGGCCCGACGAGAGATACAGACACCTGCGGTTTGGTCAGAAGATTTGAGCAACAACCTCAATGACGCATCCGTGAAGTGGATGACACTCGACTGTGTGGTCCCAGTCTTCCCAATGAGCCCAATAGCACGCCCACCTTGGGTAGAAGGCGGTTAGAGTCCGAAAAATCCCACAATGATTTTTGAAGTTATTGATGGGGATTCGAACCCACAATCTTCCAGTCGGTAGTCCGTTGCATTACCACTACACCACGGAGACCGGTCAGCGGAGGAAATTCTACAGTGTGCACAGATCATGCAGTCCTCCCCCCCCCCCCCCCCCCCCCCCCCACGTCTACTCGCCTACTGAAGATGGTAGAGCCGAATGTAAGCGATTGTCACAGGTAGAAGCGCATGAACGCATGTGAACGGAAAGGAAGGAAGGAATCTTTTATTTAATGTCTGTTCACATTGTGATTTTGAACAAAAAAACACACACACACACACACACACACACACACATACACACGAGAGAGAGAGAGAGGGGGGGGAAAGGGGGTGGGGTGGTGGGGATGGGGGATGGGGATGGGGAGGAATAGTGGAAGTTTGAATGTAAAGGGGAACATTTACAATTAATAATTCAGAACAATGAATTAACGGTGTCAAATAATAACATACAACAATCAATTAACTCTTCATAACAATCTGCCAATAGGGAATCTGAAAATCAGATGGACTACCGAAATAATATCATTATTTTTGTTGTAAAGGATATCTCTTTGAGTCAGTACATGAAAAAATCAAAGATTGTTATGTGAAAGTATAAGAATAGGCCTTCGTTTCGTTAAGCAGCAGCAACAGCAACAAAACGCAAATGAATTCATAAGTAAATGAACAAAATGAAGCTTGCAACGTTTCCTATTTAATTAAACTACAATTGCTTGTTTTCAAGACATGCACCAAAGCCATAGAACAAGAAATGAATGATTACATGCATCGTCTAATTCATTTGGGAGAAAAAAAAGGAGGACTCGGATACATTTCTCTGATAGCACAAGTTTATGTTCACGAACACAGATATTTTTTGTTTGAATTTTTTTTTAAAGGAGATATTAAGTAGCTAGCTTTTATACATCGTTTTCTTTTCTTGTCCCGATAGAAGTAATGAGTGCGCTGTCCTGTTTAAAATGGATGAAGTTTAAGTGGGAGCTTTCAACATTTTCTTTAAAAAAAAAACAACAACAACTCTCTAACAAGCAACGTTATGGTTTTAGCTTACAGCGAGAATGGCCCCGTTTGTTGTCTGAAATGATGTCACGTGCACCAGACCCTTTTTACGTGCAATTCAATTTGATTCCGATTTTGCAAGAGTATTGTATTACTCCATGATCTATTGCCGTCTCTCCGGCCGTGAGATTAACTCTTTGACTCCCACACCTATCCACCATCTGCAAAAAAAAAAAAAAATAAAAAAAAAAAATAACCCTTTGACCTCCACACGCTATCCATCGGCTTCCTTCAGGAAGTCAAAGGGTTACGTTTTTGCGTATGAAGCCTGGTGGATACGGTGAAGGAGTGGGAGTCAAAGAGTTAACATTTTGCTTTGCTAGCAAGATTGACAATGCGGGATGCTGGTGGACAGGGTGCAGGAGTGCAAGGGTTAACGCATGCGCCGTACAATTTTCTGTGCGATATGATAAAGCATCAAAACAGGTCTGACTATGCAATACGAAAAATTCACTGCTTTCAAGATGACATCAGTCAAAATTTGAAAGAAATTTTCTTCGCATAGAGGGGTGATCACAACAAATATCACGTTCCATTAACTTGATTGGAAATAAAAAAAATTCACCCGTTGATATGCATAAGGCTGCTCTCTCTCTCTCTCTCTCTCTCTCTGTCTCTCTCTCTCTCTCGTCTCTCTCTCTCTGTGTCTGTCCTTTCTCTCTCTCTCTGTCTGTCTTTCTCTCTCTCAGTCTCTCTCCCTTTTTGTGCATGTGTGTGGTATGTGTTCGTGCATCTTAAAAATGTGTGTGTGTGTGTGTCAAATGTGTGTGCTTATGTGTGTGGCAACTCTCTCTCTCTCTCTCTCTGCTCTCTCTCTCTCTCTGTCTTTCTCTCTCTCACTCTCTCTCGCTCTCTCTCTCTCTGTCTTTCTCTCTCTGTGTCTTCTCTCTCTCTCTCTCTCTCTCTCTCTCGCTCTCTTTCTCTCTCTCTCACTCTCTCGCTCTCTCTTTCTCTCTCTCTTCTTTCTCTCTCTCTCTCTCTCTCTCTCTCTCCTCTCTCTCTCTCTCTCTCTCTCTCTCTCTCTCTCTCTCTCTCTGTCTTTCTCTCTCAGTCTCTCTCCCTTTTGTGCATGTGTGTGGTATGTTTGTGTTTGTGCTGATGTGTGTTCGTGCATCTTAAAAATGTGTGTGTGTGTGTCAAATGTGTGTGCTTGCGTGTGTGGCAACTCTCTCTCTCTCTCTCTTTTTCTCTCTCTCTCTCTCTCTCTCTCTCTCTCAGTTTATTCAAGAGGATTTCATCACAATTGGAAAATAAATTCCATGTGTGCTCCACTCAAATCTGCCAGCAGTTACCTGGCAGATTCCTTAGAGTCTACACAAAGCCCTATATCCTAGAGAGGTCTTGAAATGGGAAAAAGGGGGAAAGGGACCTGTGAAGCACTGACACAACCAGAATCATGTTAACACTTAACATTTAAGACGGGCAGCGAACACGTCAGTTTTGTAATGTTGTGGGCTGGGATTAAACTCAAGATATCAGATCTTCGATTCCAAGGCTATCGAACAAAAGAACCAATCAGCCCGTGTGTGATTAGAAACCTAAAAGAAGACCTGGATCAAAGGTTGGAGGAAAAATGATAAACAACATTCGATACGCAAGATGACACCGTGCTAATTGCAGAAAATGAAAAGGGACCTACAAAACCTTGTGAAGGTAATAATTATAGAAAGCAAAAATAAAGAGTTGGAGCTAAATAGCAAGAAGACTGAAGTCACCGTGATCAGTAAAAAACATGAAATCCCCTCATGCAAAATAACAGCAAACGGCACAACCTTGAGACAGGTTAATAAGTTTAAATATCTGGGAACGATCATCTCACCAGACGGCAGATACACATCAGAAATAGCCAGCAGAATCGGCCCAGCCGAAACAGCATTCAAGAAAATGAAAAGCATTCTTACCAACAAATGCTATCAATTAACATCAGGAAGACAGTTCTTGCATGTTATATAGAACCGATAATGTTATACGGTTGTGAGGCGTGGACAGTCAACAAGCAAAGCCAGAACAAGATTGAGGCAGCCGAGACGTGGTTTCTAAGAAGAATGTTGAGAGTTCCATGGACAGCAAAGAAAACAAACGAGACAGTTTTGATGGAGGCAGACACAAGAAGATCATTCATAAGTAAGTTTAGGAAAAGACAGGCAACAGTTATAGGCCATTTTATGAGGAAAAGGGGAATTAGAGCACCTGGTCACGACAAAAAAGCTGGAGGGAAAGAGAGTAGCAGGAAGACCGAGGGGAAAAAATATTGGACGGACTTGCAGAGTGGCTGAGGACAGAGAGGGTGGAAGATGTGCTTGCGGCAACAAGGGATAGATGTATATGGAGGGCCATGATCGCCAACGCCATGTGGCAGGGCACTTGATGATGATGATGATGATGATGATGATGATGATGATGATGATGATGATGATGATGATGATGATGATGATGATGATTAAGCGTGATACGCTCGAGGAATGAACCTACAACTCTTGCGTTATGAGCATGGTGCTCTTACAACTGAGGTATCGGCCCTGTATATAATCATAGCATTATAGCATTGAAATGGATCACACACAGTAGTGCCGCTTGTTGTTTTTTTTTAGATGACGGCTTTCAGCATTTGACAATCTATCAAGTTGTTATTTGTTATTTTTGTTTAAACTCTAGCCGCCTGCATGCCTCGTTACATCAGGGCTATAACCATTACAATACACACACAATACTTCAACAGGAAAAAAAGGAAAAGAAAATCAAGTACAAATATCAATGCATTCGAGCACATAATCTAAAGATACGCCCCTGGCGTTGACCATTCCGTCCAATTTATCTCTCAGGGGATTTAGAAAACACACCTGAATACAAATTTAAGCATAGTTTAAGGACACCAAAACACACATAGAAGCAGGCATAAATTACCTAAAATTGCTTCCGCATATCTCACCTTCTTAGAGCCAAAAATGCACTTAATACATATACCCAATTATCAATCCTAAGAAAAAGTATGTAAGACTTTATCGAACACATACAGGTGAATGGATCAGCAAGGCAGAAAATGATAGAAAGAAATGACAGAAAGCAAAAGAGGAAGAAAGAAACAAAGTGAGTGACAGAAAAGAGGACATTTCTAGCACAGAATTTCCATAAGGTGGGGGGTATTATTTATACTGAAAAAGCCCCCGGCATCCCCACGGGGGGGGGGGGGGGGGACCGTGATCTGCTCGAGGATTGAACCCAAAATCCTTGCGTTATGAGCATGATGCTCCTAAAACTGAGGTATTGGCCCCGTTTTTAAAAATAGCATCATGTCATTGAAATGGCCCGGAAACAGTAGTGCCGATTGTTTTTTTTAGATGATAGCTTTTAGTATTTGACAATCTATCAAGTTGTTATTTTTATTTAAAGCCCAGCCGACTGCGTACAGCCACATCAGGGCTATAACTATTTCAACACACACACAATACATCAACAGGAAAAAAAAAGGAAAAGAAAATCATGTACACATATCAATGCATTCTCACACGTAATCTAAAGATATGTACCTGCATTGACCACTCCGTCCAATTTACCACTCAAGGGATTAAAAAAAACATACCTGAATACAGATTTAAACATAAATAAGGACACTAAAGCATATATAGAAACAGGCCTAAATTACCTTAAATTGCTTCCCATATATCTATTTTCCCTACAGCTAAAAATGCACTCAATACATGTACCTAATTATTAATACTGAGAGAAAGTATGTAAGATTTATTGAACATATTCAGGTGAATGGACCAGCAAGGCAGAAAATGATAGGAAGAAATGACAGACCGCAAAGGAATAAGGCACTAACGAAGAGAGTGACAGGAAAGAGGAAATTTCTAGCTCAGAGTTCCCAGAAGTTGGCGATACTTTTTATATTGAAAGAGCCCCGGCATTCCCACGGGGGAAATCTAACAACTCAGAAAATGGGCCATCTACAAAAATAGTGATGTGGCATTTAAATAGCTTGCACACAGTAGTCCCAACTTAAAAAAACAATTTTTAGATGAAAACCTTTAATATTTCACAACCTGACAACTGAAATAATGACCCGTCTATGAAAATAGCACTATGGCATTTAAATGGCTTGCACACAGCAGTGCCGATTTTTTGTAAAGATGATGTCCGATTGGTATTTTTATTTTTAGATGATAACCTTTAGCAATTCACAATCTAACAACTCAGATAACCAGAAAAAAAAAAACTAAAAAAGAATCAGAACGTGTACTTAAAATACAACCAGACGAGACAGGCGTAAATTTTCGGCTAACTGGCCTTTGTCAAGCGTAGACGTAAGATCACAAACGAACAAGCACCAAATAAAACTGGACAAAGCGGCAGGGAAGTTTAGAGTCTTTTTCTCCTAATTTTTGTATTTGGTGTTTGTTCGTTTGTGATCTTACGTTTACGCTTGACAAAGGCCAGTTGGCCGAAAATTTGCGTCTGTCTCGTCTGGTTGTATTTAATACGCGTTTTAATTTTTTTTCGTGTTTTTTTTTCTAGTTCCTGATTGTTTGAACGCGGGCAGTCACGCTTGGTTTGGAATTCAGGAAATGGCCCAACTATAAAGATAGCAATATGGCATTAAATGGTTTGCACAAAGTAGTGCAGATTGTGGTTTCTTTTTTTCTTTTTCTTTTTTTTTTGGATGACATCCGATTATCTTTTTTAGATGATAATCTTTAGCATTTCACAATCCGACAACTGATGTAATCACCCGTCTATAAAAATAGCAAAATGGCATTAAAAGGGCTTGCACACAGCAGTGCCGATTTTTTAAAAAATATTTAGATGATAACCTTCACTATTTCACAATCTAACAACACAGATAATGTGCCGTCTATAAAAAAAAATTTTAAAAAGCAAAATGGCATTAAAAGGACTTGCACACAGCGGTGCTGATTCAAAAAAAATTTTTTTTTAGATGACAACCTTTAGTGTTCCACAGTCTAACAACCGAAATAATGGCCCGTCTATAAAATAGCAAATGGCAATTAAATGACTTGCACACAGTACTGACATTTCTTTTAGACGATATCCGATTTTTTTTTTTTTTTTAGATGATAGACTTTAGCAACTGAGATAATGGCCCTTCTACAATGTATGAAAGTAGCAAAATTGCATTAAATGGCTTACACACAGTAGTGCTGATTGTGTTTGTTTCGAGGATGATCGTTAGTATTTCACGATCTAACAACTCAGAAAATGGGCCTTCCATGTACAAATGGTAATCTGGCATTTAAATAGCTTGTACACAGTAGCAGAGAACAGTATGGCTCAGTCTGAGGGCGGGAAAAATAAAAATAAAAAACACAACTGGGGGGTGGACAGCTGGAGGGAAGGAGAGCTCCGGGTAGACCCAGGGAGAAGATACTAGACGGACTTGCAGAGTGGCTGGGGACAAGGGGGTGGAAGAGATGCCTGGGGCAACGAGAGATGGAGACAGATGGAAGTCCATGATCGCCAACGCCATGCGGCAAGGCACCTGATGATGATGATGATGATGACACTGTAGTACTGATTTCTTTTTATGTTAATCTTTAGCATTTCACTTCTTCCAATTTTATTTAGAGCGTTTCAGTTTGAAGATTAGTCACCTCTTGTACAGCTTCACCCGTTAATATAGGTCTGTCTTCGTGTGTGGTTGTGGTGTGTGTGTGTGTGTGTGTGTGTGTGTGTGTGTGTGTGTATGCGTGTGTATATGTGTATGTCTGTGTATGCACACGCGCGCGCACGCGTGTGTGTGTGTCTATGTGTTGTGTGTGTGCGTGAGAGAGAGAGAGAATGCGTGAGAGAGAGAGAGAGAATGCGTGAGAGAGAGAGAGAGTGTGTGTGTATGCGTGTGCGTGTGTGTGTGTGTGTGTGTGTGTTGTATGCGTATATGTCAGTTAGTGTATCTGTTTATCTGTCTGTCTGTCTATCTGCGTGCGTTTGTATATGTAGGTCTGAGTTTTGACTGATGTGCGTGTGTGTGCGCGCGCGTGCGCGCGTTCGTGCTTGTGTGTGAGCGTGTGCGCGTTGTGTTATGTATCTTTATATATAATGATATTGGAATTTGGCGTGTGTGTGTGTGTATGTGTGTGTGTGTGTGTGTTTGTGTGTCGTGTGCGCGCGTGCCCACGCGCACGCATGCGTGTGTGTGTGTTTGCACGCGTGCTCGTTTGTATGTGTGTGTATGTGAGCGCGCACGTGTGTGTGTGTGTGTGTGTGTGTGTGTGTGTGTGTGTGTGTGTGTGTGTGTGTGTGTGTGTGTGTGTGTGTGTGTACTTGCGCGTAAGTTGTGCTTTGTTCTGGTGATCCCGACGGTAGTTGTGGCGCTGAGTTTAATATTAAGTTAATGTTATTACTGCGAGCAATTTCCTGCTCAGCTTAGTCACGTGTGTAAGACAAGGACCGGATGTAGTTCAAAAGGTAGCAGAGAACAGTATGGCTCAGTCTGAGGGCGTGAAAAAGAAAACACACACACACACACACACACACAACTGGGGGTGGGGGTGGACAGCTGAACTGCACTGTCTAGACGCGATAGCGTGTCGAGCAACGAGTTGGCAAGCCGTTGCTTTCTGCTTCCTAATCTCGGCTGTGATTTTTCTTCGGGAATCCCTTGGGTCCACTGCATTTGAAAGTGCGTCGGGAACCAGTAGGCAACACTTGGAATTTGTCTTGGGTTCTCGTAGACTTATGGACAAACGAATTGACGAGAAGTTTCCTGCGCGCTTCTAAACTGACTGCTTTGTGGTTGGTTATTTAATTTAAGCATCTGAACTGATACATGTCTGATAACACGACTTGACGAAAAAGAGGTGTTAGAAATGAACAGATGGAGTTTAATTTAAAATATTCTGATTTATATTAAAAAAAAAATGTTTGTTGATGTATCCTGAATAAAGAATATCATCATCATCATTATCGCCATCGTCGTCGTCGTCATCATCATTATATGCCCTGCCACATGGCGTTGGCGATCATGGCCCTCCATACGAATCTATCCCTTGTTGCGGCAAGTATGTCTCCCACCCTCTCCGTCCTCAGCCACCCTGCAAATCCAATATTTTCTCCCTGGGTTTATCTGGTATTCTCTTTCCCTCCAGCTTTCCTGTCGTGACCAGGTGTTCTAATTCCCCTTTCCTCATAGTATGTCCTTTTTAAATGTTGCTTGTCTTTTCCTAATCTTCTTTATTAATGATCTTCTTGTGTCTGCCTCCTTCAAGGCTGTCTCGTTTGTTTTTATTGCTGTCCATGGAACTCTCAACATTCAGCTTAGAAACCACATGTCAGTTGCCTCGAATTTGTTCTGACTTTGCGTGTTGACTGTCCACGCCTCACAACCGTACAACAGTGTCGGTTCTATACAACATTCAAGAACTCTCTTTCAAAGAATAGCATACAAAATCATTATATCTGTTCTGACTGATGATCCCTTAGAGACGGCAAAAGAACAAAATAAAGCAATTCGAATACAAAATTATTCTTCAACACTCGTTTTCCAACGTTCAGCGATCACCAGATACAACATTTATGACTGTCAACACACACACACACACATACACACACACACACACACACACACACACACATACACACACACACACACACCACACACACACACACACACACACACACACACACACAAAACACATCAAAAATCACAAACAAAACAAAACACAGCGACACTTACAGCTGTATACAAAACCAGGTTTGTTATTTCTCACATATCCATATTTCGGGCGTGGGTTATAACACCGTGAACTCTGCTGTTAAATTAAATTTTCTCAAACAAACGATATTATTAAGATTACGTGCTTTACTAATGATTTCATCTGCTCGGAGGGTATAAACCATTCACCTCCTTAGTTAATTGAGTTGTACGAAAAAAAGAAACAAGTTTGTACTATATGATAATTATGGCAGATACAGATCGATAGAGATAGTTCCATAACCCTGGGGTCTTAGGAGAGTGAAGTGGTAGAGACCTCAACTTTTCTCGTGGCCAGCATAATGAGGGCGGTGACCATCTACTCTCCCTTGATTCATATTCATATTCATATTCATTCTTTTTACCAAGGCTTCAGAAAGGCAAGAAAGCTAATTGGTCTTCAAGGGGTAGGATCTGGGAAATCAACCCATTTCTGCAATGTTTTATACCCAGGCAGCCGGGCGATGCCCTGCTCCTCACGACTTTCGACTGTCGTGGGATCTTTAGCATGCGCAGCCAGAAGCCATACGGGTCCGACTCGTTTTTCGTCCCCTTCCAAAGGACTAGACGTTCAGTTCGATTTTTTCCGATCAAAACTGAGGAGAAAAGTCGACGTTTCTAAGGGAAGCGAACCCTGGAACCTCGAGCATGGTTACTGGTGAACCATTCTGCCACCCTTCTCCCTACTGTATGGCAGAAAAGCTCAAACACTCCAAACCAGGATATCCTCAGAGTTCCTTTGAACTGTTGCATATATAATGAGGAACCAAACGTAGCTGTTGTAACTGTTGAGAACCCAATGTCTAAAAGAAAGCTTCAGTCAGATCTGTCGTACTGTGACTCTTGTTTACGGGAACCTAACATCAAAGGACAACAGAAATCTGGCGAAACAAGAAAAAGACTACAGTCAACACGATGGTAAAATTCGACAGAGTATGTTATCATCATCATCATCAGGTGCCCTGCCGCATGGCGTTGGCGACCATGGACTTCCAACCATCTCTATCTCTCGTTGCCCCCAGCATCTCCCCCACCCTCCTCATCCCCAGCCACTCTGCAAGTCCGTCCAGCATTCTCTCCCTGGGTCTACCTGGTGCTCTCTTTCCCTCCACCTTTCCCGTTGTGACCAGGTGCTCCAAATCCCCCTTCCTCATAAAATGGTCTATAAATGTTGCTTATATTTTCCTAATCTTCCTTATGAGTGATCTATTTGTGTCTGCCTCCATCAAGACTGTCTCGTTTGTTTTCTTTGCTGTCCATGGAACTCTCAACATTCTTCTGAGAAACCACATCTCGGCTGCCTCAATCTTGCTCTGGCTTTGCTTGCTGACTGTCCACGCCTCGCATCCGTACAACAGTATTGGTTCTATATAACATTCAAGGACTCTCTTTCTGATGTTAATTGATAGGCATTTGTTGGTAAGAGTATGTTAAAGTTTAGAAAATGTCAGCAACGGTACTAAGACCAGGTACAACTGTGTCAGAAACGGGTGCAGTAGTACTACATGTACATTGGTCATGACTTGATTTGTTCTTAAGACTATCGTTTTTGTTTGATACTGAAAGACCACTCATGCAATATCTTTCTGGTCATGAATTTCTAAGACTACTTATGCAATATCTTTCTGGTCAGGAATTTCCCCCACTCAATGACATAAATGTGTCGTTTCTGTTTTTCCTTTATTGTTTGTTGTTGTTGTTGTTGTTGTTGTTGTTTCGATACCTGGTTTTAACTGGTGACTGTTTCTGTTATGGTTATGTATGCCGAGGAGACTTTAGCTGGATGTATGTTGAATAAGAAACAAAAACTAACGCAAGGTAAAAATGACATCATTGAAGCTGTATTTATCTATATGAAATATACCATGAAACAAACAACAAACTTTTAAACTGTCATTGACTGCATAGTTTTTGGTAAATTATGACAAATGGGATTTGAACTATAAACGAAACCTTACCTTAGGAAGTCAAAGGTTGCGCAGAATTCCAGTTAAAACAAGAACTAAGGGATATGTGCCTTCCCTTCGTATATACCCAAACATAAGTAAGTAACATTTATTCCAAGTAAAGGAACGTATAATCAGGTTGCAACATTTAAAACAAATAACAAACAATTGCTTATTTGTCTATGAGAAAAGTGTAATCCTCTGAAACTAAAAAAAAACAACAACATGACAAACTGAGTGTTGGCAGACACGTAGAACCGATGCTGACACTGTGGAGAATTACAGTGGTTAGATCTTTTTAATAGAGGACCTAGCCCTTGAAATATACAACTATCAGGACTCATGCACACCTTATTTGTCCCTCCGGCCCATTCAACTAAATGATGGAATTTAACGCACACTTCGACTGCCTAAGAGATGAGTTTTTGTTTATGTTTCAAATTCGTATATATTTTATATATTTAACGCTCAGTAAATTAGAGCGAACCAATCAACTGTGAAAATTGGATGCTGTTCATGTTCATGCCAATTGCTGGGGAAACACCGAGGAGGTCAAGATCATTCGTAACATCAGCCCTCAGAGTCAGGGTTCTGCCTTGTCCATGTCGAAGGTTGACACGGTCGCTGAGGTTGGCAGACAATATGTCACCCAGGGGAGTGGGACACCTTGTTTGCATTCGAAGGCTGTGCCCGATCAGTCTCAGTCGGCGTCTTCGATGCGTCTTGCTCAAGGGTGAGAGATTAGTCCGAGAGTAGAGCGCCTTGGTGCAGATTTTCTCTCGCCAGTAGATGCCGAGTGCCGAGCGGATCATACGCCGATGAGAAGAGTCGATCAACTTCGAGAGAATTTCGGTCAGAGGTATGGACTCGAGACCGTAGCATACGATGCTCTCTACTGCTGCCTTGAAAAGTCTAATTTTGATTTGGTCATCGGCCTTCGAGCTGAAAATTCGCTTCAATTTGTTCATCGCTGCCCATGCTTTAGCGAATCATTCGTCTACCACTGAAGTTGGAGACGAGGTGTCAATTCCAAGGTAACTGAACTGCTCGCATGTCTGTTCAAATTCGTAGGTACATGTACAATCGCTGGGAAACATTGTACCAGTTGTCTTTAAAGGCGACAGTTTAGCTAGTTATCCGTAACACTGGGGTCACACGTCTGGCATAGTAACAAAAGCAAAAACAAAAACAAAACAAAAAGTAACACCACTGCAAAATGCATTAAAGATTTCTTTCTAAACAAACAAACAAAAAAGCCATCCATTTACAACAGTTCCAACCATGGCATTCAAAACACAGAGCTAGAAGCGGTTATCCATATTTATGCGTCTTCTACCCTTTATTTTCGTGTCACAGAACGGCATAATGATCAAGTTTTCCATTTAACCTGAGCGGCGATAAGGAAGTGATGTATAAGACATCACAGAGTTAGCACGATGTGATTGGCGCCCCTCTCCTCCTGTCTTTTGCTGCATGCTAAACCATTTTCGATCAACGTCACCCCCCTCCCCCCCACAAAAAAAAATTCTGAAGGAAACGAACATCCCTTCAGTTGATCAGCGAATATTTCCACCATTAGTTCCAGAAGCTATTCCACAGAGTCACAGAAACTCAGGAGACCAGAGGAAGTCAGTGACATGTCACTTAGAGCTGGTGACCTTCACAGCACTGTAACTGATTAAATTTTAACTTTCCTTTTTTTTTTTTTTTTTCCAAGAATGGGAAATTGGTTTTGCGAATTCATTTCCTTGGCCGACTCCCAACTAAACGACGAACAACTTTGAACAAAGTCGTGACTAACTTTTCACGCAGCTGGTCTCAAACACAAGCGAGTGAAAGACAGAGAGAGAGAGACAGACAGACAAACAGACAGACAGACAGACACAGACAGACAGACAGACAGACAGAGAGACAGAGGCAGACAGAGAGACAGAGACAGAGTGAGAGCTGGGATACGTTTTTGTCATTCGCCAGCACGCAAGCGACTAGATAGTGAGTAGCGAGGACGAAAAAAAAAAGAAAAAAAAAGAAAAAATAATGCACAAGAATGTTGAGAGTTTCATGGACAGCAAAGAAAACATACAAGACAGTCTTGATGGAGGCAGACACAAGACGATCATTGATAAAGAAGATTAGGAAAAGACAGGCAACATATATAGGCCTTTTTATGAGGAAAAGGGAATTAGAGCACCTGGCCACAGCAAGAAAGCTGGAGAGAAAGGGAACACCAAGTAGACCCAGCGAGAAAATGTTGGACGGACTTGCAGGGTGGCTGAGGACAGAGAAGGTGGAAGATGCACTTGCAGTGACAAGGGATAAATAGAATCGTATGGATAAGAATAATAATAGTGATGATGATGATGATGATGATGACGACGACGACGACGACGATGATGATGATGATGATGATGATGATGATGATGATGATGATGATGATGATGACGACGACGACGTGATGACGATGCTGCTGCTGCTGATGATGACGACGACGACGACGACGATGATGATGATGATGATGATGATGATGATGATGATGATGATGATGATGATGATGATGACGACGATGATGACGACGATGACGACGACGACGACGACGACAACGTGATGACGATGCTGCTGCTGCTGCTGCTGCTGATGATGATGATGACGACGACGACGATGATGATGATGATGAGGAGGAGGAGGAGGAGGAGGATAAATGATGATGATGATGATGAAAATGAGGACAGGGTTTGATTTCATTTATGTATCAAGATTCGGCGCCGAATGAATGTCGTTATTATCACTATTATCATTATCATGAAAATCAAATCAAAGCGAACACTCTCACCATTCACGAAACCATTCCTTCATAGTGACCAAAACTCTAGGGAGCACAGAATATAGTGACCAAAACTCTAGGGAGTACAGAATACAGTGACCAAAACTCTAGGAAGCACAGAATACAGTGACCAAAACTCTAGGAAGTACAGAATACAGTGACCAAAACTCTAGGGAGTACAGAATACAGTGACCAAAACTCTAGGAAGCACAGAATACAGTGACCAAAACTCTAGGGAGTACAGAATACAGTGACCAAAACTCTAGGGAGTACAGAATACAGTGACCAAAACTCTAAGAAGTACAGAATACAGTGACCAAAACTCTAGGAAGTACAGAATACAGTGACCAAAACTCTAGGAAGTACAGAATACAGTGACCAAAACTCTAGGAAGTACAGAATACAGTGACCAAAACTCTAGGAAGTACAGAATACAGTGACCAAAATTATAGGAAGAACAGAATACAGTGACCAAAACTCTAGGAAGTACAGAATACAGTGACCAAAACTCTAGGAAGTACAGAATACAGTGACCAAAACTCTAAGAAGTACAGAATACAGTGACCAAAACTCTAAGAAGTACAGAATACTGTGACCAAAACTCTAGGAAGTACAGAATACAGTGACCAAAACACTAAGAAGTACAGAATACAGTGACCAAAACTCTAGGAAGTACAGAATACAGTGACCAAAACTCTAGGAAGTACAGAATACAGTGACCAAAACTCTAGGAAGTACAGAATACAGTGACCAAAACTCTAGGGAGTACAGAATACAGTGACCAAAACTCTAGTGAGTACAGAATACAGTGACCAAAACTCTAAGAAGTACAGAATACAGTGACCAAAACACTAGGGAGTACAGAATACAGTGACCAAAACTCTAGGAAGCACAGAATATAGTGACCAAAACTCTAGGAAGTACAGAATACAGTGACCAAAACTCTAGGAAGCACAGAATATAGTGACCGAAAACTCTAAGAAGTACAGAATACAGTGACCAAAACACTAGGGAGTACAGAATACAGTGACCAAAACTTTAGGAAGCACAGAATATAGTGACCAAAACTCTAAGTAGTACAGAATACAGTGACCAAAACTCTAGGAAGCACAGAATACAGTGACCAAAACTCCAGGAAGTACAGAATACAGTGACCAAAACTCTAAGAAGTACAGAATACAGTGACCAAAACTCTAGGAAGTACAGAATACAGTGACCAAAACTCTAGGAAGCACAAATACAGTGACCAAAACTCTAGGAAGCACAGAATACAGTGACCAAAACTCTAGGAAGTACATAATACAGTGACCAAAACTCTAGGAAGTACAGAATACAGTGACCAAAACTCTAGGAAGTACAGAATACAGTGACCAAAACTCAAGGGAGTACAGAATACAGTGACCAAAACTCTAGGAAGTACAGAATACAGTGACCAAAACTCTAGGAAGTACAGAATACAGTGACCAAAACTCTAGGGAGTACAGAATACAGTGACCAAAACACTAGGAAGTACAGAATACAGTGACCAAAACTCTAGGAAGTACAGAATACAGTGACCAAAACTCAATTAAGTACAGAATACAGTGAACAAAACTCTAGGAAGTACAGAATACAGTGACCAAAACTCTAAGACGTACAGAATACAGTGACCAAAACTCTAAGAAGTACAGAATACAGTGACCTAAACTCTAAGAAGTACAGAATACAGTGACCAAAACTCTAGGAGTACAGAATACAGTGACCAAAACTCTAGGAAGTACAGAATACAGCGACCAAAACTCTAGGAAGCACAGAATACAGTGACCAAAACTCTAGGAAGTACAGAATACAGTGACCAAAACTCTAGGAAGTACAGAATACAGTGACCAAAACTCTAGGGAGTACAGAATACAGTGACCAAAACTCTAGGGAATACAGAATACAGTGACCAAAACACTAGGGAGTACAGAATACAGTGACCAAAACTCTAAGAAGTACAGAATACAGTGACCAAAACTCTAGGAAGTACAGAATACAGTGACCAAAACTCTAAGACGTACAGAATACAGTGACCAAAATTCTAAGAAGTACAGAATACAGTGACCTAAACTCTAAGAAGTACAGAATACAGTGACCAAAACTCTAGGGAGTACAGAATACAGTGACCAAAACTCTAGGAAGTACAGAATACAGCGACCAAAACTCTAGGAAGCACAGAATACAGTGACCAAAACTCTAGGAAGTACAGAATACAGTGACCAAAACTCTAGGAAGTACAGAATACAGTGACCAAAACTCTAGGAAGTACAGAATACAGTGACCAAAACTCTAGGGAGTACAGAATACAGTGACCAAAATTCTAGGGAGCACAGAATACAGTGACCAAAACTCTAGGAAGTACAGAATACAGTGACCAAAACTCTAGGAAGCACAGAATATAGTGACCAAAACTCTAGGAAGTACAGAATACAGTGACCAAAACTCTAGGAAGTACAGAATACAGTGACCAAAACTCTAGGAAGCACAGAATATAGTGACCAAAACTCTAGGAAGTACAGAATACAGTGACCAAAACTCTAGGAAGTACAGAATACAGTGACCAAAACTCTAGGAAGTACAGAATACAGTGACCAAAACTCTAGGAAGTACAGAATACAGTGACCAAAACACTAGGGAGTACAGAATACAGTGACCAAAACACTAGGGAGTACAGAATACAGTGACCAAAACTTTAGGGAGTACAGAATACAGTGACGAAAAGTCTAGGAAGTACAGAATGCAGTGACCAAAACTCTAAGGAGTACACAATACAAAACACGCGCAAACCGGGAGGGGGAAGACAGGAGAGGAGTGCGACGAAACGGTGGAGGGGGAAGGGAGGCACACGGAGGGGGAAATCACTGCTGGACAAAAAGGCATGTCTTCAAGTTGGACTCGAAGGAAAAAGAACACGTGACTGTGAAATAGACGAGGGAAGCTCGTCCCAGTTGTATGGACCAGACACAGGAAAAGAGCGGCGACCGATTGTCATCATCATCATCATCATCATCATCATCATCATGTGTCCTGCTGCATGGCGTTGGCGATCATGGCCCTCCATATGTATATATCCCTTGTTGCCGCAAGCAAATCCTCCACCCTCTCTGTCCTCAGCCACCCTGCAAGTCCGTCCAATATTTTTTCCCTGGGTCTACCTGGTGCTCTCTTTCCCTCCAACTTTCCCGTTGTGACCAGGTGCTCTAATTCCCCTTTCCTCATAAGATGGCCTATAAATGTATCCCGTCTTTTACTAAACTTCCTTATGAATGATCTTCTTGTGTCTGCCTCCATCAAAACTGTCTCGTTTGTTTTCTTTGCTGTCCATGGAACTCTCAACATTCTTCTTAGAAACCACATCTCGGCTGCCTCAATCTTGTTGTGGCTTTGCTTGTTGACTGTCCACGCCTCAAAACCGTATAATATTATCGGTTCTATATAACTTCAAGAATGTCTTCCTGATGTTAATTGATAGGCATTTGTTGGTAAGAATGCTTTTAATCTTCTTCAATGCTGTTTTGGCTTAGCCGAATCTGCTGGCTATTTCTGAATTGCATCTGCCTTTTGGTGAAATGATCGTTCCCAGATATTTAAATTTATCAACCTGTCTCAAGGTTGTGCCGTTTGCTGTTATTTTGTATGAGGGATTTCATGGGATTTTTTTTTTACTGATTACCATGACTTCCGTCTTCTTGCTATTTAGCTCCAACCATTCGATTTTGCTTTCTATTTCTATTATATTCACAAGGTTTTGTAGATCCCTTTCATTTTCTGCGGTGACTGTAGAATCGAAAATCGCGGAATTTGTAAACAAGCAGTATCAGAAGCAAAACGGACTTATAACAGGAACAGGAAAGCTGGAGGGAAAGAGATCACCAGGTAGACCCAGGGGAAAACATTGGATGGACTTGCAGAGTGGTTAAAGACAGAGAGGGTGGAAGATGTGCTTGCGGCAACAAGGGATAGAAACATATGGAGGGCCATGATCGCCAACACCATGTGGCAAGGCGCTTGATGATGATGATGATGATGATGATGATGATAGAAAGATATATATGAGCAATATTATTGATACGCTTGTCCTTTTTTTTCTTAATAATAATAATAATTACAATATTTATATAGCGCAAAATCTCGACAAAATCAAATCTAAGCGCTGAAACAGACACACACGCACGCACGCACGCACCCACCCACGCACACACACGCACACACACACACACACACACACGCATGGCTATAAATGGGGAGAAAGAATAAAAGCAATAAAAGCAAGAATAAAAGCAATGGAAAATTATAGAGAGCATATCATATACAATTATATATTAAAACAAAGTGATTCCCCTCCGAGTGGAGACAGGCTGCAGAGAGGGGTCGAGTGAGGTTAGGATTTTATGCAGAGGAGAAAAGGTGAGTTTTGAGAGCGGACTTGAAGGAGACAAAAGTAGGTTGCTGACGGACTGAGAGAGGAAGTTTGTTCCAGGAGAGTGGACCAGAAACAGAGAAGGCTCGTGGACCATAGGTATTGAGCTTAGTGCATGGAAAGCGAAAAGTCAGAGGATCGGAGGCAGAGCGGAGGGTACGTGAGGGAACATAGATCTCAAGTTGGCTTGACAGGTAATCGGGGGTTGCGTTATTGAGGCTTTTGTAGCACATGGTGTCTAGTTTGTACTGTATGCGCTTTGATACAGGGAGCCAGTGAAGTTGTGCCAGGAGAGGAGATATGTGATCAGCTTTTTTCTTTTTGAGTACAAGGCGTACAGCATTGTTTTGAATGCGCTGTAGGATGTGAATGGTGGAGGCAGGAAGACCAGACAGGAGTGAATTGCAATAGTCAATGCGAGACATTATGAAGGAGAGAACGAGTTTTGCAGTTGTTTCGACAGAGAGATACTTCCTGATCAGGCTTATACGATGGAGGTGATAGTAGCAAGATCTGGCAGTTTGAGAAACAAAGTTGTTCATGGAGAGGGTAGAGTTAATGCAGACACCAAGGTTTTTAGCTGAATCAGAAATTGGGACTGATGTGTTACATAATGGTAGAGAAAGAGGAGGCAGCTGAGAAAGTTTCTGACGGGTGCCAATGAGGACAGCTTCTGTCTTGTGGTCATTAAGCTGAAGTTTGTTGAACGTCATCCAGTTCTTAATGTCCGAGTAACACTCAGTGGTGCGAGTCAACAGGCGCTGTATATTATCAGGTGAGTCACTGTCTTGAAGTTGGGCGTCATCAGCATAGAAGTGATGTTTTATAGAGTGGGGGTTGATGATGGTGGACAGGGGGGAGGTATAAAGAGTGAAAAGAACAGGGCCAAGGACAGATCCTTGTGGAACACCACAGGTCAGGTATGCAGGTTGAGAGTAAGTGCCATTGATGAGAACAGTTTGTTTTCTGTTTGATAAATACGAAGTGAAAAAGGAGAGAGCAATGTCAGAGATGCCAAAAGTATGATGAAGTCTAGAAAGGAGAATACCATGGTCAATGGTATCGAAGGCTGCAGACAGATCAAGGAGTGTGAGGAGAGAGACTTTGCCAGTATCAGTTGCAAGGAGGAGATTGGTGAGAATGTGTAGTAGGGCAGTTTCAGTGCTATGGCACTGGCGGTAGGCTGACTGGAAAGGATTGAGGAGATTGTTGGCAGACAGGTGAGAGTTCAGCTGGTTGAGGACGACTTTTTCAAGGAGCTTTGACAAGAAAGAGAGATTAGAGATAGGCCGGTAATTTTTCAGTTCATTTGGGTCTAAATTGTGTTTCTTGAGGAGAGGGTGAACAATAGCAGACTTGAAAGAATCTGGGACAGTTCCAGTTTGAAAAGAAGTGTTGATGATGTCAGTGATGAATGGGAGGAGAGTAGGGAGACAGTCGGAGTAGAGAGAACCTGGAAGAGGATCCAGTTCGCAGGTTTTGAACGACATGGATCTGATTGTGTTGAAAATTTCTTCTTGTGAGACTGGGGTAAAAGTAGTAAGAGGTGTGCCAGAGAAGGAAGGGTCAGGTGGGCATGGTTGACAGGGTGTCCTGTCAAGCCTGTCACGAAGAGTTTGTATTTTGGTGGTGAAATAGTTGGAGAATACAGATGGGAGTTCTTCAATTGTATGTTTTGTTGGGAGAGGTAAATCTTTTCGTAGGCCAAGGAGATGCTTCATGGTTGTAAAGAGTTCTTTTGAAGAAGAGGCATTGAGGGTTTTGGTTTGGAAAAAGCTTGTTTTTGCAGATGCAATGAGGGTGGATACTTTTGTTTTAGAGGCTTGGAAAAGTTGCCTGTGCACAATGAGTTTGGATTTGCGCCAGCGGCGCTCTGCTCTGCGGCGGGCACGTTTTGCACAGGCAATCTCATGAGTGAGCCAGGGGGTAGGGGGGCGGTCAGGTAAAAGACAAGTTGTGGCTGGAGCATGAGTGTCCAGAAGATGGTGGAGAGTAGTATAGAATTCATCGGCAAGGTTATGTGACTTTTCAGAAAGGAGACGGGAGGCATCAGATGAAAATGTGGAGAGGTCGATAGATTTGAGATTGCGTCGAGTCACTGTGCGCGTGGTACGGGAAGGAGGAGAAATGTCAAGAGAACACAGAATTGCAGAGTGGTCAGATGGAAGGGCTGAAGTTAGACGGGTAGAAAGAACTAAGCAGTTGTCAGTAGCTGAATTGTGGTGATCACGAGAAATGATCCAGTCAAGAATGTGACGTTTTTGATGGGTTGGTTCAGAAATGTGTTGAGTCATATTGTGATTGGACAGAGAGTTGATGATATGTCTTGTGTCATAACGGTGAGTGTTGTCATAGTGGACATTGATGTCACCTAGAATGATGAGATTTCCAGGTAAGAGGCAGTAGTGGTCAAGCAGTTGGTCAAAGTCAGAGAGAAACGTGGATGTGGTGAGTTTGTTGGCAGAGCTAGGTGGAGGTCGATAGACACAGGAGAAGGTGATGAGGTGAGGGGTGGATTGGAAGGATACTTCAACGTGCTCGAAAGAAGGATGGGAGAAAGGCAGAGACTGCGAGAAAGATAGGCGGGAATGGAGTGAGTCGTTGTAGAGGATGGCGATACCGCCACCTCGAGATGAGCGATGGAAAGAAGCAAGCCTGTAACCACTCGGAGTGAGGCTAGCATGTATAGGTTCATGACCAAAGGGGTTAAGCCATGTCTCTGTGATAAAAGCAATGTCAACATGCTCATCTGCGATAAAGTCAGCAATGACTTCGGCTTTGCCATCCTTGCATGTTGACTGAGTGTTAAAAAGGCATAATTTTAGTTTATCACAGTCATATGGCGGTGGCCGAGGTGGCGACGAAGGCGGCACTGACGGGACAAAAGACGAAGGCGACACCAGCGGGGCAGAAGACGAAGGCAGCAACGACGGAACAGAAGAAGACAAAGTTAGCATCGGCGGGACAGACGACGAGGGCAGCGCCGGCGGGACAGAAGACGAAGGCGTCACCAGCGGGACAGAAGGTGAAGGCGGCACCGGCGGGACAGAAGGTGAAGGCGGCACCAGCGGGACAGAAGGTGAAGGCGGTACTATCAGGATAGAAGGCGAAGGTGAAGATGGCAGAGGAGGAGACGAAGTTTGCAGCAGCGAGGTCGAAGGCAGGGGCAGTAGAGGAGACGAAGAAGCAGAAGAAGAAAAGTGGAGTCGGGCTGGCACAGCAGGAGGCAGGTTGTGCCAAAGACGGTGGAGACGTCCACCACGACAGGATCGCGCAGTGCGGGGCTTGCTACACAGCCCCAATGTACGTATGCGCTGGTAGACGCCTCCACCGAGGTAGCATTTGCTGTGTTTAAAAAGTGTCAGTCCAATTTGTTTAAGAAAGGACGGATCCATAATTGAGAGCCAGTCAGGAGAGGATGATGTTTGCAGGTTGGTGTGTGGGTTGGTCAGTTCACAACAATTGAATCAGAGAACAACGAAGGTTTGGGAGCTGTAGCGTTGGGCGAACACAGTAGGCTAAAATGTTAACACAGTTCACAGATTAAATGTCCGACCTGAGCGGCAGAATTAAAATGACGAAAAGTAGGCATACGAAACTCCAAAATCAGATTATCCGGTAAAATATTCAAAATTAAAAAAAAAAAATTTACATCACCATTTGTCGGGACCCAAGAGGAATAAACTGATATAAAATTCAATGCACAAAATCAAATAGAACCACGATAAAATCACTGTAAAATACCACACACACTTTTGCTGCCTGCTGGCGCGACATCTACTCACAACTCTTAACAGGCAACAGTGGAGAAAGTGAAACAAGGGAGTGATATGACCAGGCCTCTTTTTACGACAAGAATCAGCAACGGATGAATCAACTATCATCGGCCGTGAAAGTGACACTCAGCTACATCACGGATACGTTTGTTCATTTATCGTTTTTGGGTTATATTAATCCATTTGATTTATTTGTCATTTCAGCAACAGATGAGTTTTACTGAAACACACATACACACACAGATAGATAGATATACAAATGTATATATATATATATATATATATATATACACATACATATACACACACATACATATACACACACATACACATATATATATATGTATGTGTATATATATATATATATGTGTATGTGTGTGTATATGTATGTGTATATATATATATATATATATATACATATGTATATCTATCTATCTGTTAGTGTGTGTGTGGTGGTGAGAGAGAGAGAGAGAGGGAGAGAGAGAGAGAGGGGGAGAGAGAGAGTGAGTGAGACAGACAGACAGACAGAAAGACAGACAGACAGACAGACAGACAGACAGAGAGAAAAGGGCAACTGAATTTCTGCAAGTGAAAACATGTATGACCACCCACACACGCACGCCCACACAGGCACACGCGCGCGCGCACGCACACACACACACACACATACACACACACACACACATACACACACACACACACACGCACGCACGCACGCACATTACCCCCTATAAGACAAAGAAATCATTTCGTTTTGTTTTGTCTTTATTGCTTCCATCAATTCAGTTAAGAGTTTATTGCAGATATCGCTTTACCAGATCAAAAGAAAACGAGATTGTCGGTATGGTTCGAGCGTACTGCATAAAATAACACTCATCACTTGGGAGGGCTTTCTAAAACTTTTCAAAGTTTGTGGAGGCAGATGGAAGATCGCCCACATTTTCTTCACTCTTCAACTTTGAAGGAGTCATGTTCCTACTCAAGTAGGGATCTTGCAGTCACAACATCGTCTTGGAAAGGAGAAGACACCTGTTCGATTTTACGATTACGCTCGGGGCCTCTATCACCACCAGCTCCTTCCGCCAGACTAAAAGAGTTCTTATCGTGGTGCTAGTTGTTTGGGTCAGACGATAAACGACTGCCCTATAGGCAAGGTAGTAAGGGCGACGTTATATCACCATCATATGCCCTGCCACATGTCGTTGGCGATAGTGGCCCTCCATACGAGTCTATCTTTTGTCGCTGGCGGTTGGCGATCATGGCCCTCCATGTGAATCTATCTATTTGTCGCGGCAAGAACATCTCCCCGCCCTCTCTGTTTTCATCCACTCCGCAAGTCCGTGCAGTATTTTTCTCCCTGGGTCTACCTAGTGCTCTTTTTACCTACCTGCTCTTTCCTGTTGTGACTAGATGCTCTAATTTCTCTTCCTTCATGAAATGTCCTAAAACTGTTGCTTGTCTTTTCTTAATCGTCTTCATTCATGTTCTTGTTTGTGTGTTCGCCTCTTTCAAGACTGTCTCGTTTGTTTTCTTTGCTGTCCATGGAACGTTTAACATTCTTTGTTACACGCACAACACTAAACACTGTTTTCACAACAACAACAAAATGCTGCTAAGAAAATTGCGCATATCGCACATTAAATATGTAACATCGGTTATTAATTGAACGGCAGTCAAACCGTTTCTTTCCAACTCATCATGCCGTCTGTCTGTCTGTCTGTCTTTATCTCTCTCTTTCTCTTTCTCTTTCCCTCTGTTTCTTTCTCTGTCTCTCTGTCTCTGTTTCTATCACTGTCTCTCTCTGTCTCTCTGTCTCTGTCCCTGTCTGTCTCTCTGTCTCTGTCTCTGTCTCTGTCTGTCTCTGTCTGTCTCTGTCTGTCTGTCCTCTCTCTTTCCCTATGTTCTTTCTCTGTCTCTGTCTCTATCATTGTCTGTCTGTCTGTCTCTCTCTCTCTCTCTCTCTCTCTCTCTCTCTCTCTCTTTCCCTCTGTGTGTGTGTGTGTGTGTGTGTGTGTGTGTGTGTGTGCGTGCCTCTGTGTGTGTATGAGTGTGTGTGTGTGTGCGTGCGTGCCTGAGTATGTGTGTGTGTGTGTGTGTGTGTGTGTGTTTGCTAGCCTCACTCCGAGTGGTTACAGGCTTGCTTCTTTCCATCGCTCATCCCGAGGTGGCGGTATCGCCATCCTCTACAACGACTCACTCCATTCCCGCCTATCTTTCTCGCAGTCTCTGCCTTTCTCCCATCCTTCTTTCGAGCACGTGAAGTATCCTTCCAATCCACCCCTCACCCCATCACCTTCTCCTGTGTCTATCGACCCCCACCTAGCTCTGCCAACAAACTCACCACATCCACGTTTCTCTCTGACTTTGACCAATTGCTTGACCACTACTGCCTCTTACCTGGAAATCTCATCATTCTAGGTGACATCAATGTCCACTATGACAACACTCACCGTTATGACACAAGACATATCATCAACTCTCTGTCCAATCACAATATGACTCAACACATTTCTGAACCAACCCATCAAAAAGGTCACATTCTTGACTGGATCATTTCTCGTGATCACCACAATTCCGCTACTGACAACTGCTTAGTTCTTTCTACCCGTCTAACTTCAGCCCTTCCATCTGACCACTCTGCAATTCTCTGTTCTCTCGACATTTCTCCTCCTTCCCGTACCATGCGCACAGTGACTCGACGCAATCTCAAATCTATCGACCTCTCCACATTTTCATCTGATGCCTCCCGTCTCCTTTCTGAAAAGTCACATAACCTTGCCGATGAATTCTATACTAAACTCCACCATCTTCTGGACACTCATGCTCCAGCCACAACCCGTCTTTTACCTGACCGCCCCCCTACCCCCTGGCTCACTCATGAGATCGCCTGTGCAAAACGTGCCCGCCGCAGAGTAGAGCGCCGCTGGCTCAAATCCAAACTCACTGTACACAGGCAACTTTTCCAAGCCTCTAAAACAAAAGTATCCACCTCATTGCATCAGCAAAAACAAGCTATTTCCAAACCAAAATCCTGAATGCCTCTTCTTCAAAAGAACTCTTTACAACCATGAATCATCTCCATGGCACACGAAAAGATTTACCTCTCCCAACAAAACATACAAATGAAGAACTCCCATCTGTATTCTCCAACTATTTCACCACCAAAATACAAACTCTTCGTGACAGGCTTGACAGGACACCCTGTCAACCATGCCCACCTGACCCTTCCTTCTCTGGCACACCTCTTACTACTTTTACCCCAGTCTGACAAGAAGAAATTCTCAACACAATCAGATCCATGTCGTTCAAAACCTGCGAACTGGATCCTCTTCCAGGTTCTCTCTACCTGACTGTCTCCCTACTCTCGTCCCATTCATCACTGACATCATCAACACTTCTCTTCAAACTGGAACTGTCCCAGATTCCTTCAAGTCTGCTATTGTTCACCCTCTCCTCAAGAAACACAATTTAGACCCAAATGAACTGAAAAATTACCGGCCTATCTCTAATCTCTCTTTCTTGTCAAAACTCCTTGAAAAAGTCGTCCTCAACCAGCTGAACTCTCACCTGTCTGCCAACAATCTCCTCAATCCTTTCCAGTCAGCCTACCGCCAGTGCCATAGCACTGAAACTGCCCTACTACACATTCTCAACAATCTCCTCCTTGCAACTGATACTGGCAAAGTCTCTCTCCTCACACTCCTTGATCTGTCTGCAGCCTTTGATACCATTGATCATGGTATTCTCCTTTCTAGACTTCATCATACTTTTGGCATCTCTGACATTGCTCTGTCTTGGTTCACTTCATACCTATCAAACAGAAAACAAACCGTTCTCATCAATGGCACTTACTCTCAACCTGCATACCTGACCTGTGGTGTTCCACAAGGATCTGTCCTTGGCCCTGTTCTTTTCACTCTTTACACCTCCCCCCTGTCCACCATCATCAACTCCCACTCTATAAAACACCACTTCTATGCTGATGACACCCAACTTCAAGACAGTGACTCACCTGATAATATACAGCGCCTGTTGACTCGCACCACTGAGTGTTACTCAGACATTAAGAACTGGATGACGTTCAACAAACTTCAGCTTAATGACGACAAGACAGAAGCTATCCTCATTGGCACCCGTCAGAAACTTTCTCAGCTGCCTCCTCTTTCTCTCCCATTATTTAACACATCAGTCCCAATTTCTGATTCAGCTAAAAACCTTGGTGTCTGCATTGACTCTACCCTCTCCATGAAAAACTTTGTTTCTCAAACTGCCAGATCTTGCTACTATCATCTCCATCGTATAAGCCTGATCAGGAAGTATCTCTCTGTCGAAACAACTGCAAAACTCGTTCTCTCCTTCATAATGTCTCGCATTGACTATTGCAATTCACTCCTGTCTGGTTTTCCTGCCTCCACCATTCACATCCTACAGCGCATTCAAAACAATGCTGTACGCTTGTACTCAAAAAGAAAAAAGCTGACCACATATCTCCTCTCCTGGCACAACTTCACTGGCTCCCTGTATCAAAGGCATACAGTACAAACTAGACACCATGTGCTACAAAAGCCTCAATAACGCAGCCCCCGATTACCTGTCAAGCCTACTTAGATCCTATTTCCCTCACGTACCCTCCGCTCTGCCTCCGATCCTCTGACTTTTCGCTTTCCACGCCTAAGCTCAATACCTATGGTCCACGAGCCTTCTCTGTTTGTGGTCCACTCTCCTGGAACAAACTTCCTCTCTCAGTCCGTCAGCAACCTACTTTTGTCTCCTTCAAGTCCTCTCTCAAAACTCATCTTTTCTCCTCCGCATAAAATCCTAACCTCACTCAACCCCCCCCCCCCCCCCCCTCTGCAGCCTGTCTCCGCTCGGAGGGGAATCACATGGTTATAATATATAATTGTATATACTATCTCTCTATAATTTTCCATTGCTTTTATTCTTGCTTTTATTGCTTTTATTCTTTCTCCCCATTTATAGCCATGCGTGTGTGTGTGAGTGTGTGTGTGTGTGTGTGTG
>CM060315.1:45696634-45709134 GCA_030674185.1 Monoplex corrugatus
ACACACACACACACACACACACACACACACACACACACACACACACACCAGTTAGTTTTTTTTGACTGTTTTACAACGTTTTTAATTCGATAAGATAATCCTTTTCTCCCTGTTCTACCCCACGAAGATAATAACTGATGACATGCCATACGCAAGCACAGGCACTACACACACACACACACACACACACACACACCACACACACACAACACACACACACACACACACACACACACACATACACATACACGCACACACACACACACACACACACGCACATACATGCACACACACACACACACACACAACTGCACACATTGATGCAGCCGAATTGTTCTACAGTTCCAAATGCCTTTCTCTTGCTCGTTATATCGTTTGTGTTACATTACATAGTTCAATGCCCTTATGATTTCATAGATTCATCCACCCCATAGACAATTCTTTTATCTTGTCTTGTCTTGTCTTGTCTTGTCTTGTCTTGTCTGATCTGATCTTGTCTTGTTATTTATTTATTTATTTATTTATTTATTTATTGTTTTTTGTTTGTTTGTTTGTTTATTCATTTATCAATTCATTTTAATATGTACATATATTTTACGTTTCGTGTAAAAGCACACATCTGAAAAGACGTTTAAAAAAAATAACGAATGAACACACAGACATACCTGATCCCGTAGACCTTGAGCAGTGGTCTGAATGCTAGTTTTTCGAGCAAGACAATTCACCAAGGTCACGTGTGCGGAGTGCATTTAACGCACGTTAAAGATCCCACGGTAAGAAACAAGTTCTCCACGGCAAGCCCATGTAGTAAAATCCTCGTTCCACTCTTCTCCCTGAACCATTCTGCCACTCTTCTACCTGGACCATTCTGCCACTCTTCATCAGGAACCATTCTGCCACTCTTCTCCCTGAACCATTCAGCCAGTCTTCATCCTGAACCATTCCACTCTTGCCACTCCTTCCATCCATGAACCATTCTGCCACTCTTCATCCTGAACCATTCTGCCACTCTTCTCCTGAACCATTCTGCCACTCTCTCCCTGAACCATTCTGCCACACTTCTCTTGAACCATTCTGCCACTCTTCATCCTGAACCATTCTGCCACTCTTCTCCTTGAACCATTCTGCCACTCTTCCCCCTGAACCATTCTGCCACTCTTCTCCCTGAACCATTCTGCCACTCTTCTCCCTGAACCATTCTGCCACTCTTCTCCCTGGACCATTCTGCCACTCTTCATCCTGAACCATTCTGCCATTCTTCTCCCTGAACCATTCTGTCACTCTTCATCCTGAACCATTCTGACACTCTTCTCCCTGGACCATTCTGCCACTCTTCTCCCTGACCATTCTGCCACTCTTCTCCTGAACCATTCTGCCACTCTTCATCCTGAACCATTCCGCCACTCTTCATCCTGAACCATTCCGCCACTCTTCATCCTGAACCATTCTGCCACTCTTCTCCCTGAACCATTCTTCCACTCTTCATCCCTAAACCATTCTGCCACTCTTCCCCTGGACCATTCCGCCACTACTTCATCCTGAACCATAGTGCCACTCTTCATCCTGAACCATTCTGCCACTCTTCTCCCTGACCATTCTGCCAGTCTTCATCCTGAACCATTCTGCCATCTTCATCCTGAACCATTCTGCCACTCTTCTCCCTGGACCATTCTGCCACTCTTCATCCTGAACCATTCTGCCACTCTTCTCCCTGAACCATTCTGCCACTCTTCTCCTGAACCATTCTACCACTCTTCATCCTGAACCATTCTGCCACTCTTCATCCTGAACCATTCTGCCACTCTTCTCCCTGAACCATTCTGCCACTCTTCTCCCTGAAACATTCTGCCACTCTTCATCCTGAACCATTCTGCCACTCTTCTCCCTAACCATTCTGCCACCTTCTCGTGAACCATTCTGCCACTCTTCTCCCTGAACCTTTTCTGCCACTTCTTCATCCCTGAAACCATTCTGCCAGTATTCATCCTGAACCATTCTGCCAGTCTTCTCCTGAACCATTCTGCCACTCTTCATCCTGAACCATTCTGCCACTCTTCTCCTGAACCATTCTGCCACTCTTCTCCCTGAACCATTCTGCCAGTCTTCATCCTGAACCATTCTGCCACGCTTCTCCCTGAACCATTCAGCTACTCTTCTCTTAGAGCAAAAAATCTCATATCATCAGGGGTAGTGGCTTCAACCTTCTGGCAGATCACGTTTTATCTTGACTGGTTTCTTCTTTTGTTAGAACCGTGGACTCCAAGACCTGATCTCTCGAGTTCAATCCCAACCTGTAACAATGAAATCTCGCCTAACCAGTCGCCGTAGTGTAGTGGTTAACGTAACGGACTACCGACTGGAAGGTTGTGGATTCGAATCCCCCATAAGTCCCTTCAAAAATATATCATCGTGGGGAATTTTCGGCTCTAATCGGCTCCTACTCAGAGTTGGGCGTGCTATGGGCTCACTGGGAAGACTGGGACCACATAGTCGAGTCTCATCCACTTTACGGATGCGTCATTGAGGGTGTTGGTGAAATCTTCTGACCAGCACCGCAGGTGTCTGTGTCTCTCGTCGTGCCTGGTTGACGCCAGGATATATTATGATAGTAAGCGTAGAGTACAACCCTGTCATGCAGTCTCAATCCTACATGGAACACCACAGCATCATAATTATCATCCTCATCCACATCTTCATCATCGCACTGTAAAACAAAAACTGTGCCAGCTTCTGTGGCCATTAAGGCAGCGTAGAAAATGGGACCAAAAAAAAGAAGAAGAAAAGGAAAAAATAAACAACAAAAAAAGGTAAGCACAAAGGTAACTTCACTGAGTGCCATAATCCTTTTAAAAAAAATGTAGCCTGTTTGCTCCCCGTCTTATTTCGTCTATCAATCTGGTGGTATCAGCTTTTAGTGTTTCCAAGGTCCCACTCCCCCCCCCCCCCCACCACTACCAACCCCACCCCACCCCATTTCAAGGCTTTGCTAACGCGTATGGCTTTGCGCAGTCTCAGGGTTCCTCCCGAATGATTGCTTGCAAGTTTGGATGGAGCGCATATGGAAAAGTAAGAACGTAACGAATCCCTCTTGACCAAACTCCAAACAACCATACCTGTACTGGAGTCCAAACCCAGAGAGAGAGACAGACAGACAGACAGACAGACAGACTGACAGACAGACAGACAGACAGAAAACATAGACAGCGACAGACAGGCAGAAAATAAGGAAACTGGATGGAGAACACAAACCCAAACACAAACAGTGAAGAATCTCTGAAGACAACACTCTTTAACCCTTTGACTCCAGCAGCCTATTTACCAGCTGCAAACAAAATTAACCTTTTGATCCCATCACCCTATCCACCAGCTTCCTGCAAGGGTTAAGTTTTCTCTTTGCTAGTACGGTCGGAAACGCGGGATTGTGGTGGGCAAGGGTACGGGAGTCAAAGGGTTAATACGCAAAGCCTTTGATGTAACAGAAAAGTTTGAAGCCCAACAGGAGAGAGAGAGAGAGAGAGAGAGAGAGAGAGAGAGAGAGAGAGAGAGAGAGAGAGAGAGAGAGAGAGAGAGAGAGAGAGAGAGAGAGAGAGAAAGCACAAGGAAAGATGCTGACCCCGCCTTCAAAGTTTCGGAACGAAGGTAGACTGGTAAAAAGCTATATCGATTTTCTCACCATGCGATCCTGTCTAGACCGTAGCTACTGTTGTTCTAATGTGAATTAGTCTGCTCATTTTGTACAAAAGAACAATACGTCTCACGTCATCTTTTCTGTAATCTTAGAATTATACAATTATCCGGGTTACAGCTCCAGACGGCGAACAATGAACTTTTAAGACAATACCATCTCAGCAATGCTAAATGGAAAAAGAAATATTTTGGACACAAGAGGTACTTGAGATCTCACGGCATTTTTTTTTACTTGATTTCGCTGCACGCGAGTTTTCTCTGTTTATGAATGGAAACACAAAGACTGCGTTCCACAGATGTATTTGTTCAGGAAACGTATGAAAAGAGTGTACAAATATTGAAAAGCATATTTCATTTATAAACATGAACTACAAAAAATATACATAAAAATTGATTAATTCTGTTTACAAAGCATCCACAGAGCGAGCTTGATTCTATCATCTGTGTCACTGTTTTTGTTCAGATGCGTGATTTCTTTACCTTCACGAAAAAAAAAAAAGTATAATTGTAATACACTCCTGTAAAACTCAACACATCTGCATGATAATCATTACGATGACACTGGTATATGTGCATGTATAGTAAATATGACTGTGTTCTTGTAGTCTTTTTAAAAACTTATATGGTAATGAGAAAAACGAAAAGGAATACAGCCTACGAAGATATTATTTAAAGTAAGGGTGGGGGTCTCGTCCTGGTTCATTGGTAAACCAAAGTTTCAGTTTCAGTTTCAGTTTCAGTTTCAGTTTCTCAAGATGACGACTCCGCGCTCGGAATGAATTCCATATGCACGAACACCACAGATGCCATGTGATGGAGAAGACCAAAGAATGATCATGACACAAGTCTTAAGCCTGCGCATAAACCCATGAGCCGATCAGGTCCTGAATTCCTACCTAGACTAGGTTTTATGATCATGGCACAAGCCTTAAGCCTGCGCATAAACGCATGAGCCGATCAGGTCCTGAATTCCTCCCTAGACTATGTTTTACCTAGCGCACATTTTATTTAATCTTATACTGGTATTGTATCAGTCTATCATTGGACAGAATTAAACAAGACTCTTAAGAAGCTACAGAGATACAGACAGAGAAACGTTGTACAAACGTACACAGCTCTTGAATGATTGTCTGAGTGGTAATCTTTCAGACGAGACCGTACTCAAGTATATAAAAACAACAAAAATAAAACAAAACAAAACAAAGAAACCTACTGCAACGAAAGAGACGTCCTTGTAAACTGTTATGAAGTAACACTGTTTCTCACAGGTAAACAAAAAGCGCATGCAGATCAAATGAAATGATGAAACTGCACTGAAGCGATGTGCTCTCTCTGAAGAGAGCAATTCGAATACCACGTGATAAATACTTTAACGATAAATCAGAAACAAAAGAAGCAAAAAACCCCAAGATAGCCAAATACTTCATTAATGTATATTTGTACACGCCCACAGACTGTTGGGGTCCCTTAAGTGAGGGAGAAATATTCGTTTTTCACACAGTATGTCATTTTACGGGTTTTTTTTTCTGATTCTGGTTCTTTCTGTGTTTGTTAGGTAAATATATGGAACGTTCCCAGTGGTTCCGCTACATCCCTACTACCCATCTCTGTGATGTATGTGAGTGTCTGTGTAAGTTTGTGTGTGTGTGTGTGTGTGTGTGTGTGTGTGTGTGTGTGTGTGGTGTGTGTGTGTGTGTGTGTTTGTGTGTGTGTGTGTGTGTGTTTGTGTGTGTGTGTGTGTGCGTGTGTGTGTGTTTGTGTTCACGTACAGTCATATGCTTATGCACATGTGTGCGTGCGTTTATATGTGTGTGGGTGTGTGTGTGTGTGCGCGCGCGCTCATGCATGTATACGTGCGTATGGACGGGTGTGCGAGTGTGCGCATGTTCTAACATATGGACGTGCGTGTGTGGTGTGTGTGTGTGTGTGTGTGTGTGTGTGTGTGTGTGTGTGTGTGTGTGTGTGTGTGTGTATGTGTAAGTGTGTCTGCGTGTGTGTGTGTGTTTACATGTGTGCATGTATATGTCTGTATCTGACTGTCTGTATGTCTATGAGAGAGAGAGAGAGAGAGAGAGAGGGAGAGAGAGAGAGAGAGAGAGAGAGAGAGAGAGAGAGAGAAAGAGACAGACAGAGAGAGAGAGACAGGGAGACAGACAGACAGACAGACAGAGATGCTGGCTCCTTCCCTCTCATGTGTGTTCAAACAATGCAGTGAAAAGTCAGGTGGTGGCGTTGCAATGTTTAATGAAGTAGTACATGTCTCAGCTTTCCTGTTTCAACGAGTTGACTTCAGGGGAACAAATCCATTATCTTCGATCTCAGCTTTAGCACAAGATCAGAGAATGGACTCTTTGAAGCTACCAGAGTGAATGGTTAACAGCCTTCAGGGCATTTCTGTCAGTAGTGGAGGACTTTAAAGGCTTTTTGTCCTACATTTCGGAACCATCTTCAGCACACCGTGTTTATGGCAGTTTCATGTTCCTGATATTTTTCCATTTTAAGAAAAAGTATTCAAGTGTGCTTTTCTGAAGAACGAAAATCTCGAAATTGTCATTTATACTGCCGTATATCTTTGGCAGACATTTAGTACAGATTACATATTTCTTGTTTAAAGTGCAGTGACACTCATGTTTATTTAAACCAGTTCATTGAGACCTAACTGATACAGAAGCTCTGATGTCTGTCTTCTATATAGCTATCTACAGAAAGCAGAATGCATTATTCAGATATCAACAAAATTAGAATTCACGAAAATGATGTACTGCTATACATGCAGATCATGTATATTATCATACTGATTTTTCGCGAGATACAATACTGCCCTACTTACGATAATAAACTTCAAATAAAAACCCTCAAAACACTGTATTACTCAAGGGCAGTAGCATAAGGTCCCACTGGACCTGTCTTACAGCAAAACCTTACTCATCATCATCATCAGGTGCCCTGCCGCATGGCGTTGGCGATCATGGACTTCCATCTGCCTCTATCTCTCGTTGCCCCTAGCATCTCCCCCACTCTCCTCGTCCCCAGCCACTCTGCAAGTCCGCCCAGCATTTTCTCCCTGGGTCTACCCGGTGCTCTCTTACCCTCCAGCTTTCCCGTTGTGACCAGGTGCTCCAAATCCCCCTTCCCCATAAAATGTTGCCTGTCTTTTCCTAATCTTCCTTATGAATGATCTTCTTGTGTCTGCCTCCATGAAGACTGTCTCGTTTGTTTTGTTTTCTGTCCATGGAACTCTCAACATTCTTCTTAGAAACCACACCTCAGCTACCTCAATCTTGTTCTGGCTTTGTTTGTTGACTGTCCACGCCTCACCAGAGGAATATCTGCGCAGTTGATGTCAATCATTTTTGGATCATGTGTTGTGCTGATAGTGAACCATACAGTTAACGATGTAAAAAAAATACACCTGGACTCTTTATGTCCAGATTACCAAGTTCTATTGACTTGTCCCTGAACCCCCCCCCCCCCTTTTTTTTTTCTGTTTGGTATGTTGGTAAACAATCAACTAAGTAACATAACTCTTGAGAGTCACGGAGTTATCTCCCATGTAGAATTTCTCAAACCCAACACAATTTGCGCTACCCATTCAGCTAGCATAGACGCAGCTTACCACTTTATGCTTTGTGCTGCGTCTATGCTAGCTGAAAGGGCAGCGCAAACTGTGTTGGGTTTGAGAAATTCTACATGGGAATAACTCCGTGACTCTCAAGAGTTATGTTACTTAGTTGATATTTAAACATTCTCCCTGCTTCCCTCTTATTTCCGTTGGTAAACAATGTTTTTACTTACTTACTTACTTTTACTGTTTCTGTCCTGTTGTGTTGTTAAGCGTCGAGGTGTGGGGGTGGGGATGGTGGACGTGGGCCAGATGGGTAGCGTCTGTTATAGTTAGGTTGATTGTTTCAGTTGTTTCTTTCACACCTTCTATCCATCTTTTCCTAGGACACCCTCTTCCTTTAGAACCATGCCTCTTCATGTGATACAGTACAAACTAGACACCATGTGCTACAAAAGCCTCAATAACGCAGCCCCCGATTACCTGTCAAGCCTACTTGAGATCTATCTTCCCTCACGTACCCTCCGCTCTGCCTCCGATCCTCTGACTTTTCGCTTTCCACGCACTAAGCTCAATACCTATGGTCCACGAGCCTTCTCTGTTTCTGGTCCACTCTCCTGGAACAAACTTCCTCTCTCAGTCCGTCAGCAACCTACTTTTGTCTCCTTCATGTCCGCTCTCAAAACTCACCTTTTCTCCTCTGCATAAAATCCTGACCTCACTCAACCCCCTCTGCAGCCTGTCTCCACTCGGAGTGGAATCACATTGTAATATATAATTGTATATAATATGCTCTCTATAATTTTCCATTGCTTTTCTTCTTTTTACCCATTTATAGCCATGCGCGCGCGCGCGTGTGTGTGTGTGTGTGTGTGTGTGTGTGTGTGGGTGTGTGTGTGTGTGTGTGTGTGTGTGTGTGTGTGCGTGCGTGCGTGCGTGCGTGTGTGTGTGTGCGTGCGATTATCAAGATTTTGCGCTACATAAATATTGTAATTATTATTAATTATTATTATTATAAACACTGTATGCTGGCTGTTTGGTTGGAAGCCTCATGAGGTGACCGAACCATTTCAGCTTTGTTTTCTATATATTCTAGACATGGCACTGCCTCTACGGTGTCTCTGATGGCTTCGTTTCTGATCTTGTCTCGAAATGTGACATTCTTTGTTTTTTCTGGGGCACCTCATCTCACGTGCTGTTATTTTGATTTTTTTTTTTTTTTGGTCCTCGGTTATGTATCTGGCACTGATAACAAAGCGTTGGCTTAGAAATAAAATTTGTTTTATTTTCAAGTAACTGATTTCACTTTCATGTTTTATGCTTATGTTATTAGTGTAGTGTAGTAAATAGCCGGCAGAATCGGCCAAGCCAAAACAGCATTCAAGAAGATGACAAGCATTCTTACCAACAAATGCCTGTCAATTAACATCAGGAAGAGAGTTCTTGAATGTTATATAGAACCAATACTGTTGTACCGATGCGAGGCGTGGACAGTCAACAAACAAAGCCAGAACAAGATTGAGGCAGCCGAGATGTGGTTTCTAAGAAGAATGTGTTCCATGGACAGCAAAGAAAACAAACGAGACAGTCTTGATGGAGGCAGACACAAATAGATCACTCATAAGGAAGATTAGGAAAAGACAGGCAACATTTTATGGGGAAGGGGAATTTGGAGCACCTGGTCACAACGGGAAAGCTGGAGGGAAAGACAGCACCAGGTAGACCCAGAGAGAAAATATTGGACGGACTTCCAGGGTGGCTGAGGACAGACAGGGTGGAAGATGTGACTGCGGCAGCAAGGGACAGATGCATATGGAGGGTCATGATAGCCAACGCCATGTGGCAAGGCACTTGATGATGATGATGAATAGCCTCATGGTGGCTATTGATGTATACTAATAATGGCTACTTTTGCAGCACCTAGTCTCACAAGGCAACTCAAAGCTTCACAAAAGCGTAGGCATAGGTAGACATACATAAAACAAAGACATGTCAACCCCTCCTGCTATGGTCAAACAGACGAACCACGAGGGAAACAGTATTAAAGAGGGAACAGTAATGAGCTAAAATAAAAATCTACTTCAGTATGTCAACCGGTCGTGAAAGGACAATGGTAAACAATTGGAATCACAAACACACACGCGTGCGTATACATGTTCACACACACACACACAATCAATCAATCAATCAATCAGTCAATCAATCAACACAACTGAATGCCTTTTAACCTAAAAACGCAATGAATATATATATCTCTCTCTGTCTCTCTGTCTCTCTCTCTCTCTCTCTCTCTCTCTCTCACACACACACACACACACACACACTCTCTCTCTCACTCACACACACACACATACTCTCTGTCTCTCTCTTTCTCTCTCACACACACACTCATAGACACACACACACACACACACACACACACTCATACACAACCACACACACACACTCACACACACACACTCATACACAACTACACACACACTCATACACACACATACACACACACTCTCTCTCTCTCACATACACAAACACACACACACACACACACATACACACAAACACACACACACACATACACACACACTCTCACACACACATAACACACACACACTCACACACACACTCACACACACACACACACACACACACACACACACACACACACACACCACACACAGGACTTCTAAGGATTTCCTGGCACTGAAAATTCTGACTGAATGACTTTGTGAGTTTGCTGGCATGTTAGAGAGCCAACACGATTAGCAGGCAGACAATGCCACTGGAGCGCCAAGAAAAAATAAGGTAGAAAATAATGTCCACTACCCATCAACCTTCTGTCATATACTATCTCACGCATGTATCCATTAAGCTTTGTGGGGCTGTATTACTAAATTACAACAATAATGAACGATTCAACATTTCTTCATAAAGAGACAGTGATGAAGAGAGGGCAGACCAAACGACGTAATGACCCATTATCCCGATTCAAAATAATGGTCCGTGTAACGATAGCTTGCCACAGGACCGATACAATTATAACTTTTCATAGTCTAATGTTTTACGCCCTAGAGATAGCACAAAATTTGATTTATGGTAGCTGTCTCCTGCTGGGGGGTTCTCCACCAGAACTAAATCACCAAGCACGTGAAGATAACGTATGGACAAGCGTTCGGACAAGAGACAAGACATGGCCGCTCGCGGTTCTTCTCCCTTTTCCCCAGTCCAGTCGTTTTCCTGTCAATGCTAACATCCGAATCATCTTTTGTGGCCGCGGTGAATGACCTGTGAGCTCCCGGTCATTAGTTCCGCCAATAACTGACAAGACTGTTCTATTGTCTGAACACCCCCTGTGGGCGAGCTGTAGACAGATTAGAAGAAGGGAGTATCGATGTAAATGTGGCTGTGTGTGCATGAAAGGCCCTTCAACAAAGCCAAGGCAAAATGCGCAGTAAATTGATTTTCCCCAACCTGAACAAAGCGGGCAGCTAATAGAGATCAGGGTGAAAAACCTTCTCTTAAGCTGGCTTTGACAGTTTCCAAAGCCTAGATACATCAACTTGGTCATACAGAACTTACGACCTCGTACAACGGGCAGTCTGTTACAGACATTATTTTAGAAAATAATCGAGACACGTGGGAGATTGTAACATTCCCCTTTTTTTTGTGATGTGGATTCTGGTGGCCTGGTTGACGATTTAAAAGTGGGAAAAAAAATTCCGTGGAATAGCTAGATTTACACTGTCATGGTCGTTATGTTGTGACATTTGGTTGGAATGAGGTGTCATTTCTGATGTTCCATGATTGCTGTTGATATTCCATTTGAAGTATGAAGATTAATTAACTCTTTGACTCCCGCACCCTATTTATACCACCTGCAAATACTTAACCCTTGGACTCCCTCGCCCTATCTACCAGCTTCCTGCAGGAAGCTGGTGGATAGGGCGAGGGAGTCCAAGGGTTAAGTTTTTGCTTTTGCTTTGCCAGCATGGTTGGCAAATACAGGATGCTGGTGGACAAGGCGCGGGAGTCAAAGGGTTTGATACGCAACAAATTGCACAGCACTGCGACCATCGTTCCACAAACAACAGTGGCAATGCTACTACAGGCAATATTATCCAAAAAACGATTTGTATGTTGCACCTTCCAAGCAGTAGAGTCATTCAGAAGCTGGTGCTAACATCGTCAGAAAAAGTCACTGCTACCGAGTGAAAAATAGGATGTGTCTGCTTGTGTATAAACTGATCCACTCTTGCGGCAGGAGACTTAATTAAACGACATTGAGGGGAATCCAGACATAGCCTCAGAATTAAAATAAAAGATATACCAGCTGCGACTTGTTCTTCGGGCTTTATTGAAAGTGTGCGACAAGTCTCAGAGTGAAGTTCGCCTTAGAATGGCATAAAACGAAATGATTATAATTATGATACCTCTTGCCAATGTTTCGTCGAAATTGTTCTAAATTGATTATTTGCACACCGCCATCACAACTCGACCCTCCTCCTTCCCCCTTACAGAACGCCAACATTACTTTTTTTTTTTTTTTTTTTTAGGATTATCGCACTCAAGGAGGGTTACCTTTGTGCTCACCTATTTTTCCCCGTCCCATTTTCTACGCTAATTTAAAGGCCACAGAAGCTGGAACAATTTTTACAGTGCGATGATGATGATGTCGATGAGGATGATAACCATGCGATGATGATGATGTCGATGAGGATGATAACCATGATGCTATAGAGTTCCATTTAGGATTGAGACTGCGCGACAGGGCTGTACTCTACGCTTACTATCATAATATAGCCAGTCGTCCACATGACGTTTTTTTGTTTGTTTGTTTGTTTGTTTGTTTGTTTGTTTTTTTAGCATACAACACCTTTAACGTTGCTGGGTGTAGGATTATTTGAGTACCGTGACGCTATCTGCAGAAAACTGAAACTGAAAAATCGTCAGTCTTGCTAGTCAACGAGAGACTAATTGGGTGGAAACAACATTAAGACGTTATTTATGTTCAAAGCTGAAAATGTATATATATCAATATCTGAAAGATTTCAGCTATAAAAGTTTCAGATCTGGCCATTTGTTGATTAAGTGCGTGTTTGGCTCCGGGGAAACGAGATAGACAAAAGCAATAATCGGCAATCTAGACCCGTTTTTTTTAATATAATTTAGGTGTCCTTAGTTATGTTAAAATTTGTATTCAGGCATGTTATTTTAAATCCCCTGTGCGATAAATTGAACGGAGTGGTCAACGCCA
>CM060315.1:45716634-45719134 GCA_030674185.1 Monoplex corrugatus
TTGCATTATCTAGTAAATCTTAAACCCATGTCTTTCAAAGTAGTTCTCTTTGTTGACTCAAAATCTGTATTATATGCCTTACGGTCTTTTAATGCTGACACAAGACCTGATTTAATTATTGAGGCAAATCATCTTATACATCGTTTAAGGGTCAAAGGTACAGATATCAGTTTATGCTGGGTGCCTTCTCATGTTGGTCTTTACGGCAACGAAGTAGTTGACAGAGCAGCTAAGCAAGGCGCCCAGAATGCTGATAATGCTATAGAATTACATGTTCATACCTCCGTAAAAGAAGCTTGCAACTTGCTCGAATCAGCCTCATGGACTCGATTTCATGAACATTCATATGAACAGTTTGTGTCACAACAAATGATAAAACTTACCGTTCAAAATGTATGTAAAAAATTGCAGTATTCTTCCATGTATCATTTGAGATCGATTGTTGCTGTTTGTTTTCGTATTCAGCTAAACGCATTGAAAACAAAATATTGTAAAAATGTCAAGTGTATTTGCGGCGAACAGTTCACACTGTTTCACTGTTTATTCTCCTGCAAAATGCTACGTTCTTTTTTACCGAAAATGTTTACTCAAGAAAAGTATTCTGAAAATCATTTCCAGAAAATTACATCAGATCAAACGTTGTTAGTTAGAATTTCAGAATCATTAGTTCACAGTCCTGTTAATGCATTACTTTAACTTTATTCGGTTTGTATTTTAGTGTTACAATTTCCCTTCACGTTGTTGAAGTTAATTGTTAGTGTTAAGTTCTCGTTCCATTTTACTGTTCCCCCACCTGCTAATGTCTTTTTCCTCTGTCTTCCCTCTGCCCAAATCCAACCCGTCCAACTATCGTTCTACATTTTATTTTGTTCACTTTTTTTTTTTTAATTTCCCCTTCCCCCCCTCCCCCGTCTAATATCACTTATAGTGAAAAGACGTTAAATTAAAGAACGAACGAAAACACACACACACACACACACACAAAAAGCAACAACAAAAACAACAACCAAAACACACACACAACACAATATGCAAAGCGATAGGGTACATCATCATCATGTGCCCTGCCGCATGGCGTTGGCGATCATGGCCCTCCATATGTATCTATCCCTTGTTGCCTCAAGCACATCTTCTGTCCTCTCTGTCCTCAGCCACACTGCAAGTCCGGCCAATATTTTTCCCTGGGTCTACCTGGTGTTCTCTTTCCCCCAGCTTTCCTGTTGTGACCAGTGATCTAATTCCCCTTTCCTCATAAAATGGCCTATAAATGTTGCCTGTTTTTTTCCTAATCTTCCTTATCAATGATCTTCTTGCATTTGCCTTCATCAAGACTGTCTCGTTTGTTTTCTTTGCTGTCCATGGAACTCTCAACATTCTTCTTAGAAACCACATCTCGGCTGCCTCAATTTTCTTCTGGCTTTGCTTGTTGACTGTCCACGCCTCACAACCGTATAACATTATCGGTTCTATATAACATTCAAGAACTCTCTTCCTGGTGTTAATTGAAAGGCATTTGTTGGTAAGAATGCTTTTCATCTTCTTGAATGCTGTTTTGGCTTGGTCGATTCTGCTGGCTATTTCTGATGTGCATCTGCCGTCAACAGGGAACAATACAATAAAAATACAATACAGCACATGACAACACATCACGACGCAATACAGAGCCCAATGCATATTTTCTGTTGTTTTTTTCCAATCGTTTGCCATCGGCCTTGCTTAATGATATACATGTGGTCGTAGACATTGTGTTGATATGCAATGTAAATGTACTGCTTCTGTAACATTGTATGCCTTGTGGTTCGTCCGTTTTATCATTGGGGAAGAGGGCTGACAGGTACTTTCTGTGCGTGCTTCTGCATCTCTCACATACGTTCTTGTAGAGGCGCTTAGGGCTCTTCCGAGATGACACGCTGAAGAAGTAATCGTTTGTTGTTGTTGTTGTTGTTGTGTTTGTTGTTGTTGTTGTTTTCTTCTTCTTCTTCATTTTCCCTTCTTATTATTATTCTTCTTGTCATCAACGTTGTTCTTGTTCTTGTTGTTCTCGTTCTTGTTCTAGTTCTTGTTATTTTTTATGTTGATGTTTGTTGTTGATTGTTGTTATGTTGTTATTGTTGTTATGTGTTGTTGTTGTTGTTGTTGCTGTCTGCTGCTGCTGCTGATGTGATGATGATGATGATGACGACGATGATGATGACGACCACGACGACGACAACGACGACGACGACAACCACGACGACGACCACGACGACGACGACGACGACGATGATGATGATGATGATGATGATGATGATGATGACGACGACGAGACGACGACGAGAGATGATGATGATGATAATGATGATGAGGGAGACGACGACGAAGACACGAAGATGACGACGACGACGACGACGACGATGACGAAGAGATGATGACGATGAAGAGATGACGACGACGATGGAGATGATGATGGTGATGATGATGATGATGATGATGATGATGATGTGATGTGGTGTGTGCTGGT
>CM060315.1:45726634-45734134 GCA_030674185.1 Monoplex corrugatus
GGAGACAGGCTACTATTTATACCGAAAGAGCCCCCGGCATCCCCAGAGAGAGACAGAGAGAGAGAGAGAGAGGGAGAGGGAGGGAGAGAGAGAGAGAGAGAGGTGGGGGAAAGGATTTAAAGCTGACTGTTGGTGGGTGTTGCTGAATGTTTGCTATCGTTCTTGTCGTTGTTGATGTTGTCTCCAGTACTCAAGCGACCGTCCCTCTTTTCACTAATAGGGAGAGTATGATGGACCAAGAATCACGCAGGAGTATATTGCCGACAGTAACACTGGACAGTCTGCATTCTGCACAGCCAGCATTATGTGAAAAAGATTCACCGGAGTTGTAAAGTATTGGCGATATTTCTGTGAATTCGTTCTGAACATGTTTCGTGGTTAAATGACCAGTGCTGAGTCCTGCTTCAACTCTTTATGTCAGTTTGGTCAAGCACAAGCCAATATGTAACCAGTCATGGCTAATTTACGCCTGTTTTTACATACGGTTTAACGGTTTAAGGTTAAGGTTAAAGGTCCCATGGTCAATATGGCCGTAGGGGCGGTGAACTGTTAAAGATTCACCGTGTCTAGGGCACGGCATTATGAAAGGCGGAGCCCATCCCTCTCCTTTCGCCGCCTTTTTAAACCTCCCCCGACCGAAGTCAGGTACCCATTCACTGCTGGGTGGACAGAGGGAGTTTTCAGGCCGGAAAAATCGAACCAGCGTTTAGCGGATTCGAACCACCGACCTTCCGCACCGCAGACGAGCGCTCTAACCACTCGACTACAGGCCCCCCATTAACGGTTTAACGGTTTAGTGTCCTTAATTCCAGTGATAGGCTGGGGAAAAAAACAATATAAAACAATTATAGATTAGGTAAAACGTAGTCTAGGTAGGGCCTCAGGACCTGGCCAGTTCATGGGTTTATGCGCAGGCTTAAAGGCTAGTGCCATGATCACCATACACCTGGCACTTGTGACGTTAGTGCATATGGAATTCGTTCCGAACGCGGAGACGCCATCTTGAGGAACTGAAATTGAAACTGAAACTGTCCTTAGTTATAACACAAACCAGAAGAACAAGAAAACCAATGTAAGCGCGTCTCCAACAAGACAAAACAAAACACGTTTTGTTTTGTTTTGTCTTGTTGGAGACGCGCAAAAACGTGTTTTGTTTTGTCTTGTTGGAGACGCGCTTACATTGGTTTTCTTGTTCTTCTGGTTTGTGTTTGCTTGGGCGCGGGCAGTCAATCTTGTTTTGGATCTTACCCTTAGTTATGTTTAAGTTTGTATTCAGCCATGCTTTTTTTTAAAAATCCCTTGCGTGATAAACTGAACGGAGTGATCAACGCCAAGGGCATCTCCTTCAATTATATGCACGAATGCATTTATATGTGTACTTAATGTTCTGTTCCTTTTTTGTTCCTGTTGAAATATCGTGTGCGCGTGGAAACGGTTATAGCCCTGATATGGCTCTACGCTGTCGGCTGGGCTTTAAGCAACAATAAAAATATAATATATATATATATATATATATGTGTGTGTGTGTGTGTGTGTGTGTCTCTGTGTGTGTGTGTGTGTGTGTGTGTGTGTGTGTGAGTGTGCACGTGCGTGTGTGACTGTGTGTGTGTGTGCGCGCGTGTGTGATTGTGTTTGAGTGTGTGTGTGTGTGTGCGTGTGTGCGCGTGTGTGATTGTGTGTGTGTGTGTGTGCACACGTGCGCGCGTATGTGTGTCTGTGTATGCCCGTGTGCGCACGCGCGTGTGCGTGTGTGTATATTACGCAAAATAACACTGATAGTAATGACCTTTTTTCACACAAAGCATTACACAATAAAAGAGTGGAGACTCAAATAATGAGGTCAAATCGCACTCTACACAGATGGGCAGCGCCTACACAAAGAACGAACTACACAATGTAACAAGAGACACAGAGACAGAAATGGGCGGAGGGGAGGGGAGGGGTGGCAGCTGATTTAGTAATGGATGTTGGCCTTGTTGGGAAAAACGAGATTTCCTTATAAGATGGAGCACCAGACACAGAGCAAAGAAGGAGATCCGCCGCCAGGCCACAGACTGACTGACTTGGCTAAAACGTGTCCCTGTGGCACCGAGCCAAAGTACACACATACAAGCAGACACAGACAAATAGACGTTCGGACACACGCTCACACTCACATACACACGCACACACGCGCGCGCGCACGCACAGGCACGCACACAACATGCACGCACAACGCACGCACACACACACAAATATGCGTACACGCACACACACGCACGCACGCACACACACATATGAACAAACACATACATATATACACATACATACACACACACACGCGTGCGCGTTTTTGCGTTTTATTCTTATTGTTGTTTAAAGCCCAGCCGACTGCGTAGAGCCCTATCAGGTCTATAACCTTTCAACACGCACACAGTACTTCAACAGGAAAAATAAAAAGGAACAGAAAATGAAGTATACGTACCAATGTATTCGCACACACACACGCACACACACACACACGCATGCACACACGCACACACACACACACACACACACACACCACTCATGCACACACACACGTGCACGCACACACACACACACCACTCACGCACACACACACACGCAAGCACACACACATGCACGCACGCACACACACACACACACACATACACACACACACACACACACACACACACACACACACACTCATCACCACCAACAGCAACAAAGAATTCAACCACAACAACAACAACTACAACAACAACGACACAAAACAAAAGCAAAACAAATGAATAAACAACTCAGTAAAAAGAAAAACAATCAGCCAAGCAAGAAAGCAAGCAACAACTCAGCCAGTCAATCAAGCAAACCACCCAGTCAACTAACCCACCCAATTAACCAGTCAACCAGCCCAACCAAACCATCCAGCCAACTAACCCACCCAATTAACCAGTCAACCAGCCCAACCAAACCATCCAGCCAACTAACCCACCCAATTAACCAGTCAACCAGGAATCCAAACCACCACAGCCAACCCACCCACCAATCAACCAGTCACCCAGCCACCCAAGCCACCCCAGTCAACTAACCCACCCAATTAACCAGTCAACCAGCCACCCCAGTCAACTAACCCACCCAATTAACCAGCCAACCAAACCACCCAGTCAACTAACGCACCCAATCAACCAGTCACCCAGCAATCCAAACCACCCCAGTCAACTAACCCACCCAACTAACCAGTCAACCAGCCACCCAAACCAGCCCAGTCAACTAGCCCACCCAATTAACCAGTCAACCAGCCACCCCAGCCAACTAACCCACCCAATGAATCAGTCAACCAGCCGTCCAAACCACCCAGTCAACTAACCTACTCAATTAACCATCCAAACCACCCCAGCCAACTAACCTACCCAATTATCCAGTCAACCAGCCACCAAACCACCCAGTCAACTAACCTACCCATTAACCAGTCAACCAGCCAGCCAAACCACCCAGTCAACTAACTTACCCAATTAACCAGTTAACCAGCCACCCCAGTCAACTAACCCACCCAATTAACCATCCAAACCACCCAGCCAACTAACCTACCCAATTAACCAGTCAAACAGCCGTCCAAACCACCCAGTCAAATAACCCACCCAATCAACCATCAACCTGCCATCCAAACCAGCCAGTCAACTAAACCACCCAATTAACCATCCAAACCACCCAGCCAACTAACCTACCCAATTAACCAGTCAACCAGCCAACCAAATACCCAGTCAAATAACCCACCCAATCAACCAGTCAACCAGGAATCCAAACCACCCAGTCAACTAACCTACCCAATTAACCAGTCAACCAGGAATCCAAACCACCCCAGCCAACCAACCCACCCAATCAACCAGTCACCCAGCAATCCAAACCACCCCGGTCAACTAACCCACCCAATCAACCAGTTAACCAGGAATCCAAACCACCCCGGTCAACTAACCCACCCAATCAACCAGTCACCCAGCAATCCAAACCACCCCAGTCAACTAACCCACCCAATCAACCAGCCGTCCAAACCACCCCAGTCAACTAACCCACCCAATCAACCAGCCGTCCAAACCACCACAGTCAACTAACCCATCCAATTAACCAGTCACCCAGCAATCCAAACCACCCGGTCAACTAACCCACCCAATTAACCAGTCAACCAGCCACCCCAGCCAACTAACCCACCCAATGAATCAGTCAACCAGCCGTCCAAACCACCCAGTCAACTAACCCACCCAATTAACCATCCAAACCACCCCAGCCAACTAACCTACTCAATTAACCATTCAACCAGCCAACCAAACCACCCAGTCAACTAACTTACCCAATTAACCAGTCAACCAGCCACCCCAGTCAACTAACCCATCCAATTAACCAGTCAACCAGCCAACCAAACCCACCAGTCAACTAACCCACCCAATCAACCAGTCACCCAGCAATCCAAACCACCACAGCCAACTAACGCACCCAATCAACCAGTCAACCAGCCGTCCAAACCACCACAGCCAACTAACCCACCCAATCAACCAGTCAACCAGCCATCCAACTAGCCAAGCAACCAGCCAATTGCTTCAAGTATACATCAGGAACCAGAACAAAAAAATAAAAGCAATCACAAGCGTCTACGTAGAGTGGGCTTTCTCTCTCGGTCGATTCGGACTTCGTTGCACGCAACAGAATACTTTGGTTAGGTGACCGGATGGAGCTGAGGTAGGTGGGGGGTGGGGGTACGGGGTGGAGGAAGAGGGTATGGGGAGGGTGGAGGCGGCAGGGGATGGGGGAGGAGGAGCATTATAAATTGACATCTGTGTTCTCGATAGACCAGACCTGTGACCCGGCAACGCTGACTACCCCCAGTTCATAATCGGTCAAGAACTCCCAGCGGTCCCATTCCTATTCACGCACTCACGAATGTAAGCACGCACGCACGCACGCCACTCCCCCCCCACCCCTTCCGTCCACCCCCACCCCCACCCCCACACACACATATCTACGCACGCACACGCGCACGTGTGTGAACACACACACATATTTAAGCAAATACACACACGCAACACACACACGCACACACACACACACACACACACACACACACACACACACACACACATACGCTCACACCATACGTGCGCACCCCCCCCCACACACACACACACACACATACACACACGTCAAGAGTTGGACAGAACCAAGTCTTGTGAACTTTGAGAATGATGGCAAAGAACTCTGAAAGCTTACCAAGCAGCCTAGCAACGAAAACGACAGGGCTTGTTATTGTTATCGTTATTTTTGTTTAAAGCCCAGCCGACTGCGTAGAGCCATATCAGGGCTATAACAAGTTCAATACAAATACAACACTTCAAAAGGGAAAAAGGAAAAGAAAGAAAATTAAGTGTACACATATCAAAGCATTCGCGCACATAATCTATGGAGATGCCACTGGCGTTGACCACTCCGTCCAATTTATCGCACAGGGGATTTCAAAAAAACACACCTGACTATAAACTTTAACATAACTAAGGACACTCATCATCATCAGGTGCCCTGCCGCATGGTGTTTGCGATCATGGACTTCCATCTGTCTCTATCTCTTGTCTCATCAAGCCTCTCTTGCACCCTCCTTGTCTTCAGCCACTCAGCAAGTCCGTCTAGTATCTTCTCCCTGGGTCTACCTAGTGCTCTCTTTCCCTCCAGCTTTCCCGTTGTGACCAGGTGTTCCGATTCCCCTTTCCTCATAAAATGTCCTATAAATGTTGCCTACGGACACTATAAAACATATATAAAAACGGGCCTGAATTACCAAAAATTGCTTCTGCATATCATATTTCCCTAGAACCAAAACTGCACTTAATACATGTACCCAATTATCAATCCTAAGAGAAAGTACGTAAGACTTTATTGAACACATACAGGAGGGCCATGATCCCCATCGCCATGCGGCAGGGCACTTGATGATGATGATACAGGTAAATAGACCAGAAAAGCAGGCAATAATAGGAAGAAATGACAGAACGCAAAGGAACAAGGAAGAAACAAAGAGAGTGACAGAAAAGAGGAAATTTCTAGCACAGAATTTCCAGAAGGTGAGGATACTGTTTATACTGAAAGAGCCCCCGGCATCCCCACGGGGAGTGAGGGGGGAGGGGGGGAGGGGGGGGAGGAAGGGAACGACAGGGCTAAAATCATCCTTGATCAAAACGGAAAGATTCTGACTGAAAAAAATAGAAGCGGCCAGTCGGTTTTCCTAAAACCTCTGCAAAATGAGAGCAACGCTCAAATCAGTACTGAACAACAGGGAGAAGCAAGAGGAGAACCGAGAGAAAAGACCAACCCTATAACTACCCCTTACTCTTCAACGAACTCGAGTTGTCACTGAAGAAGACGAAAACAAGGAAGTCCCGTGGCCCAGATGGCACCAGCACCGAGATGTTTACCCACTTTGGCAGGCAGAGGCATGCAAGCTTGTAGAAATTTTCAACAGTAGCTGGGAAGAAGGGTCAGCGCCACAAATCTGGAGAAGCAATTATGGTACCAGTCCTCTCGAGTGGAAAGGGTAAAATGTATCATATTACGCTTCACATCACTTGTTGAGTAATTATTTATGGATGCTAAAGGATAGTTGGAACGGATAAAAAAAAGTTAATTATAAGGATAGTTAGAACAGGAAACAATTAACACAGACAACGCAGAAAATGAGTAAACAGGTCAGTAAACTTGTTGCTACATTTCCACGGCTCTGATTCTTTTTTTATAACATCACCGCACGCCACTACCATTGCCACTGCTGATGACACACCAATACAGAAATCAAAATCACCAGCGCCACTGAATAAAATGATTTCCCACACTCCAGTCATGTACTAGTGACATTAAAAATTGGAGAACTGACAACAGGCTTCAGCTTAACCCTTTGACACTCGCACCCTGTCCACCAGCATCATGCATTGTCAACCATGCCAGCAAAAGAAAACTTAACCCTTTGATTCCCTCATGCTCTCCACCAGCTTCCTGCAGGAAACTGGTGGATAAGGTGAGGAAATTTAAAGTTAAGTTTTTGCAGTTGGTGGATAAGTTGCAGGAGTTAGGAGTCAAAGGTTAACGATGATAAGACTGAGGCTCTGCTCTGATATTTTGGTATGCCAACAAGACTTTACATGGAACTCTCAACATTCTTCTGTTGAGAGTTCCATGGACAGCAAAGAAAACAAACGAGACAGTCTTGATGGACGCAGGCACAAGAAGATCATTGATAAGGAAGATTAGGAAAAGACAGGCAACATTTATAGGCCATTTTATGAGGAAAGGGGAATTACAGCACTTGGTCACAACAGGAAAGCTGGAGGGAAAGAGAACACCAGGAAGACCCAGGGAAAAGGTATTGGACGGACTTGCGGGGTGGCTGAGGATAGATGGGGTGGAAGATGTGCTTGCTGCGACCAGGGATAGATGCATATGGAGGGCCATGATCACCAACGCCAAGCGGCAGGACACATGATG
>CM060315.1:45736634-45739134 GCA_030674185.1 Monoplex corrugatus
TAACCCCCTTGGTCATGAACCTATACATGCGAGTCTCACTCCGAGTGGTTACAGACTTGCTTCTTTCCATCGCTCATCCCGAGGTGGTGGTATCGCCATCCTCTACAACGACTCACTCCATTCCCGCCTATCTTTCTCGCAGTCTCTGCCTTTCTCCCATCCTTCTTTCGAGCACGTTGAAGTATCCTTCCAATCCACCCCTCACCCCATCACCTTCTCCTGTGTCTATCGACCTCCACCTAGCTCTGCCAACAAGCTCACCACATCCATGTTTCTCTCTGACTTTGACAAACTTCTTGATTACTACTGCCTCTTACCTGGAAATCTCATCATTCTAGGTGACATCAATGTCAACTACGACAACACTCACCGTTATAACACAAGACATATCATCAATTCTCTGTCCAATCACAATATGACACAACATATTTCTGAACCAACCCACAAAAAAGGTCACATTCTTGACTGGATCATTTCTCGTGATCACCACAATTCAGCTACTGACAACTGCCTAGTTCTTTCTACCCGTCTAACTTCAGCCCTTCCATCTGACCACTCTGCAATTCTCTGTTCTCTTGACATTTCTCCTCCTTCCCGTACCACGCGCACAGTGACTCGACGCAATCTCAAATCTATTTACCTCTCCACATTTTCATCTGATGCCTCCCGCCTCCTTTCTGAAAAGTCACATAACCTTGCCGATGAATTCTATACTACTCTCCACCATCTTCTGGACACTCATGCTCCAGCCACAACCCGTCTTTTACCTGACCGCCCCCCTACCCCCTGGCTCACTCATGAGATTGCCTGTGCAAAACGTGCCCGCCGCAGAGCAGAGCGCCGCTGGCGCAAATCCAAACTCACTGTACATAGGCAACTTTTCCAAGCCTCTAAAACAAAAGTATCCACCCTCATTGCATCTGCAAAAACAAGCTATTTCCAAACCAAAATCCTGAATGCCTCTTCTTCAAGAGAACTCTTTACAACCATGAATCATCTCTGGCACACGAAAAGATTTACCTCTCCCAACAAAACACACAAATGAAGAACTCCCATCTGTATTCTCCAAGTATTTCACCACCAAAATACAAACTCTTCGTGACAGGCTTGACAGGACACCCTGTCAACCATGCCCACCTGACCCTTCCTTCTCTGGCACACCTCTTACTACTTTTACCCCAGTCTCATAAGAAGAAATTCTCAACACAATCAGATCCATGTCGTTCAAAACCTGCGAACTGGATCCTCTTCCAGGTTCTCTCTACTCTGACTGTCTCCCTACTCTCCTCCCATTCATCACTGACATCATCAACACTTCTCTTCAAACTGGAACTCTCCCAGATTCTTTCAAGTCTGCTATTGGTCACCTTCTCCTCAAGAAATACAATTTAGACCCAAATGAACTGAACAATTACCGGCCTATCTCTAATCTCTCTTTCTTGTCAAAACTCATCGAAAAAGTTGTCCTCAACCAGCTGAACTCTCACCTGTCTGCCAACAATCTCCTCAATCCTTTCCAGTCAGCTACCGCCAGTGCCATAGCACTGAAACTGCCCTGCTACACATTCTCAACAATCTCCTCCTTGCAACTGATACTGACAAAGTCTCTCTCCTCACACTCCTTGATCTGTCTGCAGCCTTTGATACCATTGATCATGGTATTCTCCTTTCTAGACTTCATCATACTTTTGGCATCTCTGACATTGCTCTCTCCTGGTTCACTTCATATCTATCAAACAGAAAAAAACTGTTCTCATTAATGGCATTTACTCTCAACCTGCATACCTGACCTGTGGTGTTCCACAAGGATCTGTCCTTGGCCCTGTTCTTTTCACTCTTTACACCTCCCCCCTGTCTACCATCATCAACTTCCACTCTATAAAACACCACTTCTATGCTGATGACACCCAACTTCTAGACAGTGATACACCAGACAATATACAGCGCCTCTTGACTCGCACCACTGAGTGTTACTCGGACATTAAAAACTGGATGACGTTCAACAAACTTCAGCTTAATGACGACAAGACAGAAGCTATCCTGATTGGCACCCGTCAGAAACTTTCTCAGCTGCCTCCTCTTTCTCTCCCATTATGTAACACATCAGTCCCAATTTCTGATTCAGCTAAAAACCTTGGTGTCTGCATTGACTCTACCCTCTCCATGAACAACTTTGTTTCTCAAACTGCCAGATCTTGCTACTATCACCTCCATCGTATAAGCCTGATCAGGAAGTATCTCTCTGTCGAAACAACTGCAAAACTCGTTCTCTCCTTCATAATGTCTCGCATTGACTATTGCAATTCACTCCTGTCTGGTCTTCCTGCCTCCACCATTCACATCCTGCAGCGCATTCAAAACAATGCTGCACGCCTTGTACTAAAAAAGATAAAAGCTGACCACATATCTCCTCTCCTGGCACAACTTCACTGGCTCCCTGTGTCAAAGCGCATACAGTACAAACTAGACACCATGTGCTACAAAAGCCTCAATAACGCAG
>CM060315.1:45749134-45759134 GCA_030674185.1 Monoplex corrugatus
AGTGACCTGCCCGATGTCACGGCGGTCTGGCCACAATCTCCCTTCGAGATGACAGCGTCACCCCCAGCATCAGGAGATCCATTACAACTAGCTCACAGTACTGCCCAAGCATCAGGAGATCCATTACAGCTCACAGTACTGCCCAAGCATCACGAGATCCATGACAGCTCACAGTACTGCCCAAGCATCAGGAGATCCATTACAGCTCACAGTAGTGCCCAAGCATCACGAGATCCATTACAGTCACAGTACTGCCCAAGCAGCAGGAGATCCATTACAGCTCACAGTACTGCCCAAGCATCACGAGATCCATTACAGCTCACAGTACTACCCAAGCAGCAGGAGATCCATTACAGCTCATAGTATTACCCAAGCAGCAGGATGTGGTTCCAGCATGGAGTTTCCACGGGTTGACAGGAGACTTCCATTTGAGCCGGAACTTGCATTAAAACGCCGAGTGTACGACGCATGCATAACGCCGACTGTGACATATGGAGCCGAAACATAGAACCTGACGAAACGTAAGCTCCTAAAACTGCGAGCCATGCAAAGGGCCCACGAACGGATCATGATGGGAATCACCTGGAAGGACCGGAAAACGGCAGCATGGGTAAGAGGAAAAACAAAGGTCCAAGACATACTAGACACAGTTTGTGAACGAAAGTGGAACTGGGCTAGTCATGTCGTTAGGAGATCTGACAACAGATGGACCACCAAAGTGACGCACTGGTTCCTGAGCCCCAAACAGGTCATGGCGTGCGCGATTGAGGAAGCTTATGCAAACAAACGGAACACCACCAAACAAGCTGAAGTGAAGTGATGCACACACTCCCACCAAAGTCCCTATGTGTGCCAATCAGCCTTAAAAAAAAGAAAAGAAAAAGGGGGAAAAACGACGAAGAAGAGTGTGAGCGCCTGAACGCATCCTTGTCCAACTCTGCTTTGCACTGCACTCGGAAGGGCTCGGAAGCCTTCTCACTCTCTTAAACCCTGGCCAGCATGCCATTGTGGAAGGAAGCCGTCAGTGAGACAAGCCCTCCGAGGGCAACCAAACCTCCACGGTATCTCGCACAGACCCTTCCTGGCCAACAGCGTCAGCAGCTTTGGTCAGATCTACAAACGCCATGTGGACCTTCTGGTATTGTTCGCAACACCTCTCTTGCAGATGGCGTATGCCAAATACCATGTAACTCGTGCCTCTTCCACCACGAAAGCCGCACTGAGACTCAGGAATGATGAGGTCGACCACATGGCAGGCGACTTGCCGAGACTGCTTCCGGCAAGGATCTTCACCACGATGCACAGGAGGGACAACCCATGATAATCATCGCACACAGACCCATCGTCCTTTGTCTTGTAAATGTGGCAGAGCAATAGTATCCTTAAAAATTCGAGGAGCTCTTTTTCCTCTGCCAAACAAACCATCACAGGGATGGCACCCTTCCAGGAGCATCTGGCCCCAATTCCTGTCGATCCCCACAGGGCTGTCATCGGCTTCCGGTCCCCTCACAGACCTGGACTACTTCAGGGCCCCGCAGGTCGGGTACACCTCCTCTGTTTCAGTTTCAGTTTCTCAAGATGACGTCTCCGCGCTCGGAATGCATTCTATATGCGCTAACGTCATGTGATGGAGAAGATTCAGAATGATCACTGCACAAGCCTTAAGCCTGCACATAAACCCACGAGCTGGCCAGATCCTGAGGTGCTACCTAGATATTTCCATAGCCGTGAGGTCATAGGGGAGTAAGGTGGCAGAGACCTCAACCTTTCCCGGTGCCAGGAACCACGACGACGGCACCCATCCCCTCTCCCTCGCTTCAAATTCATGTTCATATTCACATATTCTGAAAGTTCTCTATCGATAAATGACTGGTTCAATGCTCGTACAACAAAACGACCAAACTTTTTTTTAATTGGGGGGGGGGGGGGGGGCGGTAAAATGCAACCTTTCTGGGCTCTTTCCGTTTTTATGTTTTGTTTGTTCGGTTTTTTTCCTAATGCAAATCTTGTTTCTTCTTAATCAGTCACCCCTTTTTAAAAATATTTTCTCTTCATCTAATACAGCAAAATGACCAAGCTTTAAAAAAGGAGGAAGGGGGGGGGGGGGGGGCAGGAAGGACGGTAAAATCCAACCGTTCTTGGGCCCTTTCCGGCTTTTTTATGTTCGTTTATTCGTTGTTGTTGTTTTTTAATGCAAAACTTGTTTCGTCTAAATCAGTTTCCCCTCCCCCCCCCCCCCTTTTTTTAAAGATGTTTTTCTTCATCTGATAATCTTGAACATTCTTTTATCAGATCGTTTATTTCATGTGATCTCAAAATGTTCCTTGTATGCGGCTATTCACAGAATGCATTTACTTTCTTTATTACATCTTCAGATTCATCAGTTTTAGCATCGTTTTCATCAACACGTTTGGCAATGCTTTTATTTATGAAGTGTCTTTATTGTTCCAAATTACAGAAATAATTTGTTATGTCTTCCCTTTCTGCAACTCATTTTGCCCTTGATCTTGATATAACTGCCTGTGTTCCTGCGCACGCTAAGGATCCCATGGCAGTTTAAAAATCGTGAAGAGCAGGGCATCGCCCGGCTGCCCCATTAAAACAGTGGAGAAAGGTTGATTTCCCAGGCCCCTCCCCTTGAAAACCAATTATCCTTCTTGCTTTTCTGCTCTGGGTAAAAAAAAAATTGGGGTGGCGCTGCTCTGTGGCGACGCGCTCTCAAAGGAGAGAGCAGCCCGACTTTCACGTGGTATATCCACTTTGATAAAAGAAACGAAATATTAAATATGAATGAACATGAAACATTGTCCTTTCTCGTAACTGGACTAATTTTGTTGTTTTGTTTTGTTTTGTTTATTTTTGTTTTGTTTTCTTTTCTTTTCTTTTTCAATGATTTTTCATCTTTTTCTGTCCTATTTTCTTTTTTGTCCAATCGTTCTATTTCTCTACTGTGTTCATATTTTTCTCTGTTCCTTTTTTTTTTTTTTTTTTTTTTTTTTTTTTCCAATGTCGCGCGGAAGTTATAATTCTAGAGTTTATTTTCATCAGTGACATATCTGTGAATAATTTGTCTGGCACAGTGAGATTTATTTTCTCAGAAGGAGACTTATAAAGCGATACTGTATCATGATGGGCAGGGGGGGCATTCTAAGATAACATGGTTTGCAAATGGATTTCTTCTACATAGAAACGGGTAACTTGATTCTGGACTAAAGAATTTGTTGCTGTCACTGTCGAGTTATTCTTTGTCTGTCTGTCTGTCTGTGTCTGTGTCTGTGTCTGTGTCTGTGTCTGTGTCTGTCTATCTGTCTGTCTGTCTGTCTGTCTGTCTCTGTCTCTGTCTCTGTCTCTGTCTGTGTCTCTGTCTGTCTGTCTGTCTGTCTGTCTCTGTCTCTGTCTCTGGCTGGCTGGCTGGCTGGCTGGCCGGCCGGCTGTCTCTGTCTGTCTCTGTCTCTGTCTCTGTCTGTGTCTCTGTCTATCTGTCTGTCTGCCTGCCTGTCTGTCTGCCTGTCTGTCTGTCTGCTTTACTTTCTTTCTTTTTTTCTTTCTTTCTTTCTTTGAATGGTTGGTTGGTTGGTTGTCTTTTCTTTTGTTTGTTGATAACTCAAATTATGATATTGAAATGATTTTATTTAAAATGTGCTTATGATTTGACCTAAAAGTATTGCTATTCGTTTTACGCTCAAGACTTTATGAAAAAAAATCCACTTCTTCAAGAACCGTTTTAAATACACACATACACACACACACACACACACACACACACACATATATATATATATATATACATGTATATATATATATATATATATATATAGATAGATAGATAGACAGACAGACAGACAGACAGACAAATAGATAGACAGATAGATAGATAGATAGATAGATAGATAGATAGATAGATAGATAGATAGATAGATAGATAGATAGATAGATAGATAGATATATGTATATGATTGATTGACTGACTCATGGACTGACAGACTGACTGACTGACTGACTGACTGACTGATTTAGTGACTGACTGACGGACTTACTGACTGAGTGATTGATTGATTCATTCATTCATTCGTTCATTCATTCATTGAACTTTTTTTTTAATTCCCGGCGTTTTGAAAGATAAGATTTGTTGTTCATGTCTAGTAGTTACAAGCCACACAATTTGTCTTTTTGTGAACGAAGCGGCATGTCATTTAGTTCAGCCCAGTCAATCCGATCGTTAATACTATCTTATTATAACATAGAAAACTGTATTACGCCCGGGTGGCCTTGTATGGTCTGTTAAAATATCGTGGTTAGCTCTCATGCACAGTGCGGAAAGTAATTAATATTCATAGAAAAAAAATGGTGGGCCAAAAAACAGATTCTTGCGGTATTTAAGAGCGTGAAGGCAAGATATGGTTGTGTTCATGAGAGAGAGAGAGAGAGAGAGAGAGAGAGAGAGAGAGAGAGAGAGAGAAGAGAGAGAGCGAGAGAGAGAGACAGACAGACAGGCAGACAGACAGAAAGGCAGACAGACAGAAAGGCAGGCAGACAGACAGACAGACAGAGACACACACAGAGACAGACAGACAGAGACAGACAGACAGAGACAGCCGGCCAGCCAGCCAGCCAGAGACAGACAGACAGACAGACAGAGAGACAGAGACACAGCCAGAGACAGACAGACAGACAGAGAGACAGAGACACAGACAGACAGACAGAGACAGACAGAGACACAGACACAGACAGAGAGAAGAGACACAGACACAGACAGACAGACAGATAAACAGACAGACAGAAGAGTGAGAGACAAACAGAGAGAGAGAGAGAGAGACAGACAGACAGACAGACAGACAGAAAGATACAGACAGACAGAGAAAAAAAAAAGACAGAAAATAAATGTATTTCTTTCAAAGAATTGGGCCCGTTATCTTCTTTCTCAAAACATACATTTCTGAATACTTTCTTGCCCTTCTCCATCTTATCGGAATCTTCAGAAAATTACCCTGTTAACATTTTGTCTGCGCGAACAGCTACATGATTCACCTTTCTCTTTTAAATAAACGAGATACAGACAAAGGAGATAGAACAAAACCGTTGTCATAAACGGGCAGCAGACGGGCAACTTTCGTAAGATTTCCTTCCTCTAGTACTAAGAGCTTGGAGTTAGAGACAGGGGGAGAAGGTATGTCGGGAGACAACGATTCAAATTGATGTGTCTGACATTTATAGGCATTCAAACAGAAAACTTGTGTCAAAACAATCAAACAAACAAACAAACAAACAGTTTATTTTTGTTTAAAGTCCAATCGACTGAGAAGAGCCGTATCAGAGCTATAACCTGTTTCAAAACATGCATGATACTTCAACGAGGGGTTTAAAAAAAAAAAAAGGAAAAGAAAATTAAGTACACAGCTCAATGCATTCGCACACATAATCTAAGGAGATGCCCCTGTCGCTGACCACTCCGTCCAGTTATCACACAGGAGATTTAAATTAAAGTAAAACATACCTGAGTAAAAAATTTAAACATAACTCATGGCAAGAAAACATACATAAAAACAGGCCTACATTACCTAAAATTGCTTCCGCGTATCTCACTTCCCTGGAGCCAAAAATACACTAAATACATGTACCCAATTATCAATCCTATAAAAAAAAAAAGTACGTAAGACTTTATCGAACACATACAGGTGAAAAGACCAGCAAGGCAGAAAATGACAGGAAGAAACTACAGAAAGCAAAGGAACAAGGCAGAAACAAAGAGAGTGACAGAAAAGAGGAATTTCTCGCACAGTAAAGTCCGGGTACAATTTATACTGAAAGAGGCCCCTGCATCCCAACGGAGGAAAACAAACAAACAACAACAACAACAACAACAACAACAAAACAAACCTCAGACAGAAAGCGAGACAGATAAGCAGACACACCGGATAAAAACAAAGAAATGTTAACTTCATTGGGGGGAAAAAATGCAACAGACGAAATGTAATGAACAAACAAACAGTCCACATTGCATATGTGTTTGTAATGAAAGTTGTGTGTGTGTGGTGTGTGTGTGTGTGTGTGTGTGTGTGTGTGTGTGTGTGTGTGTGTGTGTGTGTGTGTGTGTGTGTGTGTGTGTGTGTGTGTGCCTGTGTCTATGTGTGTGTGTGTGTGTGAGAGAGAGAGAGAGAAGGGGAAAAGAGAAGAGAGAAACAGACAGACAGTAGAGACAGATAGAGTGAGCAGGGCTCCCACTGAGGAAAAGCAAAAATCCCTGAAAATCAGGGGGGGGGGGGGGGGGGGTTCCGGAAAATTTTGAAAATTTACGTTTAAAATGGCACAATCTGACACATATCTGAGCTTAATTTATAGTATGGTAAAGATTTTCTTTTCGCGGAAAAAAAAAATTTTTTCGCGGATTCTCACTCTCGGTTTTCGCGGAAATCCGCTAATTCGCGAAAAAGTGGGAGCCCTGAGTGAGGGTGACAACCTGGGTCAAGGGTAACACCTCTAACGGGACGAGCGCACACTAGCTCAGCCTCCTCTGTGTGTGTGAGTGATGAGTGATGAGTGAGTGAGTGTTGTGTGTGTGTGTGTGTGTGTGTGTGTGTTGTGTGTGTGTGTGTGTGTGTGTGTATGTGGGTGTGTGTGTGTGTGTGTTGCGCGCGCGCGTGCGTGCGTGCGTGTGTGTGTTGTTCGTTCGTTCGTTCTTTAATTTAACGTCTTTTCACTATAAGTAGATATTAGACGGGTGTGTGTGTGTGTGTGTGTGTGTGTGTGTGTGTGTGTGTGTGTGTGTGTGTGTGTGTGTGTGTGTGTGTGTGTGTGTGTGTGTGTGTGTTGTGTGTGTGTGTGTTTGTGTGCATTTGCACACGCGCAATATTTGTGTGTCTCTGCATATTTGTGTTGATTTATATCATGTGCCTCTTCTTTTAATTATGGTTCCTAATACTAGGGCTCCTTGTGCATGTTTTCATTGAATGTTTAGTCGATGTCTGTTCTTGCTTGACTTTTTGTTTGTTTGTTTTTTCTTTCTTTCTTTCTTTCTTTGTTTTATCTTTGTAAATTTCAACAAGCATGCATTTGATTTCAATTTTCGAATTTCAATTTCTCGAGATGACGTCTCCGCGCTCGGAATGAATTCCACAGGCACTAATGTCACAGGTGCTATGTGATAGAGAAGAGGCCAGAATGATCACGGCACAAACCTTAAGCCTGCACATAAACCCATGAGCTGGCCAGGTCCTGAAGTCCTACCTAGATAGTTCCATAATCCTGGAGTCGTAGGGGAGTGAGTGGCAGAGACCTCAACTTTTCCTGGGGCCAGCACCACGAGGGCGACGCCCATCCCTTCTCCCTCGATTCAGATTCACATTCATAATGCATTTGACCATGACTGTTTACGTTATGTAAATGAACTGATTATTGAGATTATCGTTAGTATTGTTGTTATCATCCTCCTAATCCTCATCATCAATATCATATCATCATCATCATCTTTATTATTGTTATTATTATTATATTATCATTGTTGTTGTTGTTATCATTATTATTGTCATTATTATTATTGTTGTTGTTGTTGCTGTTGTTGTTGTTGTTAGTAACATCATCATCATTATTGTCATAATGAGGAAAACACAATTTTCACTTCGCAGCAGATTGTCTGTGACTCTCGCGCGTGACAAAATAATGTGGGAATATAAATATTTAACGTTCAAGCCACGAACAAAAATCTCCCTTTTTCTTTTTAACTGAGAAATCTGTTGGGGCTTTTTTTTTTCTCCTTCGGCGATTGTGTTTCCAAAAATTAATGGTCTGTTTTTGTGATGCCTTCATTATACAGATTCGTCTGTAGACAGCAGGCATAACCACAATGGCCCTTTTTTTTTTGACAAAACATTTGGGCTGTTCTCAAAATAACGTTGTGAGATGTGACAGACAGACAGATCGAAAGTCACAGACACAGACAGAAGGAGAAAGAGACAGATAGATTAAAAGACAGACATAGACAAAGACACAGACAGAAAGAAAGACGAAGATACAGACAGATAACAAAAACAAAGTGACAGACATACGGACAGACAAAGCGACAGGCAGACAGACAGACAAACCGACAGACACAGAAAGACAAACCGACAAAGAGTCAGAAAGACAAAGCGACAGACAGGAAAACAAGAAGAGAGACAGACAGAAAAAGAGACAAACAGATGATAGGATAAAGAGACAGGCAGACAGGCAGGCAGACAGGCAGGCAGGCAGGCAAGCAGACAGGCAGGCAGGCAGGCAGAGCAGGCAGACAGGCAGGCAGGCAGGCAGGCAGGCAGGCAGGCAGGCAGCAGGCAGGCAGGCAGACAGGCAGGCAGGCAGACAGGCAGGCAGGCAGGCAGGCAGGCAAGCAGACAGGCAGGCAGGCAGGCAGGCAGGCAGGCAGACAGGCAGAAGGCAGGCAGGCAGGCAGGCAGGCAGGCAGTCAGGCAGACAGACAGGCAGCAGGCAGGCAGGCAGACAGGCAGGCAGGCAGGCAAGCAGGCAGGCAGACAGGCAGACAGGCAGAAGGAGACAGAACAGAACAAGTTCCGAGAGAAACAGGGAGAGAAATACACAGAGACGGAGACGTATTGAGACAGAGACGGTGACAAGAGGGAGAGAGAGAGAGAGAGAGGGGGGGGGGGAGAGTCTAGTCACCAAAAAAAAGAAATCCATCACCAATGTAGATGAATAATAAATCCTCTTTGAACACCCACCAAGATCTGACCTTGTGACCCACATCACACCATGCTATCATCTAGACACTCACCGCCCCCCCTCCCTCCCACCACTCCCCCCCCTTTAAGGAATAGAGAGAGGGGGGTGGTTGTTGGAGGCAGGAGTATGTAGTACTTTTTAGTACCTGTTTTTTGTTGTTGTTTTTTTTTCTCCATCGCAATGCCCGTACTTTGCGAAATTTTGGCTGTTTACCCTAAGAAGAACGCATCGCCACAATATAACATTACCCATTGAATGTGTGTGTGTGTGTGTGTTGTGTGTGTGTTGTGTGTGTGTGTGTGTGTGTGTATGTGTGTGTATGTGTGTGTATGTGTGTATGTGTTGTGTGTGTGTTGTGTGTTGTATGTGTGTGTGATGTGTGTGTGTGTTGTGTTGGTGTGTGTATGTGTGTGTGTATGTGTGTGTGTATGTGTGTGTGTGTGTGTGTGTGTATGTGTGTGTTGTGTGTTGGTGTGTGTTCGGTGTGTGTGTATGTGTGTGTGTGTGCATGTGGTGTGTGTGTCTGTGTTGGTGTGTGTGTGTCTGTGTGTGTGCTGTGTATTGCTGCTGTGTGTGTGCGTGTGTGTGCGCGTGATGTGTGTGTGTGTGTGTGTGTGTGTATGTTGTGTGTGTGTGTGTGTTGTGCTGTGTGTGTTTGTGTGTGTGGTGTGTGTGTGTGTGTGTGTGTGTGTGTTGTGTGTGTGTGTGTGTGTGTGGATGTAGGTGTGCTGTGCTGTGGGTGTGTTGTGTGTTATACGCGCAAGCAGGGGCGCATTTTGTGTTTACATACGAAATGGATTTCTTAAAACAAGATGCTAGCAATAACTTACTTATCTACGTGGGCTTTTTCATGTATTATATACATACATACATACATACACACATGTATACATACATACATACATGCATACACACACACATACATACACACATACATACATACTTACATACATACATACATACATATAATTATATATACCGCACAAAAAAACCTTAGTTAATAATCATATCTGAAAGATTACATCCAGACTATCACTCAAGGCCTAGAGGATCGTTGAGGGGAAGATAATCCCCTCTCAAACCAAGAATGGAACCTGGGTCGCTCATATCCTACGCCAGTGTCTAAACACTATACCACCACTCCACTGGAAGCAGACGTACATGGTTTATGTGGAAGGGGACAGGAAGGAAGCAGAGAGGAATTAATAATGGCGGTGACAGTGGCGACTATAAACTGGAAAAAAAAAGAATCAGGTAACTTGAAAATGGTATGACAACTAAACTAGTT
>CM060315.1:45771634-45786634 GCA_030674185.1 Monoplex corrugatus
GTGTTTCGTCGTGTTTACATTTCAACGTCACTAACAGGTCAGGCATTAATTTCCCCGTGGACAATCTGACTTTTGCCTGTAGACAGACGGAGAGACGCAGAAACAGACAGACATACGCACAAAGGGGCAAAACACATCAACAATACAGATTGCCGAACAAAATTGTGTTTTATTGTGTTTACGGTCCAATATCGTTGACAGGACACGTTCTAATTTCCCTGTGGACAAACTACATTTGCCTGCAGGTTTGGCCTTTGTCCAGTTCACAGCCACAACCAGATGACTGCCCAGAACACTGGACAACACTAATAGGTATATATATATATATATATAATTATATATATATATATATATGTATTATGTGTGTGTGTGTGTGTGTGTGTGTGTGTGTATGTGTGTGTGTGTCTGTCTGTATGTATGTATGTACATATATGTGTGTATGTATGTATGTATGTATGTATGTGTGTATGTATGTTATTATTATGTATGTATGTATGTATGTATGTATGATGTATGTATGTATGTATGTATGTATGTATGTATGTATGTATGTATGTATGTATATATCTATGTATCAATGTACGTATGTATGCACATATGTATGTATGTATAGTATATGCGTATGTGTGTATGTACGTACGTACGTACGTATGTATGTATGTATTATTATGTACGTACGTATGTATGTATGTATGTATCTATGTATCTATGTATGTATGTATCTATGTTTGTATGTATGTTTGTATCTATGTATCTATGAATGTATGTGTATGTATGTATTATCTCTGACATTGCTCTCTCCTGGTTCACTTCATATCTATCAAACAGAAAACAAACTGTTCTCATTAATGGCACTTACTCTCAACCTGCATACCTGACCTGTGGTGTTCCACAAAGATCTGTCCTTGGCCCTATTCTTTTCACTCTTTACACCTCCCCCATGTCTACCATCATCAACTCCCACTCTATAAAACACCACTTCTATGCTGATGACACCCAACTTCTAGACAGTGACACACCAGACAATATACAGCGCCTCTTGACTCGCACCACTGAGTGTTACTCGGACATTAAGAACTGGATGACGTTCAACAAACTTCAGCTTAATGACGACAAGACAGAAGCTATCCTCATTGGCACCCGTCAGAAACTTTCTCAGCTGCCTCCTCTTTCTCTCCCATTATGTAACACATCAGTCCCAATTTCTGATTCAGCTAAAAACCTTGGTGTCTGCATTGATTCTACCCTCTCCATCAACAACTTTGTTTCTCAAACTGCCAGATCTTGCTACTATCACCTCCATCGTATAAGCTGATCAGGAAGTATCTCTCTGTCGAAACAACTGCAAAACTCGTTCTCTCCTTCATAATGTCTCGCATTGACTACTGCAATTCACTCCTGTCTGGTCTTCCTGCCTCCACCATTCACATCCTGCAGCGCATTCAAAACAATGCTGCATGCCTTGTACTAAAAAAGAAAAAAGCTGACCACATATCTCCTCTCCTGGCACAACTTCACTGGCTCCCTGTATCAAAGCGCATACAGTACAAACTAGACACCATGTGCTACAAAAGCCTCAATAACGCAGCCCCCCATTACCTGTCAAGCCTACTTGAGATCTATTTCCCTCACGTACCCTCCGCTCTGCCTCCGATCCTCTGACTTTTCGCTTTCCACGCACTAAGCTCAATACCTATGGTCCACGTGCCTTCTCTGTTTCTGGTCCACTTTCCTGGAACAAACTTCCTCTCGCTGTCCGTCAGCAACCTACTTTTGTCTCCTTCAAGTCCGCTCTCAAAACTCACCTTTTCTCCTCTGCATAAAATCCTGACCTCACTCAATCCCCTCTGCAGCCTGTCTCCACTCGGAGGGGAATCACATTGTAATACATAATTGTATTATAATATGCTCTCTATAATTTTCCATTGCTTTTATTCTTTCTCCCCATTTTAGCCGTGTGCGTGTGCGTGTGGTGTGTGTGTGTGTGTGTGTGTGTGTGTGTGTGTGTGTGTGTGTGTGTGTGTGTGGTGTGTGCGCGTGCGTGCGTGTGTGTCTGTTTTAGCGCTTAGATTTAATTTTATCAAGATTTTGCGCTATACAAATAAAGTATGTATTGTATTGTATATTATGTATGTGTATTCATGTATGTATTATAGGTATTATATATGTGTGTGTGTATGTATGTATGTATGTATGTATCTAAGTATATAAATGTGTAAATATGTGTCTGTATGGATAGATTGATGGATTGATGGATGGATGGATGGATATATGGATGGATGGATGGATGGATGGATGGATGGATGGATGGATGGATGCATGTATGTATGCATGTATGTAAAAGGTTTATATCTGTATATATATATATGTGTGTGTTGTATGTATGTATGTATGTATGTATGTATGTATGTATGTATGTATGTATGTATGTGTGTATGTATGGGTATGTAGGTAGTGTAGGAGGATGGTGGTATGTGTAGGTATGTAGGTGGTGGGTATGGTACGTATGGATGGATGGATGGAATGATGGATGGATGATGCATGCATGCATGCATGCATGTATACATGTGTATGTATGTGTGTGTGTGTGGATGGATGGATGGATGGATGATGGATGGGTGGGTGGATGGATGGATGAATGGATGAATAGATGATGGATGGATGGATGCATGCATGCATGCATGCATGCGCATGTATACATGTGTATGTATGTGTGTGTGTGTATGGATGTTGGATGATGGATGGGTGGGTGGATGGATGGATGAATGGATGATAGATGATGGATGGATGGATGGATGGATGGATGATGGATGGTGGATGGATGGATGGATGGATGGATGGATGGATGGATGATGGATGCATGCATGCATGAATGGATGGATGCCATGGATAGATGGATTTGAAACTGAAACTGGTGATTACTTTGATGAATGATGGGAGTGCTCGCCCTGGTTTGATGCTTGAATCAAGATTTGGTGCCTTATTATTGTTACCATCATCATCATCACCATCATCTGTCGTCACAGGAAGTGAAATTCAGAACTGACCGTCCTGGTGTCAAGGCCACGAGATCTTTCATGTGAAGCAGATGTTTTAGAGTGTCTGTCCATTTTCGTGATGTTCGTTAGATACTGGTGGATCACAGTATCGTCTATGTAGGAGTTCGATAAGGAACACTGCTGTGTTCTTTTGTCATAAAATATAACTTAGCATGTAAACAGTCAAATAGTTCAAATACTGAATACGTTAAAAAAAAGGCACACGTGTGCAATAAAAAGAATGTAAACAGTCGAATGGTTCAAATATTGAATACGTTGAAAAAAACAAACAAACAAACAAACAAGAAGATGTGTACAATAAATGCATCGTAGTGGGTGTAGCTTTCACATCGATGGGAAAGTAAGGTTTGTGTAGTTTTATACATGTATTGATGGGCAAAACAGAAACGCATTCTCTCTTCTCTCACCACACACACACACTACACACACACACACACATAACACACACCACACATTACACACACACACACTACACAACACACACACACATCACAAACAACACACATACACACAACACACACACACTACACACACACACACACACACACACACACACACACAACACACAAAACACACACACACAACATACACACACACACACACACACACACATACACACACAACACACACAACACAACACACAACACACACACACATACACACACACACACACACAACACATCACACACACACAACACAACACACACACACACACACACACACATACACACACAAACACACACACACACACACACAACACAACACACACACACACACACACACATACACACACAACACACACAACACACACAAACACACACACACACACACACACACACACACACACACACACACATACACACACACACACACAACACACCACACACACACACACACACACACACACATACACACACACACACACACACAACACACACACACATAACACACAAACACACAACACACCTCACCACCCAAAACACACACAGCCACACACACCACTCACACACACACACACCACACACACACACACACACACACACACACACACACACACACACACACACACCACACACACACACACACGATCAATGGTTTGCTATGCCTGGTTTAAAAAGCGTATAAAATCATAAGCAGACCAAGATGAAAAATTAGGATTTAAATCCGACTTAAAGAAAATAAACGCCAAATCTATATAAAGGAAAAGAAAGAAAGAACAATGTTAAAAAGCAGAAAAAATAAAGAAAACGAACAAAGTTTTAAATGAAAAGTTTAAGATTAAACAGACAAATTCTTTTTTAAGTTTTTAAAAAAAATCAAAAGTCGTGTTCAAGCTTTTACTATATCTGTTCATTACACCATTATGCGTTCGGAAAATCTATGATTAAAAAGCACAACCAGACAGACTGAAATGGGTTTCAATAAACGCACGTAGGAGATGGAATTTCATCAGATTTCAAGTGAACGGTGTATATATATGATGCTTCATTGCAAGAAATTCGAGTACATTCATTCTGGAACCTGAACTTTGGCAGAGAATTTATTTCTCATCTTTGATCGCGTTCCTTTGAAAGTCAATCTGTGAAAAAGGGTAATCATTTCTTATCGTTCAGATGGAGACACTTTATACCTGTATAAAGATAATCGAACAACTGAAAGGAATATCAGGTTTCGAGGTTAATGATCTGTAGGCTGTCTAAAATATAAAAGAGTTCAGGTCTCTTTGTACAAGGAGTTTAGATATCTTTGTAGTAGTAGTAAGAAACTCTGGGGACAGCCAGACAGCAGAAGGTCCTCAAAGGAGAAACATTCGTCAAGCAGGTGTTCGGCCCTTAACTCCTGACACGCTAAGGGGGGGGGGGGGGGGGGACGGGCCGCATCCAGATCATGACTCCTGGATGCCCCTCTGTTGTCGCCATTTTTGTTGTTGTTGTTGTTGTTGTTGTTTTCTATCTGATTTCTTTTTTCCTTTATCTCTTTTTTTTCATAATTTTCTCAAGGTTTTTTTGTTTACCCATTCTGTTTTTAGTGTTTCGATTTTCTTGGGTGTTGTTTTGCCCACACATTGCATGCAGTACTTTGCTGCGCAGTCTGCATAATCCAAGATCCAAAACAAGTGCGACTGCCCGCGCCCAAGCAAACAGGAACCAGAAGAACAAGAAAACCAATGTAAGCGCGTATTTAACAAAACAAGACAAAACAAGCGCAAATTTTCGGCCAACCAGCCTTTGTCAAGCGCGAACGCACGGTCACAAACAGACCACAAACACCAAACAACGGATAATAAAAACGGGACTATAAAACTTCCCTGCCGCATCGTCCAGTGGATAAAAAGGGACCATTTTGTGGTCTGTTTGTGACCGTGCGTTCGCGATTGACAAAGACTGGTTGGCCGAAAATTTGCGCTTGTTTTGTCTTGTTTTGTTAAATACGCGCTTACATTGGTTTTCTTGTTCTTCTGGTTCCTGCATAATCCGTCTGTGGCGGGAGTGCATGCTAGGTGCTTCCCTGTGTGATATTCAGTATGCGTATACACACAAATGGGTGTCGAGGCTCTCACTGGTCTGCACACATATTGACCTGGGAGACTTTACCCTCCAGGAGGGGGTGGGGGGGGGAGGTACACAGGCAGGATCGAACGAACACCTTTCGATCAGAAGTCCGACAGTCTTGACCACTTGACCATCGCGCCCGTCATTTCTTTTTTCTTTTTTTTTTTTCTTTCTTTTTCTTTTTTTTTTTTTTTTTGTTTTTTGGGTTTTTTTGATCATATTTTAACTGAATTATGGCTCCGTCCATCTGATTACACAATGGATGCGCCCAGTTAAGGACTCAGTTGGATGTGGAACATCGTCAGCTGTGGCTGAACAGGCCGATACTCGAGTGGCAGTCCTTGGCACAGCTGAGGCACACGCAGGCCGGTAGCTGTGGTCGGGTGGGTCGTCGCTGCCGCTGCTTCTTTCCCTCTCTCTCTTCTGTCCGACCACGGTGTAGTTGGTTTCTCCTCTGCAAATGGCGATGCCTGCACGTCCAGCCCCGGCGACATGCTCAGCGATTTGTAGCTGTCTCTTCCCAGGTGTTCACACTGATATCAGCAGACTTCAGGTCAAGTTCGCAAACGCCCCTATATCGCAGTAGTGGGCGCCCTGTGGGCTGTGACCCCGCAAAGGGCTCTCTGTACAGGATGTTGGCCAAGCCAGCGCAGTCGTCGTTGTGTGAGGAGGGTATACATGCTCAGCACGCCGGCCTTGTCAAAGATGTCCTTGTTTGGCACATGTTCCTCCCAGGAAAATCCTAAGATCTGGCACATGATCTTTCCAGGAAAATCCTAAGATCTGGCACATGATCTATCCAGGTAAGGCCTAGGATCTGGCACATGATCTTTGCAGGTAAGGCCTAGGATTTAGCACATGATCTTTCCAGAAAAATCCTAGGATTTGGCACATGATCTATCCAGGTAAGGCCTAGGATCTGGCACATGATCTTTCCAGGAAAGGTCTCGGATCTGGCACATGATCTATCCAGGAAAGGCCTAGGATCTGGTACATGATCTTTCCAGGAAAGGTCTAGGATCTGGCACAGGATCCTTCCAGGAAAGGCCTAGGATCTAGCACATGATCTTTCCAGGAAGGGTCTAGGATCTGGCACATGATCCTTCCAGGAAATGTCTAGGATCTGGCACATGATCTTTCCAGGAAAGGTCTAGGATCTGACATATAATCTTTCCAGGAAAGGCCTAGGCCTAGGATCCGGCACGTGATCCAGGAAAGGTCTACGATCTCGCATATGATCTTTTCAGGAAATGATTAGAATTTGGCACGTGATCTTTCCAGGAAAGGTCTAGGATCTGGCATATGATCTTTCCTGGAAAGGTCTAGGATCCGGCAAGTGATCTTTCCTGGAAAGGTCTACGATTGGCATATGAACTTTCCAGGAAATGAGAGACAGACAGAGACAGCCAGACAGACAGACAGACACAGACAGACAGACAGACGGTCAGATAGTCAGACACAGAGGCAGACAAACAGACGGAAAAGACAGACAGACCGACTGGCGAACAAAGATCTCCATTTACACACCACACGCCCTGCGCACCCACGCACACATACACACAAAGAGTGAAAGAGAGAGAGACGGGAAAGACAGAGGGGGGAGAGAGAGGGGGAGAAGTGAGAGAGGGAGAGGGGGGGGAAGAGAGGGAGGGTAGAGTGAGAGTGAGAGAGAGGGGGTAGAGTGAGAGAGAGAGAGAGGAGAGGAGAGAGAGAGAGAGAGACATCTCAAGAGACAACGAGAAGAAAAATGGCGTCGGGCGAGAGGCTTGTGGGAAATGAAAATGTCGGCTTTGACAGCAAGTAGGTCAGCCACAGGCAACCCATGAACACTCCCCTGTCTGACACCACAGGATCATGGTCACGCCATCCTTGTATTTCACTCTTCGTACGATGTCAGCGGTAACGAGTAGCTGGGTATCGAAAACCGGATTCAATGCATGAACAGAAAATAGCGTTGTTTCTTCTCCAGTCTTGCAAGATCTCATAGACTTACTTCCCTTGAATGATCTATAACGTCACTTCCTGAATTGGAATGACAGAATACATGAATAACTAGATAAATAAAGAAATGAATAAATAGATAGATATATATAAATAAATAAATAAATAAACAAAATAGTGAAGACGACGTCGGCCTGGGAATTTTGTATTCGAGCATGTCCGAAGGATCGGACACTCCTTGTTAGAATCATGATGCAAGCGTAATAGATGCAATAAGCAACAACGAGCATTCCCTCTGTCTGGAAACAAAGTCAAGTGAAATAGAAAAATAGATAAAAATAAAACCCATGATCATGCCACTCTGCACTCTGTAACTGTTCTAGGCACCCCCATGTTCATAACCTGTTCTTTATACAGTTTCTTTAAGGACAGAATGGAAATGGTTTCATATTAATCAGAGCAAGGTGTGTGTGTGTGTGTGTGTGTGTGTGTGTGTGTGTGTGTGTGTGTGTGGTGTGTGTGTGTGTGTGTGTGTGTGTGTGTGTGTGTGTGTTTGTGTGTGTGAGTATGTGTGTGTATGCGTGAATGTGTTGTGTGAATGTGTGTTGGTGTGTGTGTGTGTTGTGTGTGTGTGTGGTGTGTGTGTATGTGTGTGTTGTGTGTGTTGGTGTTGTATGTGTGTCTGTGTGTGTTGTGTGTATGTGTGTGTTGGTGTGTATGTGCGTCTGTGTGTGTTGGTGTGTCGTGTGTATTGGTGTGTATGTGTGTATTGGTGTAGTGTGTATGTGTGTATGGTGTTTGGTGTGTATGCGCGTGTGTGTGTTGATGTGTACGTGTGTAATGGTGTGTATGTGTGTATTGGTGTATATGTGTGTATTGGTGTGTCTGTGTGTGTTTGAGTATGTGTGTGTGTGTGTGTCTGTATGTATTGGTGTGTTGGTGTGTGTGTGTGTATGTGTTGGTATGTTGGTGTGTTGGTGTGTGTGTGTGTGTGTTGGTGTGTCTGTGTGTGTCTGCGTGTGTGTGTTGGTGTGTGTGTTGGTGTGTGTGTCTGTGTGTGTCTGTCTGTGTTGGTGTGTATATGTGTGTTGATGTGTATGTGTGTGTCGGTGTGTATGTGTGTCTGTGTGTGTTGGTGTGTACATGTGTCCGTGTGTGTTGGTGTGTACGTGTGTATCTATCATCTGTCTGTGTTACCGAGGATCTGTTAACAAGACTGCCTCACCAGTTTCTGAATGAAGATTTACCCAATTTCGAACGAAGGCACCGATCATAAAAGAGCGGCCAATGCATACATTTTGTGTGTGGGGTGGGGGTGGGGGTGGGAGAGGGAAGGAGACAATGTGCCAAGGTCAAGGTACACAGACCCAAATAAGTGCCCAGATTCAGCACATCTGAGGGGGGACGTGTGTGATCATCACTTCAGGATCATATCGCTATTAGTCCAGCCGACTACTAGAACCAGTTCAGGGTTGACACCACGTCCAAAATGACACACCCAGGTTAAATTAAGATAAAAGACACAAACAGTTAAGAATCCATAGTGAGCAATCACTTTCTCAGGAACTTCTGACAATATCTAAAGTCTGTTTACACTGAAATGAAAGTCTACCATTGTCCTCGGTGCCATTCCATGTTTTATTTCAACTGAAACTTCTTCATGGTCACATTAGAGCATTTGGGCGTTGACTAGGGAGGCGGGGGGGGGGGGGGGGGTGTTCTGTCATGTAAGACGAGTTTATACAGAATAACTATTTGTGTTGTGATTCAGATCTTTAATCACTTGTTTATTTATTTCATACGTATGTGTTTTTTTTTTAAGGTAAGATACACACATACACATGTCATTTACGTGTAACCAAGATTATTCCAGTGGTAGGCTGATAAAATACAAGTATAAAATATAGACTAGGTAAAACATAGTCTAGGTAGGGCCTCAGGACCTGGCCAGCCCATGGGTTTATGTGCCGGCTTAAGGCATATGCCAAGGTCACCATACAAGTGGCACCTGTGACGCTAGTGCATATGGAAATCGTTCCGAGCGCGGAGACGTCATCTTGAGAAACTGAAACCGAAACTGAATCACGGTCACAGTAAATCCAGGAAGTACGGCACTACAAGATTTTCTTTCATGCCTTTTGCGTAAAAGTGGGAGATTGTCAAAACCATGTGACCATCCCTTCTTTCTTTCTGTGGTTCCAATGTTTGTGTCTCTCAACGAATCTTTAAAATGAGAGATCTTCGGTTCATTAGCCGGTTGAGACAGAGGGCAGAGGGTTCTTTTCTCTTACCCCTGCTCAAGACTTTGAGTCGAAGTATGGGCGCTAGTCTTTCGGACAAGCCAAGAAAGAAAGGTGTAAAGGATGAACTTAAACTAAAAGTTGAGCATGATAAAAGAATTCAAAAAACATGTCTATCAAATATCTTTTTTGATATACTAACGAAAACACAGGCGTCTTTTATCATTATCATTGTTGTTTTAAAGCCCAGCGACTGCACATAACCATATCAGGGCTGCGCCCATCTAAACATCTCTTTGAACCCCGAAAAAAATTGGAAAAGAAAATTATATACACACATCACTGCGTTTACGAACATTATCTAAGGATATATCCCTGACTCTCAACATTCTTCTTAGAAACCACATTTCGGCTGCCTCAATCCCGTTCTGGCCTTGCTTGCTGACTGTCCACGCCTCGCATCCGTACAACAGTATTGGTTTTATATAACATTCAAGAACTCTCTTCCTGACGTTAACTGACAGGCATTTGTTCGTAAGAATGCTTGTCATCTTCTGAATGCTGTTTTAGCTTGGCCGATTCTGCCGGCTATTTCTGATGTGCATCTGCCGTCTGATGAAATGATCGTTCCCAGGTATTTGAATTTATCAACCTGTGTCAAGATTGTGCCATTTGCTGTTATTTTGCATGAGGAGATTTCATGTTTTTTACTGATCACCTTGACTTCAGTCTTCCTGCTGTTTAGTTCCAGCCCCTTACCTTTGCTTTCTATTTCTAGTATATTCACAAGGTTTTGTAGGTCTCTTTCACTTTCTGCAATTAGCACGGTGTCATCTGCGTATGGAATGTTGTTTATCATTTTCCCTCCAGACACAAGTAGAACACTCATAAGGAAGATTAGGAAAAGACAGGCAACATTTATAGGCTACTTTATGAGGAAGGGGGAGTTGGAGCACCTGGTCACAACGGGAAAGCTGGAGGGAAAGAGAGCACCGGGTAGACCCAGGGAGAAAATGCTAGACGGACTTGCGGAGTGGCTGAAGACGAGGAGGGTGGGGGAGATGCTTGGGGCAAAAGAGATAGAGACAGATGGAAGTCCATGATCGCCAACGCCATGCGGCAGGGCACCTGATGATGATGATGATGACCCATCTAAACACCTCTTTGAACCACACACACACACACACACACACACACACACACACACACACACACACACACACACACACACACACACACACTGGAAAAAAACGAAAATTAGATATACACATATCAGTGCGTTTGCGAACATTATCTAAGGATACATCCCTGACATTGTTCGCGCCATCCAATTTATTCCCAGAGGGTTTAAAAAAAAAATAAACATGGACACAAATACATAATTATAACTAAGTACATTACTAAACAAAAGCTGGCCTAATTTACCTAAAACTGGTTCTGCACATCACAATTCCTTGGAGACAAAACGGCGCTTAGTACATGCGCCCAGTAATCAATCCTAAGAGGAAGTATGGAAGGCTTTATGGAAAACATACAGGTGAATGGACCAGCAAAGCAGAAAGTGCTAGGAAGAGACGACAGAAAGCAAAGAAGCAAGGTAGAAAGAAAGAGAGCGGTAAAAAAAAATGGGGACATTTCTAGGACAGGATTTCCAGAAGGTGGGGATACTGGTCACACTGAAAAAGCCCCCGACATCTCCACGGGAGAGACACACACATTCAAATGAAAAACAACAAGCAACAACAACAACAAAATGGATGGGCTGTATTTTGCCGATGTGCTTTCGCTTTCCCCAGGGGAGACCAGCTCGCACTTCTCGCCAAAAAATAGTGTTGTGACGAAAAACGAACACAACGGATAGCCGAAAAATGCATACAAACACACACACAACACACACACACACACACACACACACACCACACACACACACACACACACACACACACACACAAGCAAACACACACACACACACACACACACAAGAAAACACACACACACACACAAACACACACACACACAAGCAAACACACACACACACACACAAGCAAACACACACACACACAAGCAAACACACATACACACACACATACGCACGCACACACACACACACACAAGCAAACACACACACACACAAGCAAACACACACACACAAGCAAACACGCACACACACAAACACATACAAACACACAAACATACACACATACAACGCACACACACACACACACACACACACACACACAAACACACAAAAACACACATACAACGCACCCCACACACATACACACAATACAAACACACAAATACACACACACACACACACACACACACACACACACACACAACACACACACACACACACACACACACATACAACTCAAACACGCACACGCACACAATTACACGAAAACTGATTCATCTCTCCTCATTTTTCTTTTTTTTTTTCTAAAATGAGAGGTTCAGAAGGAATTGAAAGACAAAGACAAAAAAAAGACAAAAAAACAAGGTTTGCTAGGCTGCGTGATCTTTTGGCATCACTGGGTTTCAATTGTTGGATCGTGGGTGAAGCCATGGAAGGCTTTAAAAAGAAAGAAACAGACAAACAAGCACGTATCGCTCGCTCGAATTGTTAAAACGAGAGAGAAGCCATTACATTCAAGACGTTTTGTTTTCGTTAGAACAATTGAAACAGGAGCGAATCCACTGGCTCGCGTTTGAAATTCTGGACACGATGTAAATAACATTGCCGGAATAGAATAAGATGGCCACACCACATTTACATTCTACTTGTTCAAGAACATGCAAAACTTCTCATTTCCAAACCCTGGCTATCCAAAGTGGAAATTGTAATCTTTTCGGAATAAAATACGTAAGCAAAAATTTTATATCACCGTGATCTCAAGAAGCCGAAAGTTTCAAGTGCCTGTGAGTTACATTTTTCCAAAGCAGCAGCTGCACAGCAGAAATATGCATAAGCATCACAACTGAAATGGCAGCAATGGCCAGATTGAACAGAACATGTAGAAGAGGAACATTCGATTTTGCCACCAGTTACAAGTCATCTGTAGCTTCAGTCCTCCATTACAAGTATGATCACAACGGGAAAGCTGGAGGGAAGGAGAGCTCCGGGTAGACCCAGGGAGAAGATACTAGACGGACTTGCAGAGTGGCTGAAGATAGGGAGGGTGGAAGAGATGCTTGAGGCAACAAGAGATAGAGAGAGATGGAAGTCCATAATCGCCAACGCTATGCGGCAAGGCACCTGATGATGATGATGATGATGATTACAGGTATGAGACCTGCACACCGCTTATGATGCAGAGAGGTAAATTCATTCCCGCTGCCCTAAACGCCTGATTGTACTACCTCATGTATAAGTCATCTAAATCCTAAGACCAAAGCGTACATTACCGTACAAGACTTTGTATTTCGTAGTTGTTGTTTCTTTAAATAATCTGTCTCATGTGTTCGCCCGTGTGGATGCCGGGGGCTCTTTCAGTATAAATAGTATCCCCACCTTCTGGAAATTCTGTGCTAGAAATTTCCTCTTTGCTCTCACTCTCTTTGTTTCTGCCTTGTTGTTTTGCTTTCTGTCATTTCTACCTATCATTTTCTGCCTTAATGGTCCATTCACCTGTATGTGTTCGATAAAGTCTTAATGTAAAATTTCTTAGGATTGATAATTGGGTACATGTATTAAGTGCATTTATGGCTCTAGGGAGGTGAGATATGCGGAAGCAATTTTAGGTAATTCATGCTTGTTTTTATATGTTCTGGTGTCCTTATGTATGCTTATATTTGTATTCAGGTGTGTTTTTTAACTCTCCCCTGTGCGATAAATTAGACGGAGAGGTCATCGCCGGTGGCACGTCCTTAGATTATGTGCGCGAATGCATTGATATGTGTAAATATTCTTTTCTTTTTTTCTTTTTCTTTTTTTTTCCTGTTGAAGTTGTGTATGTTTTGAAGTGGTTATAGCCCTGACGTGACTCTGTGCAATCGGCTGGGCTTGAAACAACAATAATAAGTACGAAAATTTGTCCCATGGGAACTTCGGGTTGCTCTCCTAGCTCGGGGAAAGTGCTGTTGCCACAGTGCAGCACCACTGGGTTTTTTTGTTTTTGTTTTTGTTTTTTGTTTTTACCTTTTTCTCTGCCTGTGTGTGTGTGTTTATGTTTATTTTATTTTATGAAAATAGACATTTGTTTTAATTAGTTTTGCCGGGGATAACTCCTTCGTTTGTTCCAATGGAGTCTTAAACATGCGCTGAATGCGCGCTACACAAGGGGACTTCCTCTCATCCGAAAACTAGCGCCTAGATCCCCACTTCAGATCCAGCTCCTGGGGGTGAGGGGGGGTGGGTGGGGGGGGGGGGGGGTAGAACTCCCTGTCCCATTCATCGTCATCATCATCTGCCTTGCCTCACGGCGTTGGCGATCATAGCCTTCCATACCAATCTATCCCCACTCTCTCTTCTGTCTTCATCCACTACGCAAGTCCGTCCGTTAGTTTCTCCCTTCCAGCTTTCGTGTTGTGACTAGGTGCTAAAATTTCTCTTGTCTCATAAAATGTCCTATAAATGTTGCTTGTCTTTTTCTAATCTTCTTTATTAATGCTTTTGTGTGTGTTGTGCGTGTGTGTGTGTGGTGGTCTTTGATTTAATGTCTATTCACTAAAGTGATTTTAGACAAAAAAAACAAATAAAAAAAAAAAAGAAAAAAAAAAAGGGGGGGGGGGGAGTGATAGAGGAGGAGTGAAGAAGATATTTGAAAATTGTCAATTTTGAATTTGAGAAAAGATGATCCAGAAAACAACTGTTTTGAAGAGGGGAAGGTAAAACTAACAAATAATGTTACCATAATTATCGATTTAAAAAAACAAACTGACAAACAAAATTAGTAAATATCCGGAAGAAATGAATAAAAAGTAAAACTAATAATTGACTAACCACAACAATGAACAAGTCAAATAACATTTTAAAGGTAATTCGCTATAGGACTTTTTGACAGGCTAACAAAAATTCATACAGTAATGATGATGAGGCAAATATGTCAGAAACTGTACTCACAGATAGTGTTGGAATATGTCGTTTTACCCTAACGCAAGAAAGAATATGACTATGTGTTATCTTCTTTCCACACAGACACACTATGTTATTGGTATATTTTGTTTTGAATGCATCAAGTTTCCATCTGTACATAAGGGACTGTA
>CM060315.1:45791634-45804134 GCA_030674185.1 Monoplex corrugatus
GCGTGTGTGTTTGTTTGCGTGCGAGTGTGCGTGTGCGCGCGGTGTGTGTAGTGGTGTGTGATGTGGGTGTGTGTGTGTGTGTGTGTGTGTGTGTGTGTGTGTGTGTGTGTGTGTGTGTTGTGTGTGTGTGTGGTGTGTGGTGTGTGTGGTGTGTGTGTGTGTGGGTGTGTGTGTGTGTGTGTGTGTGTGTGTGTGTGTGTCGTGGTGGTGCGTGTGTGTGTGTGTGTGTGTGTGGTGTGTGTGTGTGTGTGTGTGGTGTGTGTGTGTGTGTGTGTGTGTGTGTGGTGGTGGTGTGTGTGTGTGTGTGTGTGTGTGTGTGTGTGGTGTGTGTGTGTGTGTGTGTGCTGTGTGGTGCTGGCTGTGTGTGGTGTGTGTGCGTGTGTGTGTGTGTGTTCTGTGCTTGTTGTTGTGTTGCTGCTTGTGAAAATTCGTGCTTTCCCTAGTGAAGCCGACTTGTGAAAATCAGAAGACAGAATGGCGACAAGCCAAACTCTGGCAGCATACAATGACTCTTGGGAACATTTTCTTTCTTTTTCTTCTTCTTTTCACTCACTTGCTAGAACAGCCTGCCACCCTTTGCAGTCCGTCCTTTAAGCAACAGCGGGAGAAGACGATGACGATCACGGTGACGATGCTGGGGGATGAGATATCAACAGTGCCGTCATGGCCTCGATAAGAAAACGATACTTCTGAACTGCAGATCGTGGGTTCCAATCCCCTATTAGTCTCCAAACAATATCGTGGATTTTGTGGCCCAGAACCGACTCTTGCCCAAAGACGAGCGTGCTATGGGCTAGTTGGGAAGACTGGATCCACACAGTCGAGTCTCATCCCCCGTCACACAAGATGTGCTACTGAGAGTGTCAAGTCGCTCAACTTTGCTTAAAAACACCACAGGTGTCTGTATAGAATGTGGTTACTGAGCAGAATGTTAAAAGCTCCACGGACAGCAAAGAAAACAAACGAGACAGTCTTGAAAGAGGACACACAAACAAACAAACAAAGCAAAGAGCATTAATAAAAATGATAAGGAAAAGACAAGCAACATTTATAGGACATTTAAAGAGGCAAGAGACATTTCAGCACCTAGTCACAACAGGAAAGCCGGAGGGAAAAAGAGCACCAGGTAGATCCAGGGAGACAATATTGGACGGATTTGAAGAGTGGATGAAGACAGAAGGTGGTGGGAGATATACTTGCAGCGACAAAAGATAGGTTCGTGTGGAGGAACATGACTGCCAACGCCATGGATGCGTTCCAGGCATCAACCCAATTATCGATCCTAAGAGAAAGTACGTAAGACTGTATCGAACACACAGGTGAATGGACCAGTAAGGCAGAAAATAAGACGAAATGACAGAAAGCAAGGGGAGGAAGAATGAAACAAAGACAGTGACAGAGAAGAGGAATTTTCTAGCACAGAATTACTATTTATTTACAGAAATACTGAAAGAGCCCCCGGCATTCCCACGGGAAAGATGACAAAGGTAGGGAAATGAACAATGACAAAGGTAAGGAAATGAACGATGACAAAGGTAGGGAAATGAACGATGACAAAGGTAAGGAAATGAACGATGACAAAGGTAGGGAAATGAAAGATGACAAAGGTAAGGAAATGAACAATGATAAAGGTAGGGAAATGAACAATGACAAAGATAGGGAAATGAACGATGGCAAAGGTAAGGAAATGAACAATGACAAAGATAGGGAAATGAACGATGACAAAGGTAAGGGAAATGAACGATGACAAAGGTAAGGAAATGAACGATGACAAAGGTAAGCAAATGAACGATGACAAAGGTAAGGGAAATGAACGATGACAAATGTAAGGGAAATGAACGATGACAAAGGTAAGGGAAATGAACGATGACAAAGGTAAGGGAAATGAACAATGACAAAGGTAAGGAAATGAACGATGACAAAGGTAAGGGAAATGAACGATGACAAAGGTAAGGGAAATGAACGATGACAAAGGTAGGGAAATGAACGATGACAAAGGTAAGGGAAATGAACGATGGCAAAGGTAGGGAAATGAACGATGACAAAGGTAGGGAAATGAACGATGACAAAGGTAGGGAAATGAACGATGACAAAGGTAGGGAAATGAACGATGACAAAGGTAGGGAAATGAACAATGACAAAGGTAGGGAAATGAACAATGACAAAGGTAAGGGAAATGAACGATGACAAAGGTAAGGGAAATGAACGATGACAAAGGTAGGGAAATGAACGATGACAAAGGTAGGGAAATGAACGATGACAAAGGTAGGGAAATGAACAATGACAAAGGTAGGGAAATGAACAATGACAAAGGTAGGGAAATGAACGATGACAAAGGTAAGGAAATGAACAATGACAAAGGTAAGGGAAATGAACAATGACAAAGGTAAGGAAATGAACAATGACAAAGGTAAGGAAATGAACGATGACAAAGGTAGGGAAATGAACGATGACAAAGGTAAGGAAATGAACAATGACAAAGGTAGGGAGATGAACGATGACAAAGGTAAGGAAATGAACAATGACAAAGGTAAGGGAAATGAACGATGGCAAAGGTAAGGGAAATGAACAATGACAAAGATAGGGAAATGAACGATGGCAAAGGTAAGGGAATGAACAATGACAAAGGTGGGGAAATAAAATATCAACAACGGCAATGTGAACAAAAAGCAAACAACAACAAATAAACAAAGGAAAAAGGAACGGAAATGAGGAGCTGACAAAGAGAGGATGAAGATAGGGATGAAAGTACCGGTAAAAAAAAAGAGAAAGGCGACAATGAAATGGACGGGAAAGTATGAAAGAGAGAGAGAAAGAGAGAGAGGGAGAGAAACAGAGAGAGATAAACAGAGAGAGAGAGACAGAGGCAGACAGACAGACAGACAGATAAGTAGACAGAGAGAGAGAGATAGAAAGAGACCGAGAGAAGAGGGTAGAGAGAGAGAGAGGAGAGAGAGAGAGAGAGAGAGACAGCAGAGAGAGAGACAGACAGACAGAGGATACACCAGACGAAGAGAAATGTGGCCAAATCACACAAAGATCCTACTGTCTTTTACTGTTTTCAAACTCTTTGTGAGTAATTCAATTAATTGTAATGGCGTCGGCTTAAAACTTATATATTTCTATGTTGCTTTGAAACAGAAGAAGAAGGAAAAAAAAACAAACAGAAGACCACCATCAACAACAACACAATAATGAACATAACTGACAATCAAATGAAGAGAGAAGAATTTATTTCCATAAAAAATAGAAACACACACACACACAACACACACACACACACACACACACACACAACACACACACACACACACACACACACACACACACACACACACACACACACACACACACACACACACACACACACACACACACACACACACACACACACACACACACACACACACAACATCTAGGCACGAGAATGTAATGAGGGGGGAAAAAATACAGATTTTTTTTACACTCCGTAACCGGAATAAGGACACCTTTAATCTAAAACCAGTAACGAGCATCTATCTACTGGAGCACATTTTGTTGCTGTCTGCTGATGACCTCCCTTTGCTACCTACGGATGACTGCTCATTACTGTGGCAAAGCTCATCAAGAAGTCTCCTATAAAAAAAAAATCAAGGAAAAAGAAAGAAAGAAAAAAGAAAAAAGAAAGAAAGAAGAAAGTAAGAAAGTAAGAAAGAAAGAAAAAGAAAAAAGAAAACAAAAAACCGACTGCCCCTACACAGCGCCTATTCTGTGAAGGGATTCCGTACTACAGGAGGTCCAGCTGCCGAGACTAAGGATGTGGTTTTGTCGTCGTGCGAACGATCTTTGTATTCAAATCAGTCCCGAGCACAAGTTCCTATAGCCGCATTCTGGACACACACACACACACACACACACACACAAAGTGCTTTCAGCCAGCACCTTTTAACAAAGGTGTGTGTGAACACTTTCTCAGGAACGTGTGACAAACTCTAAAACCCGTTGTTACTGTCGTTGAAATCTTCTACTGCCCTCGCTGCGTGTCGAGTTTTATTTAACAGAAGTATAACTTTTTGTTCAAGGTGACCAGGAATGATATTGTTGTAGATCACCTTATGTCTATGAATACACTATCTGGAAAAAAAAATCAACAATTAAGAAATCGAAGCCTTTGTACTATATCAACTTAAGAACAAAGTTGTTTTTATAATTACATTTCATTTTCTTCTTCAACGTTTTACAACTCATATACAACGATATTTGGCCTCAGCGGCGAAGACAATGTCACCACTCTGTGTGTGTGTGTGTGTGTGTGGTGTGTGTGTGTGTGTGTGCGTGGTGCGTGGTGCGTGTGTGTGCAGTGCGTGGGTGGTGGTGTGGTGCGTGGTGCGTGTGTGTGTGTGTATGTGTGTGTGTGTGATCTGGATATAGGAGCCTCAAACGTTCAAACTTACATTTTTACAACTTTCCAACGGTCAGAACCTGGGACCCAACTTTGTAAAAGTCCATCAAGAAAGAGCTTAGAAAAAACAATCGCGTCCACACCTTTTTGTCACATACAGACAGACATACAGGCACACATATACTCACCTCTCTCTGGCCGTTATGAAAATAGTCTCTTCTTTAAAAAAAAAAAAAAGACAGGGAGACAGACAGACAGACAGAGATATCACAGATGAAATTGAGAAGGAAAAAAAACAAGACCGCGTCAGCACTGTTTTAGATTCATTTCACTCAAGGAAGAGTGGAAAAGAGGCACACTTTGCTGAAGCCACAAAACCCCTTAATAGAGATGCCAAAAAGAGAAGAATGGAGAGAGACAGAGACAGAGAGGGACAGAGACACAGAGAGAGAGAAAGAGAGAGAAAGACAGAAGACAAACAGACAGATAGACAGACAGACAAAGCTTTCTAGAAAGGGGAGACAAACAAGCATACGAAAAGAGACAAATACCAAAAGAAACACAGCTATTTCACGGAGTAAGACCCCTTTTTGATGGCAGACTAATTCCAACGGAAACAGTACTCCCTGCAATGACAAACAGTTCAGCAAAAAGTGAGTGTCAGGAGAGAACAAAAAATGGACACTGGCAGAACTTCTTACAGTTTAAATTAGCCCCAAGGAGAGAGAAAAGAGGCTCATTTTCTTGGAGCCACAAAACTCCTTAATGGAGACGCCAGAAAGAGAAGGAAAGAAGTAACTCTCTCTCTTCTATCTCTCTCTCTCTCACTCTCACTCCTCTCTCTCTCCCCCCTCTTCTTTCTCTTTCTCTCCCTTCTTCTTTCTCTCTCTCTTTCCCGTTTACAACGGAAGTCAAGGTTGTCGCTTCTGCGCAGACGGATGTGTCGCCGCCTGGTGGACTAGTGGACTCTTTCGCCTGCTGATGTAATTTCCGGCCCCCATCAATTGCACCGAGAGAAGTTCAAAGTGAACTTTTGCGTGTGCGTGGACACACACCACACACACACACACAACACACACACACACACACACACACACACACACTCATATACCACACACACAACACACACACACACACACACACGCACGCACACACACACACACAACTTCTCTCTCTCTCTCTCTCTTACCCCCCCCCCAACTCTTTTGTTGTTGTTGTTGTTGTTGTTGTTGTTGTTGGTACTGTGTTTCCGGTCATTTCTTCTCCCAGTTTTTGTGAAGTTTTCTGAAAACTGCTTCGGGTATTTGATCTTAACCCTTTGACTCCCGCATCCTATCCACCAACTCCAAAAACTTAACCCATAACTCCCGCATCCTATCCACCAACACCAAAAACTTAACCCTTTGACTCCCGCATCCTATCCACCAACTCCAAAAACTTAACCCTTTGACTCCCGCACCCTATCCACCAACTCCAAAAACTTAACCCTTTGACTCCCGCACCCTATCCACCAACTCCAAAAACTTAACCCTTTGACTCCCGCATCCTATCCACCAACTCCAAAAACTTAACCCTTTGACTTCCGCACCTATCCACCAACTCCAAAAACTTAACCCTTTGACCCCGCATCCTATCCACCAACTCCGAACACTTAACCCATTGACTCCTGCACCCTATCCACCAACTCCAAAAACTTAACCCCTTGATTCCCTCACCCTATCCGTCAGCTTCCCGCAGGAAGCTGACGGATAGGGTGAGGGAATCAAAGTGTTAAGTTTTTGCTTTGCTAGCATGGCTGGCAATGCAGGATGCTAGTGGACAAGGTGCGGCAGTCAAAGGGTTTTCATACTGGCGATGGTTACACGCTTCTCGTGTTTACAGAGTGTACTTCGGACTTCGCCTTTTTTTTTTTTCTTTTTTCTTTTTTTTTTCCCCCCGTTACTTGATGGTTCCTACGGTTTCTGCTTCTTGGGAGTCTAGGCTGCTAGACGCGCAGACGGTTGCTGAGGCCGTGTTGGTGATGTCTTCTGGTCCTTTTTTGTTTCATATACATCTCTCTATCTTTCAGTCTGTCTGTCTGTCTCTTTCTCCATCCCTCCATCCCTCCTTCTCATCCCCCCTCTCTCTTCTCGCTCACGCTCTCTATCTGTCTGTCTGTCTGTCTGTCTTCTCTCTCTCTCTCTCTCTCTCCTCTCTCTATCTATATATCTGGCTAGCTAGCTAGCTATTTAGCAATCCATCTTTCTCTCTCTCTTCTCTCTCTGTCGTCCGTTTTGTCTCTCTTTATATATCTCTCTCTCATTCTCTCCCTTCTCTCTCTCTCTCTCTCTCTCTCTCTCTCTCTCTCCCCTCCCCCCCCCCCCATATCTTTCTCTCTAGGAAGCCGGAACGGCGAAGAGATACAACTGTCGCTTTGCACAATAACTCAGCGATCTGGGGCCGGGGAGGGGGAACAACATTGGGCATGCAATATCCAATCCACCCAGCTGTGAATGGATGCCTGACCCTGTACATCGTTGGAGAAGGTGAAACAGCGAGGACAAGGGCCACCAGTAACGGAAACCGCAAGAAAAACTGAGGATTCTACGATTTCCTTGCAGTATGTATGACTTTACATAATAATAATAACTCTGTGTGTGTGTGTGTGTGTGTGTGTGTGTGTGTGTGTGTGTGTGTGTGTGTGTGTGTGTGTGTGTTGTGACTGTGTGTGTGTGCCTGTGTGTGTGTGCCTGTGTGTGTGTGTGCCTCTGTGTGTGTGTCTGTGAATGTGTGTGTGCGTGCGTGCGTGTGTGTGTGTCTGTGTCTGTGTCTTTGTGTGTGTGTGTGCGCGCGCGCGTGTGTATGTGGGTGTGCTGTGTGTGTGTGTGTGTGTGTGTGTGTGTCTGTTTGTGTGCGTGTGTGTGCCTGCGCGCGCGCGCACATGTGTGTGTGTGTATGTGAGTGTGCGTCTGTGCGTGTGTGTGTGTGTGTGTCTGTCTGTGTCTGAGTTCGTCTGTGTCTGTGTGTGTGGTGCGTCTGTGTGTGTGTGTGTGTGTGTGTGTGTGTGTGTGTGTGTGTGTGTGTGTGTGTTGTCTATCTGTCTGTCTATGGCTGTGTCAGAGTGTGTCTGCGTGCATGTGTGTGTGTACGTGTGTGTGTGTGTGCGTGTGTGTATGTCTGCGTGTGTGTGCATGTGTGTGTGTGAGCATGTGTGTGTGTGTGTGTGTGTGTGTGTGTGTGTGTGTGTGTGTGTGTGTGTGTGTGTGTGTGTGTGTGTGTGTGTGTGTGTGTGCGTATACGTTCCACCTCTCTGTAAGCAACTATTTCAAACATCATAGACCAGATCAACATGCTTAAGGCGATGTCACATGTTTCACACACAACACTATTTTGGGGGAAACAAAATGCCGGGAAAGCCACGTGTGACTTGCATGATACGCTATAAGCATTTTAACGACCTGAAATCTCATTCTATTCCTGTCGTTTGTCTCGTCTTTGCATTGAAAGTAGTACGCAGAGATTAGTGAAAAGTCTTTTGAAAACTAAGTCAGAGCATGTTGTGGAATTGAAAACGAGATTGAAAACGAGGAACAGTGTTTTGGCATGACCTGATACTCAAGTTGTTTTCGCAAAACAAAACACAAAACGAACACACAAACACACATACGCTCACGCGCACGTGTACACGCACACACACACACGCCCCCCCCCCCCCACACACACTACACAAATGCACGCACGCGCGCACACACGCACGTACAGACATACGCATGCACACATACTCACACCACACGCACGCACATAAACAATCACACACGCACGCTTATAAGCTATCACACACACACACACACACACACACACACACACGCACATAAACAATCACACACGCACGCTTATAAGCAATCTCACTCACACACACACACACACACACACACACACACACACACACACACACACACACACACACACACACACACACAAAGAAAAAAAAAACAGCAGCCGTGTCGCTTTTCACGTGTGATACAACAACCATCACTACGCCTTCTTTAGACCTAACCCTACGAAAGACCGACCACAAACAAAAAACAAAATAAAACAAACAAAACAAAAACAAAAACAAAAACAAAACAAAAACAAACGGCATGGGAAAAGGCAGATACTGTACACAGATAATAACAATCTCATTACTGAGACATTGTTCGACGAAGGATATCAAGAAAACCAGAGGCAGTCGCAATGAAATGATGACAGGAAAGACAGCACTGAAACGTGTCTATGTGTAGAACAATAGTTTAATCAGCTAATGGAATTTATTAAACTTCTGAAGAAGTAACCAGGAGATTTTTTTTTTCTGGGAGGAGAGAGGCGACCTGGCCAACAGAATCAACTCAAAGACGAACAAACAAACAAAAACAAAAAAAAAGAGCTCAGGAAGCATTGAAAAACGACACACCCAAAACAGCCTCTACGTTCCCTTAATACTAAAACCAACAACAAAAGATTCCCACAGAGAGAACACATGTCAATACTAATTCAGATATACTGGAAAGAGCACGAAACATGTATAAGTTTAAATGAGAACAAACCGTGAACAACGGAAAATGAAAAACAAAGAACAAAGAAAGAAAGAAAGAAAGAAGAAACTAAAAAAGAAAGAAAGAAAAAGAAAGAAAACAAGATCAAGACAAAAAAATGTCCGTGAAAGAGAAACGGACAGAGGCAGAGAGAGAGAATAGAGAGCGTGAAAGAAAACTAGAGACAGAGGAGAGAGACAGAGACAGAGACAGAGACAGAGAGAGACAGAGACAGAGAGAGAGAGACAGAGACAGAGACAAGAGAGACAGAGACAGAGAGAGAGAGAGACAGAGACAGAGACAAGAAAGGCAGAAGAGAGAATGTGGCAACACTTCACTGCACTAGGATAGTAGCATTAGTTCTTACTGGATCAGTTTTACAGCTAGTCCTCACTATTTTTACAATATAATATGCAAGCACACGACCCAGGAATTAAACAAAACAAACAAACAAAATTACAAACTAATTGAACAGTACAAAATAAATAAATAAATAAATAAATAAATAAAGACGTTACATCAAAGATTTACTACAATAATTATATTAACTTTTATATGTCACTTAGTCAAGCGCTTTACAGAAGCCTGAGAGACAGCAGCAGACACAAGTGAAACAGACACATGTCCAGCCCGTAGAATAACAGCACAAAAAAACAATGATAACAAAACAACAGCAATGGTATTGTCATTGTTATTTTTGTTTAAAGACCAGCCGACTGCGTAGAGTCACATCAGGGCTATAATCATTTCAATACATACAAAATACTTCAACAGGAAAAAAAAAAACGAAAAGAAAATTAAGTACATATATCAATGCACTTGCGCACATAATCTGAGGAGATGCCCATGGCGTTGACCACTCTGTCCAGTTTATCACACGGGGGATTTAAAAAGCATACCCGAATACAAATTTATAAACATAACTAAGGATACTAAGGCATACATAAAAACAGGCCTAAATTACCTAAAATTGCTTTTGCATGCCTCATTCCCCAAGAGCCAAAACGCATTTAGTACATGTACCCAATTATCAGTCCTAAGAGAAAGTATTAAGACTTTATCGAACACATACAGGTGAATGGACAGGCAAGGCGGGAAAATGGTTGGAAAAAATGACAGAAAGCAAATGTGACGTGTGTTAACAGTAAACAGCGTGCGGATAGCAGCACGGCATGATATTCGTTTAAATAACTGATTGCTGTTCACTGTGAAATGTATATATACTGTAGTCAGTTGAGAATCAGACAGCGAGGAGTAAAGACGTAGAAGCATTGCCCTGTCTTCCGAGTTGGCTGTAGAAAGAACGAAACAGCAAAGGAACGAGGTAGAAACAAAGACAGAGACAAAAATGAGGAAAATTCTAGCACAGACTATCCAGAAGGTGGGGATACTATTTACATGTATACTGAAAGAGCCTTCGGCATCCCCCACGAGGGAGAAGAACAATAGTAATAACAGCAATCATTTATACATGTATGTGAAAGTAAAAACTAAAACCCTGTATAAACTGCAGGAACAGACAGAATCAAACGAAACGAAGAAAGCACAGACAAAGGAGAGAAGAAGAAATGGAGGAGGGCGCAGAAAAGAAAAATCAAATTTATTGTCGTCTACGACAAGGTGGGATATGACAGGCTTTGTTTTGGGCGGTAATATCATGTTTTGGGCGGTTGTATCATGTTTTGGGCGGTAGTATCATGTTTTGGGCGGTTGTATCATGTTTTGGGCGGTTGTATCATGTTTTGGGCGGGTATATCATGTTTTGGGCGGTTGTATCATGTTTTGGGCGGTAGTATCATGTTTTGGGCGGTAATATCATGTTTTGGGCGGTTGTATCATGTTTTGGGCGGTTGTATCATGTTTTGGGCGGTTAATATCATGTTTTGGGCGGTTGTATCATGTTTTGGGCGGTAGTATCATGTTTTTGGCGGTTGTATCATGTTTTGGGCGGTAGTATCATGTTTTGGCGGTGTATCATGTTTTGGGCGGTAATATCATGTTTTTGGCGGTAGTATCATGTTTTGGCGGTTAGTATCATGTTTTGGCGTGTATCATGTTTTGGGCGGTATATCATGTTTTGGGCGGTAGTATCATGTTTTGGGCGGTAGTATCATGTTTTTGGCGGTTAGTATCATGTTTTGGGCGGTAGTATCATGTTTTTGGCGGTAAGTATCATGTTTTGGCGGTAGTATCATGTTTTGGCGGTTGTATCATGTTTTTGGCGGTTGTATCATGTTTTTGGCGGTAGTATCATGTTTTTGGCGGTAGTAATGTTTGGCGATGTTTTTGGCGGTTATCATGTTTTTGGCGGTAGTATATGTTTTTGGCGGTTGTATTAATGTTTTTGGCGGAAGTATCATGTGCTTGGCGGTTTATCAGTGGCCATTGCTCTCTTGGGGCTCAGTCGGTCAGACAGGGAGGCCACAATCCACATTTCATTTCTTTTTCCTTTTTTTTTTTTTTTTTTTTTAGTTTTAACGTGCTAGTCCTTATATACACTACGTGTGCAAAGACTTTAAACGCCAATCAACGAAACCAACAGGACTGTGTTTAGTTTTCCTCAAATAATTCTAGCTAATTAATCTGGAGGCACAGACAGACAGACAAACCGAAAAACGGACAGACAGACAGACAGACGGAGAAACAAGGATACGGATAGTTCTTTCAAGCTGCTAAGAGCCCAGCCGACAGCTGTGGTCCATAACAGGCTTCCGGATACGAATGATCAATTTATTCAAGGATATTGCACTCCATAAAGGGATGGTGTATACATTCACGTACGAACATCAAACTAAATCTTGGACTCTTAAAGACAAATGAAGAGACACGTAAAAAACATTTAACGTACATGTTCAAAACAAATTCAGTGCTCTGGAAGACGTTGGCGACAGTGAGGAACAACGGACAAAGTTGAGAAACTCGATAAATGAAGCTTGTGAAGAAATCCCTAGAGTAGATAGAAAATCAAAAAAGAAGTGGATGACAACAGAAATTCTGGGCTTGATGGAGGAACGGAGGAAGGCAAAGAGAAAGGAGGAGATATACAGGAAGATAAACAAAGAAATCAGGAATAGGTGCAATGAAGCTAAGGAAGCATGGCTGAAAACAAAGTGCAAAGAAATAGAAGACCGACACAAAACAGATCCTCAGGGCATGTACAGAAGAACTGAAGAAATTGACCACAGGAGAAAGACATGTGCATCAACTGGTTGCTTCAAATGGAAAGATGGTACGCTCATCATGGAAAAAGACAAAATATTAGATAGATGGGGAGAGTACATTAAAGACCTTTTTGAAGATGATAGAAACGCAGAACACATTATAAGAAAGAACGTTGAAGGACCACACATAATGAAAGATGAAGTTAGAGCAGCATTAAAAAGGATGAAACTAGGAAAAGCCCCAGAACCAGACAACATTACTACAGAGATGATTGAAGCCCTAGAGGAATTTGGTATTGAAAAAATAACAGTCTCCTAAATAAATTCATGTCACCGGAAAAATCCCCAAAGATATGTCAAAATCAATTTTCATTGCGCTTCCAAAGAAGACAGGGGCTATAGAAT
>CM060315.1:45809134-45821634 GCA_030674185.1 Monoplex corrugatus
GAGCTCTGTGGTAAAGCTTGAACGGTACAAGACTATAGGAGCTCTAGTAAAGCTTGAACGGTACAAGACTATAGGAGCACTGTGGTAAAGCTTGAACGGTACAAGACTATAGGAGCTCTGTGGTAAAGCTTGAACGGTACAAGACTATAGGAGCTCTGTGGTAAAGCTTGAACGGTACAAGACTATAGGAGCTCTGTAGTAAAGCTTGAACGGCACCAGACTATAGGAGCTCTGTAGTAAAGCGTGAACGGCACCAGACTATAGGAGCTCTGTAGTAAAGCGTGAACGGCACCAAGACTGATACAAATCATGGACGCAACACGTGAAACTTGGCACACGGTTACACTAGATAAAGCTAGGATGTGTCGTTGCGCTTTGGAGTAAAAATTGAAGTACTTAAGATGGACAAAAAAAACAAAAACAAAAAAACATCTGACGCCACACAATTAACAGTACAACATCACTAAAAAAAAAAGGGGGGGGGGACAGCTGCAGACACGCACGTTACATACACAGAGAGAGAGAGAGAGAGAAAGAGAGAGAGAGAGAGAAAGAAAGAGACAGACAGACAGACAGACAGAGACAGAGAGAGACAGAGAGAGAGAGAGTTATAAACAAACAAGTACGTAAAAAGAAGCTAAAGCAATCAAACACACACACACACACACACAAAAACACACACAAAACACACACACACACACACACACACACACACACACACACACACACACACACACACACACACACACACACGTACACACACACACGTACACACACACACGTACACACACACAATCACTCACCTGAATATAACCATCCCCTTTGTCCATCATGAAACCCATCATAGGAATACCCAAGGTCTGTGACAACATGTTGACCGTCTGAATAGTGGACACGTTCCCGAAGACCACCAGCACGTGCAACGAGCTTCTCCTACCCTCCATCAAGTTACACATCGAGGACACAGTCTCCTTCAGGTCCTTGCCAGCAATCACGGCCTGCCCGAACCAGTGGATGCTGTCACTGGCGTTGTTGAAGTCGCGCAAGGTGCGGTAGAACACCGCCTCAAAGTCCTCAAAATCCTCTTCCTCGAAGATGGCGGTGATGTTGACGCGGACAGCGGCACGCATGGTGGTCACGACCCCGAGGATGACGATGGCGACGCCCACGAACAGGCAGCAGTATTGCCGCGCGGTTAGCCGCGCCATGCTAGGCCCGCTGCCCGCAGCACTCTTCCTTCTATCGTCAGCTGATGCTGCCGCTGCCGCCTTCGCTGCCGCTGCCGCCGCTCAGCCGCCGCCGCCGTCGCCGCCGCGCCCCGAGCCACAAGAGGGGGGTGGAGAGAGTGCGTCATCGCTTTGGGCTCCACCCTTCTCTGGTCGCCCTTCACCGGGCCCTCAGGTCGTCGTCTGCCGACCTGAGTTGTGCTCCCAGCGTTTGAGTCTGCACAAGATGAAGACAACAGATGTCGCGTGTGAGAATCGGCCTTTTCTCTGTCTGTGTCTGTGTCGTGTCGTCTGTGTCTGTGTCTGTGTCCCTGTCTGTCTGTCTCTCTATCTCTCTATCTTCTCTCTCTCTCTCTCTCTCTCAATCTCTCTCTCTGTTTTTTTTTTTTTTTTTGCTTTGTTTTGCCCCCTCCCCCTCCCCCGGCGACCCCAATGGGCTGCACTTTTCAACTGAAGACGAATGAACAAGTGGGCACTTATGTGTATGATCGTTTCTTTGGTTAGTTTTTGTTTTTGTTTGTTTTTGGGGGTTTTTTGTTTTTTTTGGGGGGGTGTATGTATATGTGTATGTATGTCTGTATGTATATATATATATATATATATAGAGAGAGAGAGAGAGAGATGAGTGTGTGGGTGTGTGTGCGCGCGCGCGCGCACGCGTGTATTTGTGTGCGTGTATGTGTGTGTGTGTGTGTGTGTGTGTGTGTGCGGATGTGTGTGCATGTGTGCGTGTATGTGTGTGTGTGCTTGTGTGCGTGTATGTGTGTGCGTGTATGTGTGTGTGTGTGTGCGTGTGTGTGTGTGTGTGTGTGTGTGTGTGTGTGTGTGTGTGTGTGTGTGTGTGTGTGTGTGTGTGTGTGCGTGTGTGTGTGCGTGTGTGTGTGTGCGTGTGTGTGTGTGTGTGTATTTGACAAAGATATATTCGCTAGATTCTCTCTGCTGTTTCTGAGGTTTCAAAGTACAGACCACAGAATAAGTTTGGAAATTATGGCGCAAAGGTCAAAGGTCAAAAAGAATAAAAATGTGCCAAAATCAGCATATTTCACTGAGGAAGCCATGTGAACACCATTTCAACAGGGGCTTCTGACAATAGTACTATTGTGTTTTCACTGTTGCAGCGGTCTGCCATTGTCTTCACTTCACGTGGGTCAACTATTGTCCTCAATTCACGTCGGTTTACTATTGTCCTCAATTCACGTGGGTCTACCATTGTCCTCAATTCACGTGGGTCTACCACTGTCCTCAATTCACGTGGGTCTACCACTGTCCTCAATTCACTGGGTCTGCCATTGTCCTCAATTCACGTCGGTCTACTATTGTCCTCAATTCACGTGGGTCTACCATTGTCCTCAATTCACGTGGGTCTACCACTGTCCTCAATTCACGTCGGTCTACCACTGTCCTCAATTCACGTGGGTCTGCCATTGTCTTCACTTCACGTGGGTCTACCATTGTCCTCAATTCACGTGGGTCTACCACTGTCCTCAATTCACGTCGGTCTACTATTGTCCTCAATTCACCTCGATCTACTATTGTCCTCAATTCACGTCAGTCTATCATTGTGCTCAATTCACGTTGGTCTACCATTGTGCTCAATTCACCTCGATCTACTATTGTCCTCAATTCTCGTCAGTCTATCATTGTGATCAATTCACGTCGGTCTACCATTGTGCTCAATTCACCTCGATCTACTATTGTCCTCAATTCACGTCAGTCTATCATTGTGCTCAATTCACGTCGGTCTACCATTGTGCTCAATTCACCTCGATCTACTATTGTCCTCAATTCTCGTCGATCTACTATTGTCCTCAATTCACGTCAGTCTATCATTGTGCTCAATTCACGTCGGTCTACCATTGTGCTCAATTCACCTCGATCTACTATTGTCCTCAATTCTCGTCGATCTACTATTGTCCTCAATTCACGTCAGTCTATCATTGTGCTCAATTCACGTCGGTCTACCATTGTGCTCAATTCACCTCGATCTACTATTGTCCTCAATTCTCGTCGATCTACTATTGTCCTCAATTCACGTCAGTCTATCATTGTGCTCAATTCACGTTGGTCTACCATTGTGCTCAATTCACGTTGGTCTACCATTGTGCTCATTTCACGTCAGTCTACCACTGTCCTCACTACACGTCGATCTACTGTTGTCCTCAATTCACGTCGGTCTACCATTGTGCTCAATTCGCGTCGGTCTATTATTGTCATCAATTCACGTCAGTCTACTATTGTCCTCAATTCACGTCGGTCTACCATTGTCCTCAATTCACGTCGGTCTACTATTGTCCTCAATTCACGTCGGTCTATCATTGTCCTCATTTCACGTCGGTCTACCACTGTGCTCAATTCACGTCTGTCTACCACTGTGCTCAATTCACGTCGGTCTACTATTGTCCTCACCACACGTCGGTCTACCATTGTCCTCAATTCACGTCGGTCTACTATTGTCCTCACCACACGTCGGTCTACCATTGTCCTCAATTCACGTTGGTCTACCATTGTGCTCAATTCACGTTGGTCTACCATTGTGCTCACTTCACGTCAGTCTAACATTGTCCTCACTACACGTCGATCTACTGTTGTCCTCAATTCACGTCGGTCTACCACTGTGCTCAATTCACGTCGGTCTACCATTGTCCTCAATTCACGTCGGTCTATTATTGTCATCAATTACACGTCGGTCTACCATTGTCCTCAATTCACGTCGGTCTATTATTGTCATCAATTCACGTCGGTCTACAATTGTCCTCAATTCACGTCGGTCTATTATTGTCATCAATTCACGTCGATCTATTATTGTCATCAATTCACGTCAGTCTATTATTGTCATCACTACACGTCGGTCTATTATTGTCATCAATTCACGTCAGTCTATTATTGTCATCACTACACGTCGGTCTATTATTGTCATCAATTCACGTCAGTCTATTATTGTCATCACTACACGTCGGTCTATTATTGTCATCAATTCACGTCAGTCTATTATTGTCATCACTACACGTCGGTCTATTATTGTCATCACTACACGTCAGTCTATTATTGTCATCAATTCACGTCAGTCTATTATTGTCATCACTACACGTCGGTCTATTATTGTCATCACTACACGTCGGTCTATTATTGTCATCACTACACGTCGGTCTATTATTGTCATCACTACACGTCGGTCTATTATTGTCATCACTACACGTCGGTCTATTATTGTCATCACTACACGTCAGTCTATTATTGTCCTCAATTCACGTCAGTCTATTATTGTCATCACTACACGTCAGTCTATTATTGTCATCAATTCACGTCAGTCTATTATTGTCATCACTACACGTCGGTCTATTATTGTCATCAATTCACGTCAGTCTATTATTGTCATCAATTCACGTCAGTCTATTATTGTCATCAATTCACGTCAGTCTATTATTGTCATCAATTCACGTCAGTCTATTATTGTCATCAATTCACATCAGCCTATTATTGTCATCAATTCACGTCAGTCTATTATTGTCATCAATTCACGTCAGTCTATTATTGTCATCAATTCACGTCAGTCTATTATTGTCATCAATTCACGTCAGTCTATTATTGTCATCAATTCACGTCAGTCTATTATTGTCATCAATTCACGTCAGCCTATTATTGTCATCAATTCACGTCAGTCTATTATTGTCATCAATTCACGTCAGTCTATTATTGTCATCAATTCACGTCAGTCTATTATTGTCCTCAATTCACGTCAGTCTATTATTGTCATCAATTCACGTCAGTCTATTATTGTCATCAATTCACATCAAATCTTATTTCATGTGATTGTTTCTTCAAGGTCACGATGATCTTAGAAAGTTCAAACCTTGAATTTTCTTGTGGGATTCAAAATGTTGTTTTATATACATAAATGGGTAAATTTAGAATTCTTTAATTGTTTTGCTGGGAAGCTAAAAATGATATCTGTCACGCACGCGGCGACATCACTCAGGTGAAGCATGTGAAGTATTGTTCGAGTTAACTACAGCGCCTTATCTGATGCACTGAGTCTGTCAGTGGGAAAACACTGCAAAAGCCTATTGTTTCTAAGGTTTAATTAAATTTTCAGAACTGATTTTTTTTTTTCTTCGTCTTTTATCTGTCCGATTGTATCAATCATGGGCGTTGCAGGGAGAAAGAGAGGACGGTCAGCAGTGAGCTGGAAGGCCTGATATGGAGAAATGCTGTGTGACATCAAGATCTCTTCCACGCCATCGATCAGCGTCTTCCTTGGTCTGCCTCTCGTTTTAAATCCAGATAACTTTTGTGCTGATTTTCATGTTTCGGTTTTCACAAATGATGTTCAGGTTGCTCGTGTGTTCCTCATAATCATTCTTCTTCTTTGTGTGCCAGGTTCTGATCGTATGCAAGTATCTCGTTCAAAGATTTTTTTTTTAGTCTGGGTTTGCTTTACTTTGTCTATATATAAACTACAAAGAATATTGGTGATAAAACACAACCCCGTCTCACTTCAGTTGTGACAAACCAGTCATAGAGTGCTACTGATGTGTTAGGCGTCCTCATACTGTTTGTGTATAGATGACCCTGATGTCTAAAACAGCCCTTTGGCGTTGAACACTTCTGGCATGTTCCATATCCTGTACTTACGCTGTCAAATGCTCTTTTCAGGTCTACCAAGACAATGTTCTGCTCTTTGCTGTGCTCGATTACCTTTCAAATACTTGTCTTAGAGCAAAGATAGCGTCTGGCGATCCTGTAACTATTTAGAAAGAGGCCGTTTTATAAAAAAAATATATAAAAAAAGACATCCAGCAAATTGGAGGGCAAGCAGAGTATTACTATCTTTGAGCTATAACACTGGCACAGATGAACAATGCGAACAAAAAGAATGTGTCAAAAAAATATAATCATAGTTCAAATACTCACCGCTGTGGTCTGTCACTGAATTCTCTCCAATCCACATAGTTGTGAATGGGTATAAGATTCTGTTCAGTGTTTGGGAAAGTGGAAGAGCAGTGACGAGAGAGACAGAAAGAGAGAAGATAGAGGAGAGAGAATGACACACTCACAGAAGGGAGAGGAGAAAGAAAAATCACGAGGATATAGGTATCACCCTTCACAAGGTGGAAATACAGGAGAAGGAGAATAGCAACAACCTCACAGAGAGGGATAGTAGGCTATCAACAACTTCACAGAGACGGATAGTAGGCTATCAACAACTTCACAGAGAGGGAAAGGAGAATAGCAACACCCTCACAGAGACGGATAGTAGGCTATCAACAACTTCACAGAGACGGATAGTAGACTATCAACAACTTCACAGAGAGGGAAAGGAGAATAGCAACAACTTCACAGAGACGGATAGTAGGCTATCAACAACTTCACAGAGACGGATAGTAGACTATCAACAACTTCACAGAGAGGGAAAGGAGACTACAACAACTTCACAGAGAGGATAGTAGACTATCAACACTCACAGAGAGAGATAAGTAGACTATCAACAACCTTCACAGAGAGGGATGGTAGACTATCAACAACTTCACAGAGAGGGATAGTAGACTATCAACACCCTCACAGAGGATGAGTAATTATCATATCCAAACCATCAACACCTCACAGAGAGGGATGGTAGACTATCAACATCCTCACAGAGAGGGACGTAGACTATCAACACCCTCACAGAGAGGGATAGTAGACTTATCAACACCCTCACAGAGAGGGACAGTAGATATCAACACCCTCACAGAGAGGGATGGTAGACTATCAACTCCCTCACAGAGAGGGATAGGTAGACTATCAACACCCTTCACAGAGAGGGATAGTAGACTATCAACACCCTCACAGAGAGGGACAGTAGATTATCAACACCCTCACAGAGAGGGATGGTAGACTATCAACACCCTCACAGAGAGGGATAGTAGATTATCAACACCTTCACAGAGAGGGATAGTAGACTATCAACACCCTCACAGAGAGGGATAGTAGACTATCAACACCTCACAGAGAGGGAATGGTAGACTATCAACACCCTCACAGAGAGGGATGGTAGACTTATCAACACCCTCACAGAGAGGGATGGTAGACTATCAACAACCCTCACAGAGAGGGATGGTAGACTATCAACTCCCTCACAGAGAGGGATGTAGACTATCAACACCCTCACAGAGAGGGATGGTAGACTATCAACACCCTCACAGAGAGGGATGGTAGACTATCAACAACTTCACAGAGAGGGATGGTAGACTATCAACAACCCTCACAGAGAGGGATGGTAGACTATCAACAACTTCACAGAGAGGGATAGTAGACTATCAACACCTCACAGAGAGGGATGGTAGACTATCAACAACCTTCACAGAGAGGGATGGTAGACTATCAACAACCTCACAGAGAGGGATGGTAACTATCAACACTCCACGAGAGGGATGGTAGACTATCAACAACTTCACAGAGAGGGACAGTAGACTATCAACACCCTCACAGAGAGGGATGGTAGACTATCAACAACTTCACAGAGAGGGATAGTAGACTATCAACACCCTCACAGAGAGGGATGGTAGACTATCAACAACTTCACAGAGAGGGACAGTAGACTATCAACACCCTCACAGAGAGGGATGGTAGATTATCAACACCTTCACAGAGAGGGACAGTAGACTATCAACACCCTCTCACAGAGAGGGATGGTAGATTATCAACACCTTCACAGAGAGGGACAGTAGACTATCAACACCCTCACAGAGAGGGATGGTAGATTATCAACACCTTCACAGAGAGGGACAGTAGATTATCAACACCCTCACAGAGAGGGACAGTAGACTATCAACACCCTCACAGAGAGGGATGGTAGATTATCAACACCTTCACAGAGAGGGACAGTAGACTATCAACACCCTCACAGAGAGGGATGGTAGATTATCAACACCCTCACAGAGAGGGACAGTAGACTATCAACAACTTCACAGAGAGGGATGGTAGATTATCAACACCCTCACAGAGAGGGACAGTAGACTATCAACACCCTCACAGAGAGGGATGGTAGATTATCAACACCTTCACAGAGAGGGACAGTAGGCTATCAACACCCTCACAGAGAGGGAAAGGAGAATAGCAACACCATCATAGACAGGGAGAGGAGAATGGCACCACCGTTGTAGACTCGCACTACTGAGTGTTTACTCGGACATTAAGAACTGGATGACGTTCAACAAACTTCAGCTTAATGATGACAAGACAGAAGCTATCCTCATTGGCACCCGTCAGAAACTTTCTCAGCTGCCTCCTCTTTCTCTCCCATTATGTAACACATCAGTCCCAATTTCTGATTCAGCTAAAAACCTTGGTGTCTGCATTGACTCTACCCTCTCCATGAACAACGTTGTTTCTCAAACTGCCAGATCTTGCTACTATCACCTCCATCGTATAAGCCTGATCAGGAAGTATCACTCTGTCGAAACTCGTTCTCTCCTTCATAATGTCTCGCATTGACTATTGCAATTCACTCCTGTCTGGTCTTCCTGCCTCCACCATTCACATCCTGCAGCGCATTCAAAACAATGCTGCACGCCTTGTACTAAAAAAGAAAAAAGCTGACCACATATCTCCTCTCCTGGCACAACTTCACTGGCTCCCTGTATCAAAGCGCATACAGTACAAACTAGACACCATGTGCTACAAAAGCCTCAATAACGCAGCCCCCGATTACCTGTCAAGCCTACTTGAGATCTATCTTCCCTCACGTACCCTCCGCTCTGCCTCCGATCCTCTGACTTTTCGCTTTCCACGCACTAAGCTCAATACCTATGGTCCACAAGCCTTGTCTGTTTCTGGTCCACTTTCCTGGAACAAACTTCCTCTCTCAGTCCGTCAACAACCTACTTTTGTCTCCTTCAAGTCCGCTCTCAAAACTCACCTTTTCTCCTCTGCATAAAATCCTGACCTCATTCAATTCCCTCTGCAGCCTGTCTCCACTCGGAGGGGAATCACATTGTAATATATAATTGTATATAATATGCTCTCTATAATTTTCCATTGCTTTTATTCTTTCTCCCCATTTATAGCCGTGTGCGTGTGCGTGTGTGTGTGTGTGTGTGTGTGTGGTGCGTGCGTGCGTGCGTGCGTGCGTGCGTGCGTGCGTGCGTGCGTGGTGCGTGTGTGTGCGTGCGTGCGTGTGTGTCTGTTTTAGCGCTTAGATTTGATTTTATCAAGATTTTGCGCTATATAAAATATTGTATATTATTATTATTATTATGTAGACAGAGGAGAATGGCACCATCGTTATAGACAGAGGAAAATGGCACATCGTTATAGACAAAGGAGAATGGCACCCCGTCATAGACAGAGAAAATGGCACCATCGTTATAGACAAAGGAGAATGGCACGACCGTTATAGACAGAGGAAAATGGCACCATCGTTATAGACACAGGACAATGGCACGACCGTTATAGACAGAGGAGAATGGCACCACCCTCATAGACAGGGAGAGGAGAATGACATCACCCTCATAGACAGGGAGAGGAGAATGACATCACCCTCATAGACAGGGAGAGGAGAATGACATCACCCTCATAGACAGGGAGAGGAGAATGACATCACCCTCATAGACAGACAGAGGAGAATGACATCACCCTCATAGACAGACAGAGGAGAATGACATCACCCTCATAGACAGGGAGAGGAGAATGACATCACCCTCATAGACAGGGAGAGGAGAATGACATCACCCTCATAGACAGACAGAGGAGAATGACATCACCCTCATAGACAGGGAGAGGAGAATGACATCACCCTCATAGACAGGGAGAGGAGAATGACATCACCCTCATGGACAGGGAGAGGATAATGGCACCAGATAATAGCTCGCAGATTTGGGTGGAGCGCATACGGAATTGTCCGACTGTGACGAATCCCTCTTGAACAAACTCCAAAACTCCACAGTTCCGTCTCCCTGCACGTTCAACCTGGCAACTGCGACAGATACAGTCAACAAGCAGCCAAGAAAATCGACCGGAGGACTTCTTGTTATTTCTCTGTAAAGGCCAGCTGACTACGTACAGCCATAACGGCTATAACCGTTTCAATACATAATACAAAATACTTCAACAGGAAAGAAAAAAAGGAAACAAAAATTAAGTACACATATCAATGCATTCGTGCACATAATCTAAGGAGATGCCCCTGGAGTTGACCACTCCGTCCAATTTATCGCAAAGGGGATTTTCAACAAAAAAACAAACAAACAAAAAACACACACCTGAATACAAATTTAAACACTAAAACATACAAAACAGACCTAAATTACCTAACATTGTCTTCGCGTATCATTTTCCTAGAGCCAAAAATGCACTTAATACATGTACCCAATCATCAATCCCAAGAAAAAGTATGTAAAACTTTATCGAACATAATATACAGGTGAATGGACCAGCAAGGCAGAAAATGATTGGAGGAAATGACAGAAAGCAAGGGAACAAGGTAGAAACACAGAGAATGACAGAAAAGAGGAAATTTCTAGCACAGAGTTTCCAGAAGGTGGGGACACTATCTATACTGAAAGAGCCACCGGCATCCCCACGGGAGAAGACCGGAGGACTGCTTGCAGACTCGCTCATAATGGAAACAAAGTACCCCCCACATGCCGAGAAGAGTCGGGCATGGTTTATTAACACGTGCATTGTGCCCATGCAAATAGCACACAGGAGTTAGTGAATGCTAGTCTCAGAATGCCCTTGCATTAGTTGTGTGCAGATACGGCCAAACATTATCTGGACAATCGTCGCCAGTCTTTCGTGACGCGAGAGTGTGTGTGTGTGTGTGTGTGTGTGTGTGTGTGTGTGTGTGTGTGTGTGTGTGTGTGTGTGTGTGTGTGTGTGTGTGTGTGGTGTGGTGTGTGTGTGTGTGTGTGTTGTGTGTGCGTGTGTCTGTGTCTGTGTCTGTATGTGTGTGTGTGTCTGTGTCTGTGCTGTGTGTGTCTGTGTATGTGTGTCTGTGTGTCTGCGTGTCTGTGTGTCTGTGTATGTGTCTGTGTGTGCGTGTGTGTGGGTGTGTGTGTGCGTCCGCGCGTCTATGTGCATTTGTGTTTGCCTCTGCGTGCGTGCGCACGTGTGTGTGTGTGTGTGTGTGTGTGTGTGTGTGTGTGTGTCTGTGTCTGTGTCTGTGTGTCTGTGTGTCTGTGTGTGTCTGTGTCTGTGTCTGTGTCTGTGTCTGAGTCTGTGATATTGGCAGACAGAATATCGATAACAACGGGACCTTGGCGGTTCAAACATACAGTGAACAAACTTTTTCTGCTCTGAAATCCTTGCTTGCAAACTTAGTGTCTGATCAGTCTGGCCCTGCCATGATTTTTTCTTCGTTTGCTGGCGATGCTTTTGATTGGTACCCATCTCTCATCTCCAGTGACTACATCCGTCACAAGTTTAGATCCATTCAGTTCAAAACGGTTGGGCAGATCACATGCAGCTTCTGTACCCATCGCTCCTGCTGTTCCTCTGTCAGCGCATGCGGCACCCATTTTGTGGCCAGCTTTCCAAGCTAAAGGTTTTTAAGAAGAATTCTCTGAACCGCACACGTATGAACACCTGGTCACAACGGGAAAGCTGGAGGGAAAGACAGCACCAGGTAGACCCAGGGAACAAATATTGGACGGACTGGCAGAGTGGCTGAGGACAGAAAGGGTGGAAGATGTGCTTGCTGCAACAAGGGATAGAAGCATATGTAGGGCCATGATCGCCAACGCCATGCGGGAGGGCACTTGATGATAACAATGACACATATCATCATCATCAAGTGCCTTTCCACACGGCGTTGGCGATCAAGGTCTTCCATCTGTTTCTATCCTTTGTTGCCTCAATCACCTCTTCCACCCTCGTTGTCTTCAGCCACTCTGCAAGTCCGTCCAACATCTTCTCCCTGGGTCTATCTGGTGCTCTCTTTCCCTCCAGCTTTTCCGTTGTGACCAGGTGCTCCAATTCCGCTTTCCTCATGAAATGGCCTAAAAATGTTGCTTGTCTTTTCCTAATCTTCCTTATGAATGATCTTCTTGTGTCTGCCTCCACCAAGACTGTCTCGTTTGTTTTCTTTGCTGTCCTTGGAACTCACATATGAAAGTGAATATCTTGCATTTACTTCTCGTCTTGAAATGTGTGAGTTTTCCATCGCAAGTCTTGATACAGCAGCCACATTACTCTCGTTCGCAGCTCTTTTTAGGGAGAAGAGTGGCAGAATGGTTCAGACGTTCGCCTGCCAATAATTAAACTCCGGGTTCCAGGGTTCGCTCACCGTACAGGCCT
>CM060315.1:45824134-45829134 GCA_030674185.1 Monoplex corrugatus
CCCGCTGCTTTGAGCGTGTAGGCTCTGGCATATGTATATATCGGTGGGTGCATGCGAATGCATGCGTGTTTGCGTTTGCTTGCTAATGTGCGCGCCCGCGGGCGCGGGCGCGCACGCGTTCCGATTCACACTCCAAGCGTGTGCACGAGGGCGGAAAAGAGAAGTGGCAATCAGCGAGGCAAAATACGATAAAATAAAACAAAAACCAGCAGAGAAAGCTTTTTCAAGATAAGAGTTGAGAAAGAGAGAGAGAGAGAGAGAGAGAAGAGAGAGAGAGAGAGAGAGAGGCCTGGGGCAGTAGTGGCGAGGGCGATAGCAAATGTGGAAATAATGGATTGATGAACGACAGACAGAAGCCTTGCAATTTGGACCTTGGCGATCCGCAAAGCTGGTGAGTGAGAGAGAGAGAGAGACGGGGGGGGGGGGTAAGAGAATGGGAGAGAGAGAAAGTGAGAGAGGGAGAGACAGAATGAGACAGACAGACAGACACACAGAGAGAGAGAAAGGGAAAGAGCGAGTGTGATACAGAGGGAGAGAGAGGGAAAGAGCGAGTGTGATACAGAGAGAGAGAGAGAGAAATGGAAAGAGTGAGTGCGATACAGAGAGAGAGAGAGAGAGAGAGAGAGAGAGAAGGAAAGGGAAAGAGCGAGTGTGATACAGAGGGAGAGAGAGAGAGAAAGGGAAAGAGTGAGTGTGATACAGAGGGAGAGAGAGAGAGAAAGGGAAAGAGTGAGTGCGATACACACACAGAGGGAGAGAGAGAGAGAAATGGAAAGAGCGAGTGTGATACAGAGGGAGAGAGAGAGAGAAAGGGAAAGAGTGAGTGCGATACACACACAGAGGGAGAGAGAGAGAGAAAGGGAAAGAGCGAGTGTGATACAGAGGGAGGAGAGAGAGAAATGGAAAGAGTGAGTGCGATACAGAGAGAGAGAGAGAGGAGAGAGAGGAGAGAGAGTGTGATACAGAGAGAGAGAGAAGAAAGGAAAGGAAAGAGCGAGTGTGATACAGAGAGAGAGAGAGAGAAAGGGAAAGGGAAAGAGCGAGTGTGATACAGAGAGAGAGAGAGAGAGAAAGGGAAAGAGCGAGTGTGATACACAGAGAGAGAGAGAGAAGAGGGAAAGGGAAAGAGCGAGTGTGATACAGAGAGAGAGAGGAGAGAAGGAAAGGGAAAGAGCGAGTGTGATACAGAAGAGAGAGAGAGAAAGGAAGAGAAAAAGAAGAAGGGGAGAAAGGAAGGCGAGTGTGATACAGAGAGAGAGAGAGAGAGAGAGAGGAAAGGGAAAGAGCGAGTGTGATACAGAGAGAGAGAGAAAGGGAAAGGGAAAGAGCGAGTGTGATGCAGAGAGAAGAGAGAGAAAAAGTGAGAGAAGGGAAAGAGGAGAAGAAGTGAAGGAGTGGATACAGAGAGAGAGAGAAAGTGAAAGAGCAAGTGCGATACAGAGAGAGAGAGAGAAAAGGAAAGAGCGAGTGTGATACACAGAGAGAGGAAGTGAGAGAAAATGAGAGAGAGGGCAGAGAAATGTGGAAAGAGAGAAGGAGGGGGACAGAGGGGAGAGACAGAAAAAAACATATTAACAGAGAGAAAAGGAGAGGAGAGAGAGAGAGAGAGAGAGAGAAGAAGAAATAAAAAGAGGGAGACAGCGCGCGAAAAGGAGAGGGAATAGGAGAAAGGGAGAAAGTGGGGGAAGAGTTGTGTGGGGGGGGGGGGAGTGTTTGTGTGTGTGGGGGGGTGGGGGGTGTGTATGTGTGTGTGCGTGTGTGTATGTGTGTGTGTGTGTGCGCGCGCGCGCGCGCGCGTGCGTGTGTGTGTGTGTGTTGTGACAGACACTCAGACTGATTTAAGTTCAATAACTACTCCAAGTATATTGTATTTCGATACTCAGCTGACTTAACCCTATTCAATACCAACTGCAAAAAAACTTAACCCTTTGACTCCCTCACCCCCATCCAGCAGCTTCCTGCAGCTTTTGCTTCGTAGAATGGTTGGCAATGCAGGATGCTGGTGGCCAGGGTGCAGGGAGTCAAAGGGTTAAAGTCAGCGTATATTTTGAGAGACGCGAGGGTTCAATTTTTTTTTTCTGATCTTTTCGACGGGTTGTTATAAGCATGCATTAGTTTTTCAACGGACTCAGTACCATTTTGTTTGTTTTTGCCCTTTTCTACTTGTTTTTGAACAATTTGACTAAGAGGCAAGGCGTGTGACAGAGACAAGAGAGGGACAGAAGGCAGAGAGGACGGGGAAAAACAAACAATTCCAAACAAACAGACTAGGGTCAGAGACATAATGGTATGGAGAACCAGAAACTTTTAGTGAAAGAGACAGGTGAGTAAGCTTAGGATGGGAAGTGCAAACGAGAGAGAGAGACAGAGACAGACAGACAGAGAGACAGGCAGACAGACAGAGACAGACAGAGAGAGAGAAAGAGACAAACGAGACACAGAGAGAGACATAGCAGACAGAGAAAGAGAGAGAGAGATAGTGTGTGTGCGTGCGTGTGTGTGTGTGTGTGTGTGTGTGTGTGTGTGTGTGTGTGTGTGTGTGTGTGTGTGTGTGTGTGTGTGTGTGTGTGTGTGTTTGTATGTGTATGCTTGTGAGTGAGTGAGTGAGTGTATGTGTGTATGTGTGTGTGTTTGTGTGTGTGTGTATGTGTGTGTGTGTGTATGTGTGTGTGTGTGTGTGTGTGTGTGTGTGTGTGTGTGTGTGTGTGTGTGTGTGTGTGTGTGTGTGTTGTGTGTGTGTGTGTGTGTGTGTGTGTGTGTGTGTGTGTGTGTGTGCGTGTGTGTGTGTGTTTGGACTCGTCATTTGGTGAGAGAAAGGGAAACCAACTCACATTTTCAATAACTTTTGCTTCGCATCTAAGATTCAATCTTCATGAAAGTGTCCACACTTATTAATCACATATTCGACAGGTCTATAGCAAAAACTGAAGGGGTAATCAAAACAGTCATTTTCAAAGATTCGTTCGATCTTTCCCTTAGAAACGCCTGTAAACTGTTCTGTATGTATTTTCAAATAATGATTTTACAAAGATAAATAACTAACGAACAACTACACAAAAAAATTTACAATTAACAGCACCTGCAGGATTAGTTACAGTATCAATTTCAATCAAAATGTCCAAACCCAGCCTTCATACACATTCAACTACGTCTCAAATCGAGCAGGCAGCTGTGTGGTAGACATCTCATTGTTGATATATTTTTTCCACAAAGCAGACATCTTGTGCGTATCTGTTGTGTATATAAGAGAGTGAGGGCATGGACGTGTCTAAACTGAATTGTACACGCACATATATAGTCCATTAGTGGATACGTACCCGCACGCACATAAACGTTTTACACGCGGACACACTTAAGTTCGAAGAGCAGGTAAGAGGTAGGGTAGGTGAGAATGTGACTACCCGTACCGTGATTCAGGTAAGAGGTAGGGTAGGTGAGAATGTGACTACCCGTACCGTGATCATCTCTGCCAGAATCTAACCAACCTAGTTGACACTGTGACTAGTTAAACCTAAGGAATATGTGATGAAACGAACTGACGCTCCCTCATTGCCCAGTTGCATGTACATATAAATATAATAATAATAATAATTACAATATTTATATAGCGCAAAATCTTGATAAAATCAAATCTAAGCGCTGAAACAGACACACACGCACGCACGCCATAACATACATTATAAGGCCATGACATATATATATAAAGGCAATGACATATATATATAAAGGCAATGACATATATATATAAAGGCAATGACAATATATATATAAAGGCCATGGCATATATATATAAAGGCAATGACATATATATATAAAGGCAATGACATATATATATAAAGGCCATGACATATATATATATAAAGGCCATGACATATATATATAAAGGCCATGACATATATATATATAAAGGCAATGACATATATATATAAAGGCCATGACATATATATATATAAAGGCCATGACATATATATATAAAGGCAATGACATATATATATAAAGGCAATGACATATATATATAAAGGCAATGACATATATATATAAAGGCCATGGCATATATATATAAAGGCAATGACATATATATATAAAGGCAATGACATATATAATAAAGGCAATGACATATATATATAAAGGCAATGACATATATATATAAAGGCAATGACATATATATATAAAGGCCATGGCATATATAAAGCCCACAACATATGTCCGGTAATAACATATATAAAGGCAATGACATATATATATATAGGCCATGGCATATATAAAGCCCACAACATATGTCCGGTTATAACATATATAAAGGCCATGACATATATAAAGCCTATGATATATGAGGCCATAACATATATAAAGGCCATAACATATATAAAGGCCATGACATATATAAAGCCTATGATATATGAGGCCATAACATATATAAAGGCCATAACATATATAAAGGCCACAACATATATAAAGCACATGACATATGAAAAGGATATGACATTTATAAGGCTATGACATACACAAATGCCGTGACATATATATATATATATATATAAAGGCCATGACATATACAAGGCCATGACATATATAAAGGCCATGACATCTATAAAGGACATGACATATACAAGGCCATGACATATATAAGGCCATGACATATATAAAGGCCATGACATATATAAAGGTCATGACATATATAAAGGCCATGACATATATAAAGGTCATTGACATACATAAAGGTCATGACATATATAAAGGTCATGACATATATAAAGGCCATGACATATATAAAGGTCCATGACATATATAAAGGCCATGACATATATAAAGGTCATGACATATACAAGGCCATGACATATACAAGGCCATGACAATATAAAGGCAATGACATATATAAGGCCATGACGTATATAAAGGCCATAACATATATAAAGGCCATGACATATATAAAGGCCATGACATATATAAAGGCCATGACATATATAAAGGCCATGACATATATAAAGGTCATGACATAT
>CM060315.1:45834134-45836634 GCA_030674185.1 Monoplex corrugatus
CTCTCTCTCTCTCTCTCTCTCTCTCTCTCTCTCTCTCTCTCTCTCTCTCTCTCTCTCTCTCTCTCTCTCTCTCTATCCCTACGTGTTTCTGCGTGTGTAAGTGTATGTGTATGTGGTCTGGTGATGGTGCTGTATGTATTTATGAGTGTATCTCGTAAATGTGCATGTCGTGTGTTTGTAATTATGTGTGTGTGTGTGTGTGTCTGTGTATGTATGTGTTTGTGTCTGTATGTGTAAGTGTCTGTGTGTGTATGTGTGTGTATATATATATGTGTAAGTGTCTGCTATGTGTGTGTGTGTATGTGTGTGTGTTTCTTTTGTTGTGTGTGTGTGTGTGTGTGTGTGGCGTGTGGCGTGTTGTTGTGTCAATAAAAGAACCATCAAGCTGAAAACTACATAAAATTTTTAGAAGTTGGCGTCGCAGTCAGGACAGGTTCCCTGACAACCAATACACTTGTGACCCATGTGCTGCTAAACATGCACACACAACACCTAACTACTCTGAACTGAGTTAGACAGAGGAGGAGAGAGAGAGAGAGAGACAGAGACAGACAAACAGATAGACTGACAGAAAGACACAAGGAGAGAGAGAGAGAGTGAGAGAGACAGAGACAGACAGACAGACAGAGACAGAGAGAGACACAGACAGACAGAGAGAGACACAGACAGACAGAGAAGAGACAGAGAGACAGACAGATAGAGACAGAGAGGCGAAGAGATACATCGACAGAGAGAGAGAGAGAGAAAAGACAGAGAAAGAGACAGACAGACAGACAAACAGACAAACAGATAGAGAGAGACAAAGAGAGAGGGGGACAGAGAAATAGATATAGACAGAGAAAGACATACACACAGAGAAAGACATACACACAGAGAAAGAGAGAGGAGGGTGAGTGAGAGAGAAAGAAAGAGAGAGAGAAAAATGAGTGAGGGAGAGAGAGTGAGTGAGTGAGTGAATGAGAGAGAGACAGAGACAGAGAGAGAGACAGAGAGAGAGAGAGAGAGTTCAGCAACATAGCTACAACTACCATTGTCGTCATCATCATCATCACAATCAGTGTCATCATTATCATCATCATCATCGTTCTCCTCATAATAATGATCATCTAGAATTGAGACCACGTAACAGGGCTGTACTCTGTGCTTACTATCATAATATCCTGGCGTCAAACACGCCAGAGAGATTGCAAACAGTTGAGGCGTCGGTCAGGAGATTTGAGTAACACCCCGCAATGACCAGGAAGATCAACAACAACAACAAAACCCAACAACAACAACAAAAAAACTAACAAACAAAAGAACACTATATCCTTTACCCAAGAGACTGTACCCCAAGCAGATTTGAACCCAGACTTTCAAAATGGAAGTCCAGACTCTTAGCCAGTCCACCATCGCGCCCGCCGAGTTAAAATATAGCAAGGTATGGCCACTCTATCCTTTACCCAAGAGACTGTTCCCCCAAGCAGATTTGAACCCAGACTTTCGAAATGGAAGTCCAGACTCTTAGTCAGTCCACCACCGCGCCCGCCGAGTTTAAAATATAGCAAGGTATGGCGCAAGACCACACAAACTCTCCACCACTCAGACAACGATAAAGTCGAAGACGCATGTCAAGCATTCGATAAACACGTCTGGCAAACACAACGGTCACGAACCCACCCGACCTGTAACCACCACGCTTTACCACCACCACATCTCGCTTTCAGCCCTCAGCATTTCTGACGGTTGCTGTAGAAACCGTTATGTGTTTACAGCAAACAAGCAGAACTCATCACATCAGCAAGGTTTACGACGGGACGCGATGGCTTAGCGCTTTGGCCAAGGTCAGACTGCCAATCGAACATTACAAGTTCGTTGAGTTCGACTTCCCTGGTGGCGCCTGGTGGGGGTGATAGAGGTGTTGGGAGATTTTTTTTTTTTTTTCAGATTTATCAGGTCAGTATAAATCATTTACAGATTTGCTGATGTCTGAATGTTCACCAAAAACGCATTTCAAATAACCTGTAAGCTGCTGATGTCTGAGCACCAGATACGCATTTTAAATAACCTGTAAGCTGTAACAGCGTTGGATGTTTTCAGAAAAACGAAAATACCCAGTATGCACATCCCTGAAAAATGAGAGTATGACTGTTTTATATGGAGGGGTAAAACAAACAGACAAAAACAAACAAACAAACAAACAAACAAAAAGAGAAACAAAAATAAAAAGACGCCATATATCTAAAAGACCGCTAAGATACCATGCCAGAACACGCAGGAACCCGGAAGGAGAAGATCGAAGCAATGTTTTGTCACATTTGACTCAGAAGATTAACATCAATGTTATGTACCGAACAATGACATGGAAGATGAACATCAATGCCGGATTGTTCTGTGATAATGGACATGGAAGATGAACATCAATACCGTGTTCTGTGATAATAGACATGAACAATGAACATCAATACCGTGTTCTGTGATAATGGACATGAACAATGAACATCAATGCCGTGTTCTGTGA
>CM060315.1:45854134-45859134 GCA_030674185.1 Monoplex corrugatus
GCACAGACATAAAGTCCCCTGATACGTATGTGAGTATTTAACTACCTGTTAAATATGTACGCAAGTGGTAGGCCTAAAATGACTTCAACGAATCTACATGTAGAAACATATATCCTGCCTTTTTAACTGCTTTCCGTGTTTGCTTCCTTACGAATTCTCCAGTACACTACAGATCAAAACTGAGACGGCAGATGCACATCGGAAATAGTAGGCAGGTCAAGCCAAAACTGCATTCAAGAAGATGACAAGCATTCTTATCAACAAATGCCTGTCAATTGACGTCAAGAAGAGAGTCCTTGAATGTTATATAGAACCAATACTGTTAACGGATGTGAGGCGTGGACAGTCAGCAAGCAAAGCCAGAGCAAGATTGAGGCAGCCGAGATGTGTGTTTCTAAGAAGAATGTTGAGAGTTCCATGGACAGCAAAGAAAACTAAACGAGACAGTCTTGATGGAGGCAGACACGAGTAGATCACTCATAAGGAAGATTAGGAAAAGACAGGCAACATTTATAGGCTACTTTATGAGAAAGGGGATTTGGAGCACCTGGTCACAACGGGAAAGCTGGAGGGAAAGAGAGCACAAGGTAGACCCAGGAGAAAATGCTGGACGGACTTGCAGAGTGGCTGGGGACGAGGAGGTGGGGGAGATGCTAGGGTAACGAGAGATAGAGACAGATGGAAGTCCATGATCGTCAACGCCATGCGGCAGGCACCTGATGATGATGATGATGAATCTAGAATCGACAGTCTCTAGCAACCTGTCCCTCAAGGAAAAGTTCTACACACAGATAAGAAAAGCTGCTGCTGGCACGGCTGTCCAAGACAATGGAAATGGACAAGCTCACCATAGTCACTAAGACTGGAGCGTACAGAGCCTACGTATTGAATACTCTTCTCCACGGAAGCGACAGCTGCTGGGGTCCCAATGCCAAATGAAAAAAAATATCTCTAAAAATTTAGGGGGGTCCAGAGGCATGCTCCTCCGTAAAAAATTTTTTGAACACAGATGCAAAATAGTGCAATCTGATGCCATCTGGCACAACTTTAGGCTTGTTTATGATCCTTTGTACTGAAGCAAATAATTTGTACATATTGGTGTAAGATTTCAAGAAAAATAATTTGGTGAGTATTTTTTTCTAATGTATGCTCCAACGAACATTAAACAACAACCTAGACTGAACAGCTTCAAGATTCTATGCAGTTTTTCTGTCTCATCTGGTGCTTTTTTTTAACTTGAAATGGTCTGAAAGTTTGTGGATGCCTGCTCACCTATAATATAGTTATTTGAATTGACTTCACAACAGCACAAGACACAGTAGGCTATGCCAGCCTCTGTTATTTTTGAAAGCCATGTGCTCATTGAAATGACATCAATTTTTCGTGAAATCCACTCCTAAACACCGCTTATTTTTGCAGTCTTTGTCAAACGTTTTTGCTGCGGCAGACCTTCTCTCCAGAACATCGGCTCGACACATGGTCACACTCTTTCAAAAGTTTTGCGATCAGTTCTGATAAAACAGGCCGCGCCTGAAAAAACAAAACACATTGGAAGTGACTTTAGCGGAAAAAAATATACCAGATTGATCCCCCTTACCGAAATTTTGTCGTCTGCCTCGAAAGATCAACAGACTGACAAACAGTCGACTATTTCGCAGAAGAAGAAAAAGTTATCAGTCGATTTTTTTTTTTTCTCGGAAAGCATATTGAGAAAAATCGGAAAACTGGGAGCCCTGCAGCTGAGCAGCCTACTCGCCACAAGTGCACAACCTCGACAGCTTCCACCTGCTGTGTTTGTGCCAGATCCTAGGCATTTCCTAGAAGGACTGTGCCAATCAAGGACGTCCTGAACCAGGACAGCATGTCAAGTATGTATGCCTTAGGTTATTTCTCTGTCTCTGTCTGTCTATCTGCCTACCTGCCTGCCTGTCTGTCTGTCTGTCTGTCTGTCTGTCTGTCTCTCTCTCTCTCTCTCTCTCTCTCAGGACAAATTTTAAACAATTTCAAGCGTTTAAATGTAAAACCATTCTCTCTCTCTCTCTCTCTCTCTCTCTCTCTCTCTCTCTCTCTCTCCCCTCCCTTCTCCTCCTCCTCCTCCTTCTTCTTCTTTTTCTTCACTTACCCCTCCCATTCATCTTGTTCGATTCGTCTTTCTTATCACATTTTTGCAAATGATTGATCATTTCCCAACTATCGTAGCGTTTATACAAGTAAACAGTAAATGACATGATTAGCTGGAACCAAACAACCAAAGCCATTTCAGCACACTGTGACTGTGCATACATTTTATATTTTGTTTTGTTTTCAACACATGGTTCTCTGCATTGTCTGATATTGATGATGTAGCTTAAGTATACAATTTATAAAATTAGCACTGTGGTTGTGTAGTGATAAAAAATAAAAGTAATGTGTATGTGTGGGTGTGGGGGGGGGAGGGGCTCTGGGTAGTGTGTGTGTGTGTGTGTGTGTATGTGTGTGTGTGTGTGTGTATGTGTGTGTGTGTGTGTGTGTGTATGTGTATGTGTGTGTGTGTGTGACTGTGCATCTATGTATCATTGTATGTGGCTATGTGTGTTGGTATGTGTATGTGTGTGTGTCTCGTGTAGGTTTGTGTGTGTGTGTGTGTGTGTGTGTGTGTGTGTGTGTGTGTGTGTGTGTGTGTGTGCGCGTACACGCAAACATGCATTTGTGCGCATCTGTTTGTGTATGAATGTGTATGTGTGTGCTTGTGTGTTTGTGTGTGTGTGTGTGTGTGTGTGTGTGTGTGTGTGTGTGGTGTGTGTGTGTGTGTGTGTGTGTGTGTATCACGCGTGCCCATGTGTGAATGTGTGCGTGTTTGTGTGTGTATGTGCGTATCTTTGTTCGTGTGTTTGCGTGTAAATGTGTGTGCGTATTTGTGTCCGTGTGTTTGTGTGTAAATGTGTATGCGTATCTGTGTGCGTGTGTCTGTGTGTGAATGTGTGTGCGTATCTGTGCGTATGCATTTGTGTGTAAATGTGTGTTATGTATGTGTGTGTGCGTTTGTGTGTAAATGTGTATGTATGTATATATACTACACGTCATTATTGAAGGCCAGGAACGTTTTCGAGTCAATTTTTGAAAGGAGAAATAACCTATTTTCTCTTACTCTTTTCTCCAATTCGTTGCCGTAACTGAATGGATAAGAGCTCAGACAAACATTGCAGTTTCCTTTTGGCACGTGTTTGGGGATTTGCCGATTTGCAATGGGCGGCCCAAGGAAGACAATTTCCACACGAAATTGTCGAATCTTCAGCAGGGTCTCTCTGACGACGCAGGCAAGTAGCGACAAAATTCGCTTTGCACGTGCAAGGCAAGCCCTTTTTGAACACTACTCCAGCCAAAGTTGCCCGCAGACGAGGATAAAAAGGACCCGTTCTTGGTTCGTTTTAACCATGCTTGCAAGACGACGGATGACGGAATGAGCAGCGGGGGAGAGCCCTCGCTCTGCTTGATGAAGGCCTAGCGCAGCGGAAGTTGCTAGACGACTTGAAGTGTCGCATTCCACAATCCAGAGACTGCTGGAGCGCTTCAATGAGACTGGAGCAGTCCAGGAAAGGCGTCACACGGGTCGACCCAGAGTAACGACAAGACAGCAAGACCGCTACCTTGCCCTCTCCGTCCTGAGGGAAAGGGCATCCACTGCGGTGACCTTGAGGGGTCAGCTGAGGGACGCAACAGGTGCTTTAACATCAGCTGCAGCACGGTGAGAAGACGGCTACATGAGGCAAACTTGAGGTCACGGAGACCGGCCGTCCGACCCGTGCTGTCACCGGTCAACAGAGTGCGCCGCATGACCTGGGCCAGGGAGCACGTGACCTGGACAAGGCAACAGTGGGCCCGGGTCTTGTTTTCGGATGAGTCCAGGTTCACCCTGACCTTTAACGATAGCCGGGCTCGGGTGTGGCGACGTCAAGGGGAGAGGTTCGCTGACGCCACTGTCCAAGAGCATAACCGGTACGGCGGCGGGTCGGTGATGGTGTGGGGTGGCATGAGCCGTGGTACCCGGACCCCCCTGCTCCCCATTGACGGCATCCTGAACGGGGTCCGGTACCGGGACGAGGTTCTGGCGGCCGTGGCACTGCCTGCGCTTGTGGACCTTGGTCAAGGCGCCATCTTCCAGGACGACAATGCACCTGCGCATCGAGCACGCCTTGTGACCGACTTCCTGGAGCAGCATGAAGTCGTCCGTATGGCCTGGCCAGCGTGCTCACCTGACCTGAACCCAATTGAACACCTCTGGGATGTGCTCGGGAGGCGCATCAGGGACAACCACCCCCCACCGGGCACCCTGGCCAGGCTGGTCGACATCCTGCAGATCGAGTGGGCGGCCATCCCTCAGGACACACTCCGTACCCTTGTGGGGTCGATGCATCGGCGCTGTGAAGCATGCATCCAGGCTCGGGGCGGACACACGCGATATTGAAAACAGATTGGCCAAATCTGACACTTTCTGTTTTTTTGAAAAGGGGGGGATGTTCCTTTAAATGCATGTGCTGTTCACTAATGGGTCATTGTGCTAATTTCTTTTTCCAAAACAGGTGTGGAAATGATGAAATAAAACATAGAATCAATTCTAAACATTGTCAATTATTTCAACTTAAAATTAGAGAGGAAGGAAGAAGTGGCCCTTAAATTTGATTAGGAGTATATGTATAGTGGAACAGTCAGCATTGGAGGTAGAAACATCACTAACCTACGTTTGCACATGACATTGACGGCCTTGCCTGAAAAGAACAAGAGTTAATCAACCTAGTGGACCGTCTTGGAAAGACCTCCTCTGATTATGGCATGGAAATCAGCGCCGAGAAAACGAAAATAATGACTAATCGCAACAACCACTTTACGGCAGATGTAATGTCAATAACCAAAAACTCCAAAGTGTGCCCAGTTTCAAATACCTGGGATCAGTCGAGTCAGATGAGGGATCTAAGCCCGAAATACTCTCCAGAATAGCCCAGACCACAGCCGCAATGACCAAG
>CM060315.1:45864134-45909134 GCA_030674185.1 Monoplex corrugatus
CGTGCGTGCGTGCGTGTGCGTGTGTGTGTGTGTGTGTGTGTGCGTGCGTGCGTGCGTGCGTGTGTGTGTGTGTGTGTGTGTGGTGTGTGGTGTGTTGTGAGTGTGATCAACACTACAAGAACAGACCCAGAGTCAACAGACGTCAATTACACGGGATAATGGCTGTCATGAACAATGGGTAAAAAATAACGACGACATCAGCACGCACCATTTTCAGGGCTCTGCCATAATAACACTTCTGTGTAAGAGTCACTTTATCCAGAAGGAACTGTCAGATTTTTTTTTATACAAAACTTAAGAGCAGTTTTGATATTATGAAGAACGACCAGCATCCCTAGTTACCTAACGAAGACAGAATCGTCATTTGTGTAACTATTTCTGCCAAAGTACCCAGGTCAGTGACGACACCGTGCTAATTGCAGAAAATGAAAGGGACCTACAAAACCTTGTGAATATACTAGAAAGAGAAAGCAAAGGTAAAGGCTTGGAACTAAACAGCGAGAAGACTGAAGTCATGGTGTATCAATGAAAAACATGAAATCCCCTCATGCAAAATAACAGCAAACGGCACAACCTTGAGACCGGTTGAAAAGTTTAAATATCTGCGAACGATCATTTCACCAGACGGCATATGCACATCAGAAATAGCCAGCAGAATTGGCCAAGCCAAAACTGCATTCAAGAAGATGAAAAGCATTCTTACCAACAAATGCCTATCAATTAACATCAGGAAGAGAGTTCTGTAATGTTATATAGAACGGATAATGTTATACGGTTGTGAGGCGTGGACAGTCAAGCAAAGCCAGAACAAGATTGATGCAGCCGAGATGTGGTTTCTAAGAAGAATGTTGAGAGTTCCATGGACAGCAAAGAAAACAAACGAGACAGTCTTGATGGAGGCAGACACAAGAAGATCATTCATAAGGCAACATTAATAGGCCATTTATGAGGAAAGGGGAATTGGAGCACCTGGTCACAACAGGAAAGCTGGAGGGAAAGAGAACACCAGGTAGACCCAGGGAAAAAACATTGGACGGACTTGCAGAGTGGCTGAAGACAAAGAGGATGAAGAGGTGCTTGAGGCAACAGGGGATAGAAACAGATGGAAGGCCATGATCGCCAACGCCATGTTGCAGGGCACTTGATGATGATGATGACCCAGGTCAGTCAGACCTAATTTGTCTTCCACCCCAATCTGAAAGACTAAAACTCTCATCCTGTTCATTTCATCAAAGTATTTCTAACACCCACTCCTGTCCTCAGCTTACTCTTCTTGATATACCCGAGAAAAGGCACATCACTTACATCCGGATAACAATTTTTAAAGACATGTTTCAGCCCAGATCTCATCACTACTCGCTACTTAACCCTTTGACTCCCGCACCCTGTCCACCAGCATCCTGCATTGTCAGCCATGCTAGGAAAGCAGAAACATAACCCTCTGATTCCCTCATCCAGTCCACCAGCTTCCTGTGATGGTACGAGGGAATCAAAGGGTTATGTTTTTGCTGTTGGTGGATAGGATGCGGGAGGCAAAGGGTTAATGCCATTATCCTGTAGGACAACAACGAAGATCCTCCATTCCTATCTGTTCTGGGCTAGCCTCCGTGTGGTACCCCAGGTGTGTATTAGGGCTTTGGGTTCCTCGCCACGCGTTCCTGGAGCTTCCTCCTTTGCGTCTTCCTTCTGGTGTCTAGTGAAGGGCAGTCCGCGTGATGCCATCCTGCCTGCTTCGGATGATGTGCCCAATACACCTCTATCGCCCTTTCATGATAATTGTGCATTCTTACCAACAAATGTCTATCAACTAACATCAGGAAGAGAGTGAGTTCTTGAATGTTATATAGAACCGGTTGTGAGGTGTGGACAGTCAACAAGCAAAGCCAGAGCAAGTTTGAGGCAGCCAAGATGTGGTTTCTAAGAAGAATGTTGAGAGTTTCCACGGACAGCAAAGAAAACAAACGAGACAGTCTTGATGGAGGCAGCACAAGAAGATCATTCACAAGGAAGATCGGGAAAAGACAGGCAACATTTATAGCCATTTTATGAGGAAAGGGGAATAGGAGCATCTGGTCACAACAGGAAAGCTGGAGGGAAAGAGAGCACCAGGTAGACCCAGGGAGAAAACGTTGGACGGGCGTGGAAGAGGTGCTTGCGGCAACAAGGGATAGAAACAGATGGAAGGCCATGATCGCCAACGCCATGTGGCAAGGCACATGATGATGATGATGAGTGCCTATATGCTCTTGATTGCTTTGAGCGAGTAAGTTGTTGGCTGCGTAAGATATGAGACAAGATTTGTGCGATCCTTCGGAAGTTCCTTTTATGTAAAAATGTTCATAGTTTGGTGTGTCATCCGCCACCATTTTGTGATGCTAATAGGGTGAAAAGAATGTAGCTCCAGCACAGTTTTTAGCTCGGTGTTGATGCTTTACGGGGGGCGGGAATCTCCGCGAATTGTTTATAATTCTGAAGGTGTTTCTTCTTTAACCTTTTGTTTTTTAATGATTTCATTTCTTTCACACTAAAAGAACATCAACAAACAAAGTGGTAACACACGATTATTATATAAATTCTGACATGTATAAAAAGGTAATGCTTACATAAAAACAACATATAACAATTAACATATATAACAATTATATACAAATGTAACAATATTTTAAACCGAGGAACACTCAATGAGAGCATCAAGATTTAAGTACACATCATGAAGATAACTCTGCTGAGAAAAAAAATTGCATTAGTTGCTACCACGGAGCATTGAAAATGGAGGACTGAAGTTTCTTTGGCATTATACTGTTTCAGTTTTGAATCTCATATTTAGTAGTCTTTGGAAAGTAAGTGCATTTGGAACACGTTTGTCTATCTTGCATTTATAGGTAATGATTTTGCAAACATTTCGAAAAGGTCAAATATGCTGTTTTTACACTTTGATCAACTATGAACAATACAAGGTGTCGTGAGATTTTACCATTAAAGACATTTTTCACATTTTTCATTAAGTTCCACAAGATAATGACACAATTACAGTTCCACGGGAAACGTTCCATAGTCTCTTGTATTATTACACCACTTACAATTTCTCGTAGTTCCTATATACCCTTTGCGTTCAAAATGATATGGGTATCAATACCAGCGTAATGCGAAAACTATTCTTAATTGCAACCATTTTAATTTAACATCATTTGATATCATGAATATCAAAAAATGAATTTTCCCTCGAAAAAAAACAAACTGATTTAACGGTTAGTTTCTCCGACCACTTCAGGCAGTAGAATCGTTAACTATCGTCAAATCTGACTTTTTCATGGTAAACGTTTTGCCCCATTTTGTACACTCAGTAATCTTAATGCACTGGGCACATTCAAAATATTACTTATGTTGTTGTTCAGTTGAATTCTGCCTGTTCTTGAATACTCTTTGATTGCAGCAATCTATAACGCACTCAGTACGCTAGTCAGCGCTAGTCTTACTCTTCATACGTCAAATATTGCCATTTTCTTTAAGAAAATATTCGATGGGAGTATATTCCCTTCTCTGCCAGTTTACTGTCTTTGGTAAACCGGTTATCCACCTTTTTCTTGTTTGTTTGTTTTGTTGTAGAAAACAGGTTCAGCTAACAATTCACTTAGGCGTAATGTGATTACAAAATGACAATTATAGGCCTTAAATATATGGGCCCAAAACAGATTATTTGTCATGAAATATGAAACAAACACTGAGCGATAGTAACCAATGTTTCTGCGAAACGGATACATACCAGCTGCAATACTTTTCTGTTTATGGCTTTATTGGTTTTCTTCTCCATAGAAGTCGCGAGCATATACATATGCTTGTACATAACGTGTACTCAATCGCTTTGCTTTATGCTGTCAGTGGCGGTCTTTGTGCTGATTTTATCCTGTTTTCTATGCCACAAAAACTGAAAATATAACTTCCTGTAATTTTTGTGCAAAGTGATCAGGTCGATCCGGCAACTTAAATCCACAAGTGTAAAAAGTTTAGATGGTACATGTGACTTCAGAACTGCGAGTGTACAATCGGAGTAATGGTTCTTTATGATAAGATTTTGAATATCATTTCTACCTCTGAGAATTTGTTGCTATATTAGTAGTTTCACAGTTTGTTTGTTTTTTCAGATTTTGAATGAATCAAATGACAACTATTTTAAGAGGATTCTGTTATTTTCAAACAGGGACTCTATAGTTTGTGTGATTTTCTCTCACTCCCTAGCCATGTTATTTGCGAGTTTTCGCTATTCATGGATAGGCCTGAAACTCTGCCGAGGTATCAAGAATACGCACAGATTCATTTGATATTGGTTCCTCTGAACAAGCATACGAGAGATTCATTTGATATTGGTTCCTCTCAACTGCATACGCACAGATTCATTTGATATTGGTTCCTCTGAACAAGCATACGCACAGATTCATTTGATATTGGTTCCTCTCAACAAGCATACGCACAGATTCATTTGATATTGGTTCCTCTCAACAAGCATACGCACAGATTCATTTGATATTGGTTCCTCTGAACAAGCATACGCACAGATTCATTTGATATTGGTTCCTCTGAACAAGCATACGCACAGATTCATTTGATATTGGTTCCTCTCAACAAGCATACGCACAGATTCATTTGATATTGGTTCCTCTCAACAAGCATACGCACAGATTCATTTGATATTGGTTCCTCTCAACAAGCATACGCACAGATTCATTTGATATTGGTTCCTCTGAACAAGTCTACGCACAGATTCATCTGATCTTGGTTCCTCTGAACAAGCATACGCACAGATTCATTACGCACACTTGGTTCCTTCGTTTTATTTTGGTTCCACTGAACTTAATTGGCGGAATGTTTTTACAAGTACTTGCAGAAAAAAAAAAAACACCGGTAAGTTGCCCCCCCCCCCCCTAAAAAAATCGGTGCAACAGCAGTCCTGAGGTATCGCAAGCAGGGAAATCCTTGTTCATAATACAGAATAATAGCCTCCTATGCAAAACGTATAATGCTGAAAAAGACGCATATTTTCTTATGTCTCCCATTAGATAAGTTACTCTCAATGTCTACTTTTTATGATACGTCTAAGTGAATAAGTAAAAGCCATAAAAAATAATATACGAAAAGACGAACGTGATGCATTCTATCTTTCGTCGTTTTTGGGTTTGTTTTTCTTTTCGTCCGCTCTTTTCCACCCCTTTGTTTTCTTTTCCTTTTTTTTTTTTTTTTTTTTTTCTTTTGTTGTTGTTGTTGTTGTTGTTGTTGTAATGTCTTCACTTGCTCCATCCAAATCTTCAGCAGCACCATTCCAGCTTCAGTTTTAACAATTTGTTCTTCTTGTGTCCGATTTTTTTTTGTTTCTCCAGCCCATACTCCTATTTTTCACTATAATTTCTCTCCACAATGGGAAGATGACAGCAACTGCAATGTCACAAAAAAATGTTAAGTACTTCTTTATAGCTTTACGAGGCGAGGCCAGACAAAAAAATGGGTATCAAGAAGGCCATAATACTGGTCTTCGACTATTACCCCCACCCCCCTTTATTTAATTCTTAAACCTATCCTGATGGAGGGATGAGAGGATGAAAGAAAGCAAGAGAGGGACAGAGGTGAAGAAGGATTCAGATCGGTAGATGATGTCTCTGTCTGTCTGCCCATCACGTCGTTTACCTACGAAAGAAACTGTCAGCAGTTTTTAAACTGTGTGTATGGACATTCTGTAGATGGAATTTCATTCATATACTCACTCGAAAAACTCGATAAACGAAGCTTGTGAAGAAATGCCTACAACTGAAGGAAAAGCAAAAAAAAAAAGAAGTGGATGACAAAAGAAAATTGAGGCTTGATGGCTGACGGAAGGAAGGTAAAGGAAAATGAGGAAGAATACAAAACGACTGATAAGGAAATTTATGACATGGTTAATCGCTAAAGATATGTCAAAATCAATTTTCACTGCACTTCCAAAGAAAGCAGGGGCTATACAATCAGCTTGATGAGTCATAAGATTCTAGTAAGAATAATCATGACGAGGACAAGGAACAGAATCAAACCAGAAATAGCAGACGAATAATGTGGACTTGCTGACCGGAAATTAATGACATATACATTCTACGAACTCACATAGAAAAATCAGTTGAGCTGAATAAGGATTCTTATTTATGTTGTTACATGTATATCTATCCATCTATTTATCTACATATATATATATATATATATAGAGAGAGAGAGAGAGAGAGAGAGAGATACACACATATATATAATTATATATATAGATAGAGAGAGAGAGAGATACATACACACACACACATATATATATATACATATACCAAGGCTTTTGATAGGGTAAGACACGAAGAACTGATGAATCAATTTGAAAAACTCACTATTGATGGAAAAGCTATGAAAATACTAAAGAATATGTATTGGGAACACAAACAGCAGAAATTAGGAGTAGAAAATGGATTAGGCAGGGATGTATACGGTGAAACCATCATGAGAAACTTGAAAGAATGCCCCGGGATAAAGTTTGGAGGAAAAACGATAAACAATCTTTGTTACGCTAATGACACCGTTCTAATTGCAGAAAATGAAAAAGACTTAGAAACTCTTGTGAATATAATAAAACAGAAAGCAGCCATAAAGGGCTGGAGCTAAATAGTAAGAAGACTGAAGTCATGGTAATCAGTAAAAAACAAGAAACCCCCTTACGTAAAATAACTGCAAATGGCACAAAATTGAGACAAACTGATAAGTTTACATATCTGGAAATATTCATCTCACCAGACAGCAGATGTACACTGAAAATATACAGCAGAGTTAGTCAAACTAAAACAGGATTTTAAAAAATGAAAAGTATTTTTTACCAACGAAAACCTATCAGTTAACATCCGGAAGAGAGTTCTTCAGTGTTATATAGAAACAATACTTTTGTACATATGCGAAGCTTGGACAATCATCAAGCAAAGTCAGAACAAGATTGACGCAGCTGAAATGTGTAGTTTCTAAGAAGAAGGTTAAGAGGTCTGTGGACAACAAAGAAAACAAACGAGACAGTCTTGTAAGAAGCAGACACAAAAAGAATGAAGATCAGGAAAAGACAAGCAACATTATAGGTTATTTTACGGAACTAAAGAAATTTGAGCATCTAGTCACAACAGAAAAGCTAGATGGAAAAAGAGCAACAGATAGACCCAGGGAGAAAATATCAATCAGTTTTGCAGAGTGGGTGGGGACGAAAAGGGTAGGAGATATATTTGCAGCGACAAAAGACAGATTCGTATGGAGGGTCATGATCGCCGACGCCATGCGGCATGGCAATTTTTGCTAACGCTACAGTTAAAATTGGACTCTCAGCCCACGTTTTTCAAACAGCCTTAAATTTTAAAATAAATCAGAACTAATGTTTTATTTGGTTGGTCAGTCACTCTTTCCGAGTCTGACCCATACGACTGGAAAGATCTTCCCCACTCCGTTTGACACGTCACATGCACTTGTCTTCCTTCAAGTCCAACTTGAAGACATACCTTATTGTCCAGCAGTGAGTTCCCTCTCTACGTGCCCATCCTTTTACCCCCCCCTCCCCTCCCGACTCCCCCTCCCAGTTTGCGTGTGTCTTGTACAGTGGAGTTTTTGTCGTTGTTGGGCGACTGCTTTGGTGAATGATGAAACTACGCGCTTTGGTTCGATTTTTATGTCAAGATTTGGCACCTTACTGTTTATTATCATTATTGGTAGTAGTAGTAGTAGTAGTAGTAGTAGTAGTAGTAGTAGTAGTAGTGTAATAGTAGTAGTAGTAGTAGTAGTAGTAGTAGTAGTTGTTGTTGTTGTTGTTGTTGTTGTTGTTGTTGTTGTTGGTGTTGTTGTTGTTGTTGCTGTTGTTGCTGCTGCTGCTGCTGCTGCTGCTGCTGCTGCTGCTGCTGCTGCTGCTGTTATCACTAATAACTGATTAATTCTTCTTTATCATAATTATTATTATCATTATTGTTAGTATTATATTACTGATTAAACGATTGATTGATTGATTGAATTGAATTGAAGCGTTATATTAAGGGGCACTACTTCAAATTAAACGGGAATGGTGTATGTGTGCGTGCGTGTGTGTGTGGTGTGTGTGTGTGTGTGTGTGTGTGTGTGGTGTGAGTGCGTGTGTGTAGTGTGTGTGTGCATGTGCGCGTCTGTGTCGTGTTGTGTGTGTGTGTGTGTGTGTGTGTGTGTGTTGTGTGTGTGCGTGCGTGTGTGTGTGGCGTGCGTGCGTGTGCGTGTGGTTGGTGTTGTCTGTCTGTCTGTCTATCTGTCCGCCTGTCTGTCTGTCTGTTAAAACAATTCTCACCAAGATTTTCTCAGCTGTTTCAGGTTGGATCTTTACCAAATTTTTAATGAAAAAAAAAAAAAAAACGTAGATCGTTCAGAAGTTGCAAAGTGACACGTTTGGAGGGCAATGTGCCACCGTCACGATCGCTCGGACCAAACAGATGCCTAAATCAGCAAATTTTTTAGGAAGGTGTATAAAAAAAAAACACTGCCTCGGGAACATACGGCAACATTTAGAATGTACTTCCATTGTTGTAGCAGTCTACCATTGTCCGCGATGTACTTAAGTTCGATTTCAAACTGAAGCTTTTTCAAGGACCCCGAGACCTGGAGAAGTACAAAGTCATGATTTTCTGTAATATTTTTGTGTACACAAAGAGATTATTAGAATGGCTTAGCCACCGAGTGCTTAAAGTTTTATTTCAACTGAGGCTTCGTCAAGGACTCCAAGACCTTGAGAAGTACAAAATCAGGATTTTCTGTAATGTTTTTGTATACAATGGGAGATTGTTAGAACGGCTTAACCACCTTGTTTCATCACTCAGTTCTCTTAAATCCTAAAAAATGTTCATACTTTCTAATTAAAGCAATGACTGCCAAAGGCTTTATATATAACAAAAAAAATCGTGATAAAGGTTTGGAATTCTGCCCCTACGCAACGAGATAGTACATATAGCACATACTCTATGTCCGAGAAACAAACAAACAAGTCAAACATCCCTGAGACATACTTGAACCGCACCAATGCAACAGAAAATACCACACCATAATACGATGACAAAAGAAGGAAAAAAGAAAAATCCTAAAGAAATCCTCAGAGTGCGCTGTACTAGTCTTTAATTAAGTCATCCACCCTATGAAATCTTGAGTCATTCAAAAGAAACGCCCAACGTGATTCTAAAGCGTGAGACAACCGTTTCGATCTGTGGGTGTATTTTCAGACTTAATTTTCCGGTGAGAAAAGGTAAGTTTCAGTTTCAGTTTTCTCAAGACAGCGTTCTGGCGTTTGAAATAGATTCCACGTACTGTATGTACACATATTCCTGCGCAGACTGTGTGACGGGAAAAGATCCAAAAATGGTCATGGCATAAGCCATAAAGGCTGCGCATAAACACCAATATGCAGCAGGTCAGGTCTTGAGGATTTACCTCACTTGAGGGTTTTGTATACTGTATCAATCTGTTGTTGAAATAGATTTAGGTTATCTGTGATGCCCCATAAATTTAGATTATCTGTAATGCCCCATAAATTGAGGTTATCTGTGATGCCCCATAAATTTAGGTTATTGTAATGCCCCATAAATTTAGGTTATCTGTAATGCCCCATAAATTTAGATTATCTGTAACGCCCCATAAATTTAGATTATCTGTAACGCCCCATAATTTCAGTTTATCTGTAATGCCCCATACACGTACGTTATCTGTAATGCCCCATAAATTTAGATTATCTGTAATGTCCCATAATTTCAGTTTATCTGTAATGCCCCATACACGTACGTTATCTGTAATGCCCCATAAATTTAGATTATCTGTAATGTCCCATAATTTCAGTTTATCTGTAATGCCCCATACACGTACGTTATCTGTAATGCCCCATAAATTTAGATTATCTATAACGCCCCATAAATACAGATTATCTGTAATGCCCCATAATTTTAGGTTATTTATAATGCCCCATAATTTTACGTTATCTGTAATGCCTTATAAATTTAGATTATCTATAATGCCCCATAATGTCAGATTATCTGTAATGCCCCATAAATTTAGGTTATCTGTAATGCCCCATAAATTTAGGTTATCTGTAATGCCCCGTAAATTTAGATTTGTAATGCCCTGTAATTTCAGGTTGTCTGTAATGCCCCATAAGTTTAGGTTATCTGTAATGCCCCATAAACCCCGCCAATGAATAACACGAAAGACTGCAACCCAGCCCAAAAATGTCAGAATAGTAGTAACAACGTAACATACCCGCCAAGTCCCGAGTCCCTATATATCGCGCAGACTCCCTACACCCCACCCCTCGTCACAAAGAATCAACAATCACTCCTGCAACCACAGTCAACAATTACAAATATGTCGAGATACCTTTTTCCAATCTGGTAACAGAATCTCCGCTACTGCCAGCCTAACAGAGCAGGACACACACATCCCACGTACATCCCATCATGACTGCAGAAATTCCCCGAGGGAAATTAGGGTAAAAGTTGTTCCCTATGCACGACGTCGTAGAAAGTTAAGTGCTGGAGACCCACACATGCCTCGACTTTTTACGAGGCTAGCATTATGCAGGTGGTGCCCGTCGCTTTTCCCTCGCTGCTTGATCTTCTTGGACCCGTGGGCAGAGTTGGATCCCGTTCACAGTCCGGTGTATTGGGAGGCCACATGTGTGTAAGTGTTTCTCGAGTAGGAGGACTCTGGCCCATACAGTTTGACCAGACGGTTGGGAGCCCTACATCTTGCGCCACGAAGCAGGCCTTGTTAAAGTCATAGAGGAAAAGAGATTCCACCCAAACTAGCTAAGTCCTTTCTCGCATCATGTCAGAAATGATTTTTTTTAGTACATCTCTTCATGTGAGAAACAGAGGCTGTCATGAAGTCTATAAAATCGTTGTTTTTTGGTTTGTTTGTTTTGTCCATGTGCTCTTACTGACTGATCATTATGCCCGTGACAACTAATCCATTTTAAATCTACCACGTGGCCAAGATTGAACCTCTTTGGAGGAGTCTGAATTTGTTTCTTCTTCTTCTTCTTCTTCTTCTTCTTCTTTTGCTTCTTCTTCTTCTGCTTCTGCTTCTTCTTCTTCTGCTTCTTCTTCTTCTGCTTCTTCTTCTTCTGCTTCTTCTTCTTTTTGTGCCATAGTTTCTTCTTCTTTCACCCTTATGCTTTTTATGTATTGGGGTTTGGGCTGCACGGTAGTCTTTCCCTGGTGCTATCATCTTAGCACAAAGGATAACGATGGGATCCTGGTTTCCTTGCGGCCTTATTGTTTATGTCCCACCCACCTACTCCCCTTCCTGCATCTGCCTTTCACGATCCGTGCTCATCACGGGAGCCGAGTGTGGTGTTGTCAGTTTTGGCGGTTTGTGGGGACTGTGACTACGATTATGGAGGTTGAAGTCGGGCAAGTCAACGCATCAGTGTTTTTCGTGCAGATTGTTCAGCTTTCGTGGTTGTCGTGCATAGATCGTTTGATGTGGTAGCTCAGCATGAGCTGCGTTTCCTCAGGTAAATGAGCAGTAAGATCTACCACCATGTTCTTTGGGTAATGGTGCAGTTTGGCGTTCTAGCGGACTCAGCATAGGGACACGATGTAATTGGTCCTGATGTGCAACGCTGGCCCAACCCCAAACCCTGATCCTCGGGATCGGTTTTTTGTTTTGTTTTGGTTTGGTTTGGTTTGGTTTGGTTTGGTTTGGTTTTCGGTTTTTTTGTTCGTTTGTTTGTTTTTCTTTTTTTGTTTTTTTTTTGTTGTTCTTTTTTTCTCGTGAATTGATTGCAATTGCAAAAGGTAAGGGCTGGGGGCAGGGTTATGGTTAGAGTTAATGTTGTAAAAAGTAGTGAAATTCGGCTGTGTATGAGGGAGACCTAAATAGCTGTATTATTATTACCGTGTCACTCCTGACTCGACATCCTTTCTACCTGAATAAGTACTATCAACACCAGATGTTCGCCAGATATTCGTCTTAGAGGCTTGAGTGCACCCTAGCTCAGCATCTCTTGTGTGTGTGTGTGTGTGTGTGTGTGTGTGTGTGTGTGTATGTGTGTGTGTGTGTGTGTGTGTGTGTGTGTGTGTGTGTGTGTGTGTGTGTGTGGTGTGTGAGGTGTGTTCGTTCGTTCTTTGATTTAACGTCTTTTCACTATGAGTGATATTAGTATTTGTGTGTGTTGTGTGTGTGTGTGTGTGTGTGTGTGTGTGTGTGTGTGTGTGTGTGTGTGTATGTGTGTGTGTGTTTTGTGAGTGTGTGTGTGTATGCGTACATGCGTACACGCGCGCGCGCGTGCGTGTGTGTGCGTGTGTGTGAGACAAAGGTAGGATGACGGGTTGGGTCAAGGGTCACACACGTCCTACTCCCCCTCCTGTGCTCCTCCTCCCAGTTTACGTGTGCTCTGTGCCCTGGAGATTTTAGTATTGGTGGTGATTGCTTTGATGAATGATAAGACTAACAGCGAGCGCCTTATACATAGTATTGATATAATTATATATATATATATACAAGTCACAACAAGTTAAGCACAGGTCCTTGGACACAGGGGGCTGATCCATTCCTTCAGAAAACATTATTTTCTTTTTGTTATGCGGCAACCAGTGATGGAATCTCAAACAGCAGTGTTTGGGCGAGCCTGTGGCAACTTGTAGTGCGCATGGGGGTCTTGGTGACCTCGTTGCCGCGCGGGATAAAAAGTGCAAAGTTGCGGAAAATGTGCCTGTTTTGCAGTGAGCTTGCTGGCGACACAAGATGTGTAAAATGAAAAATTCGTTATACCCGTGCAAGAGCAGTCTTTCGAGTGAGTTTTATGCCCCTTCCTTATGCTTTATAAGCGCGGGCTTGGTTACTGTCAGCCCGTTTCTCACCATGCCACCAAGAAGAAAACTTAGCACCTTTGACAAAACCAGGGCGATTGCGTGGATGCAAGATGGCATTGCCAAGGCTGAAGTGGCGCGACGACTTGATGTGCATCATTCAGTTATTGTTAGACTGAACCAGCGTTTTAGGGCGACCAACAGCGTTGAAGAGAGGCCACGGTCAGGTCGGCCTAGGCAGACGACTCCAAGAGAAGATCGGTTCATCGAGAGGCAGGTCCTACTGCAGCGGGATGCCACCTCAACCAGCATCAAACGGCAGCTTCGTAGGGCAACTAACACCATCCTCAGCCGTCAAGCCATACGAAACCGTCTTCACCACTTTGGCCTCAGATCACGTCGTCCAGCTGTGCGACCACGACTGCTAGCAGCCCATAAGCTGGCTCGCCGAGCTTTCTGCCAACGTCATGCGAGATGGAACCAACAACAGTGGTCTCAGGTCCTCTTTTCGGATGAGTCGCGGTTTTGTCTTGAACACAATGATGGCCGAACTAGAGTTTGGAGGCGTGTTGGTGAACGTTACATTGATGCAGCTGTTCGTGAGACCCGGGCCTTCAGGGGAGGATCTGTTATGGTATGGGGTGCCATCAGCCTCCACCACAAGACACCACTCTACCACATTGACGGAAACCTCACAGGCCTCCGCTATCGGGATGAAATACTGGCGCCTTTCGTTGTTCCGACCATGCAACGAATCGGACCCATGGCAGTCTTCCAAGACGACAATGCTCGGCCACATAGAGCCCGGGTGGCCTTAGAATTCCTTGTGCAGGCCGGTATCAACAGGATGATCTTCCCGGCGTATAGTCCCGACCTCAATCCCATCGAGCATCTTTGGGATGAGTTGGGGAGACGTGTAAAGGAGAACCATCCACCTCCCAGGGACCGTCAGGATCTCTTCCGAATGCTGCAACTGGAATGGCAGGGAATCCCACAGAGGGTCATCAGAACACTGGTCTACTCGATGAGGAGACGCTGCATGGAATGTCTCGCCAATCGGGGTGGTCACACCCATTATTGAAATGATTTGGTGAACTGGACAGATTTGGCAAACTTTGATTTAGACCCCTCCTCTGTTTAATTGTCTGTATATCCCAAACCGTTTGTGCGATCACAATGAAATTCAATGTACGTTTGAACAAGATTATGAAATAAATCTGTTCCCAATTGGAAAGTCATGGCTTTGATATTTGTTGAAAATATGCGGGTACATGTAAACTGTGCTTAACTTGTTGTGACTAGTGTATATTCATCACGAGAGTGGAGGGCGGGCTGAGGGAATGAGGGTGGTGGGAACGATAAATCGTGCTGGTCAGTGGATAGGGGGTACTGTGTATCGTGTTGTCCGTGTATCGTGCTCTCGGGATACGGGCTTTCTACGATATGGTTGTGAAGGACGTTGATGCTCTCAATTCATACTGGGAGGGAGGGGACTCGATTCGTTGTCGTCCATTTCCTCTACTGGAACGATCTGCCTTTTTCTCTCCGCTGTTCATCATCTCATCATCATCTCTCTCTCTCTCTCTCTCTCTCTCTCTCTCTCTCTCTCTCTCTCTCTCTCTCTCTCTCTCTCTCTCTCTCTCTCTCTCTCTCTCTCTCTCTCTCTTTCAAGGCGGGCCTCAAAACTCATCTATTTGATAAATACTACCCGTAATGAAACATGATTTTTGTTTGATCTTTCTGATTCAGTAATGTATATATTAGTACTTGCTTGCAACAGATGTGCTAGAGTGTGTGTGTGTTGGGGGGAGGGGAAGGGGGTAGGGACTAAGAGTGGGAGTTAGTATAATTGACCACTAGGCAGGCATAGGGCTGATTGGGAAAAATGAATTAATGTAAAGCGCAGTGAGTCTTTTACCTATGTGTAGGAGAATAGCGCTATACAAAAGTCATTTATTATTATTGTTATTACTTCTTGTTGTTTTGCATGAAGCGTTACAGATGGGAGATATGCACTTCACTATAATGTAAAGTAGGCTGTTTCAATAACAGAATGGTACAAGAACTGACATACTCTAAGTAGGATCATATTACTTTGCCAGCGAATGATATGACAAAGTGGTACAAGAACTGACATACTCTAAGTAGGAGCATATTACTTTGCCAGCGAATGATATGACAAAGTGGTACAAGAACTGACATACTCTAAGTAGGAGCATATTACTTTGCCAGCGAATGATATGACAAAGTGGTACAAGAACTGACATACTCTAAGTAGGACCATATTACTTTGCCAGCGAACGATATTGTGTATGTGTGTGTGTGTGTGTGTCTGTGTGTGTGTATGAGTGTGTGCGTGTGTGTGTGTGTGTGTGTGTGTGTGTGTGTGTGTGTGTGTGTGTGTGTGTGTGTGTGTGTGTGTGTGTGTGTGTGTGTGTGTGTGTGTGAACAAAACATTCCCTCTTCATCAAACTGTAAGTGCAGTCCACCTTTCAGATATTCTGGATGAAATGATAAACCCAATTCCCATGTGCAGAATTCCTAAGTTTGACGCATGGGAAAGAACCCACAGACATAAAGAAGGTGTCTACGGCCAAACTCTGTAGACAACGTCAGTAACACACAAAACTCTGTAGAAAACGTCAGTAACCCAAGGACACAAAGAACTTGTCTACGGCCAAACTCTCTAAACAACATCAGTAACCCACAGACACAAAGAACTTGTCTACGGTCAAACTCTGAAGACAACGTCAGTAACCCACAGACACAAAGAACTTGTCTACAGCCAAACTCTGTAGACAACGTCAGTAACCCACAGACACAAAGAACTTGTCTACGGCCAGACTCTCTAGACAACGACAGTAACCCACAGACACAAACAAGTTGTCTACGGCCAAATTCTATAGACAATGTCAGTAATCCACAGACACAAAGAAGGTGTCTACGGCCAAACTCTCTAAACAACATCAGTAACCCACAGACACAAAGAACGTGTGTACGACCAGACTCTCTAGACAACGACAGTAACCCACAGACACAAAGAACTTGTCTACGGCCAAACTCTCTAAACAACGTCAGTAACCCACAGACACAAAGAACGTGTGTACGGCCAGACTCTCTAGACAACGACAGTAACCCACAGACACAAAGCACTTGTCTACGGCCAAACTCTCTAAACAACGTCAGTAACTCACAGACACAATGAACTTGTCTACGGCCAAACTCTCTAAACAACGTCAGTAACCCACAGACACAAAGAACGTGTGTACGGCCAAACTCTCTAAACAACGTCAGTAACCCACAGACACAAAGAAGGTGTCTACGGCCAAACTCTCTAAACAACGTCAGTAACCCTCAGACGCAAAGAACGTGTGTACGGCCAAACTCTCTAAACAACGTCAGTAACCCACAGACACAAAGAAGGTGTTTACGGCCAATCTCTCTAAACAACGTCAGTAACCCACAGACACAAAGAACTTGTCTACGGCCAAATTCTATAGACAACGTCAGTAACCCACAGACACAAATAAATTGTCTACGGCCAAAGTTTATAGACAACGTCAGTAACCCACAGACACAAAGAAGGTGTCTACGGCCAAACTCTGTAGACAATGTCATAACCCACAGACACAAACAAATTGTCTACAGCCAAAGTTTATAAACAACGTCAGTAACCCACAGACACAAAGTAGGTGTCTACGTCCAAACTCTCTAGATAACGTCAGTAACCCACAGACACAAAGAAGGTGTCTACGGCCAAACTCTGTAGACAACGTCAGTAACCCACAGACACAAAGTTGTCTACGGCCAAACTCTGTAGACAACGTCAGTAACCCACAGACACAAAGAAGGTGTCTACGGCCAAACTCTGTAGACAACGTCAGTAACCCACAGACACAAAGAAGTTGTCTACGGCCAAACTCTGTAGACAACGTCAGTAACCCATAAAGAGGTTGTCTACAGCCAAACTCTCTAGACAACGTCAGTAACCCACAGACACAAAGAACGTGTGACGGCCAGACTCTCTAGACAACGTCAGTAACCCTCAGATACAAACAAGTTGTCTACAGCCAAATTCTATAGACATTGTCAGTAACCCACAGACACAAAGAACTTGACCACGGCCAAACTTTGTAGACAACGTCAGTAAGCCACAGACACAAAGAAGTTGTCTACGGCCAAACTCTCTAGACAACATCAGTAACCCACAGACACAAAGAACTTGTCTACGGCCAGACTCTCTAGACAACGACAGTAACTAACAGACACAAACAAGTTGTCTACGGCCAAATTCGACAGACAATGTCAGTAACCCACAGACACAAAGAAGGTGTCTACGGCCAAATTCTGTAGACAACGTCAGTAACCCACAGACACAAAGAAGGTGTCTACGGCCAAACTCTGTAGACAACGTCAGTAACCCACAGACACAAAGAAGTTGTCTACGGCCAAACTCTGTAGACAACGTCAGTAACCCATAAAGAGGTTGTCTACAGCCAAACTCTCTAGACAACGTCAGTAACCCACAGACACAAAGAACGTGTGACGGCCAGACTCTCTAGACAACGTCAGTAACCCTCAGATACAAACAAGTTGTCTACAGCCAAATTCTATAGACATTGTCAGTAACCCACAGACACAAAGAACTTGACCACGGCCAAACTTTGTAGACAACGTCAGTAAGCCACAGACACAAAGAAGTTGTCTACGGCCAAACTCTCTAGACAACATCAGTAACCCACAGACACAAAGAACTTGTCTACGGCCAGACTCTCTAGACAACGACAGTAACTAACAGACACAAACAAGTTGTCTACGGCCAAATTCGACAGACAATGTCAGTAACCCACAGACACAAAGAAGTTGTCTACGGCCAAATTCTATAGACAACGTCAGTAACCCACAGAGACAAAGAACTTGACCACGGCCAAACTCTCTAAACAACGTCAGTAACCCACAGACACAAACAAGTTGTCCCAACTCTGTAGACAAAGTCAGTTTCATAAGTAAACAATATTATATTCAGAAAAAAAAAAAAAGAACGTAAATTGAAAAGTTTGGCCCTGCACTGCGGCGAATCACTTTCCCCAGGGAGAGAAAGCTAAATGTCACACGGTAGGCCTACATCTGTTGCAAAAACACACAACAAAAGAAACAGAAAAATGAAAAAGTAAGGCATGGAGTAAAAAGAAAACGAGAAAACGGAAGGCATGGGATAATAGATGTGTGAAAGAGTATTGTACATGTGTGTTTTGGTCACACATCAGAACAAACATCAAAACCGAGTCCCAATCGAAGAACGGGAAATATCAATATAGCTTGCCAAGTTTGTTTTTGATCAAAATGCTGACCTTTACGTAAAGTTAAATGTCCTCATGTCCTTAGAACTTTTGCACAGCTTCAAAGGGTTTACTTTCTTTTCTCTGTTCTTTTTCTTTCTTTCCTTTTCTTTTTTTCTTTCTGTCTTTCCTTTTTTTTTTTTCTTTGTCTTTTCTTTTTTTTTCTTCGTTTACTTCTTCTTTCTTGTTTCATCTCTTATATTCAACAGCTCTCTCTGTCTCGCTGTCTCTCTGTCTCTGTCTCTGTCTCTCTCTCTCTCTCTCTCTCTCTCTCTCTCTCTCTCTCTCTCTCTCTCTATCTCCCCACATTCATTCGCTGAACTACTGTGATAACCTATTTTTCAAAGTTTTGAAATCAGTGACTGATTATCAACTTAGAAAAAGTTGAAACGATTACATAACGTTTAATTTGACAACGTAAGGAGTATGGATTGTACAGATAAGTTAATTTCGAAGATTACCGTGATCAGAAAGTTGTGCTGAAATAATTTTATGATAAGAAGTAACAAACAAACTTCTTTACTAGGTAAAAATTCAACTGCTTCTGTGGACAACTTCACGACTGCACATTCTTTAAGGAAACCAAATGTGTGATTAATCCAATCTGAATTAAGATTTTTCTCATTAAGATTTTCCTAGTGTGTATAAAATGTAGACCTATTAACGGTTTCGCTAAGGCTCATCAGCCAGTCACTCCTATCTCCACTGCAAGCAAACATGCAACAAACGCGCACAGTCAAAGTATCGTTTACCACTAACCGTAAGTATCCTTTACCACAAACTGTAAGTATCGTTTACCAAACTGTAAGTATCGTTTACCACAAACTGTAAGTATCGTTTACCACAACCGTAAGTATCGTTTACCACAAACTGTAAGTATCGTTTACCACAAACTGTAAGTATCGTTTACCACAAACTGTAAGTATCGTTTACCACAAACTGTAAGTATCGTTTACCACAAACCGTAAGTATCGTTTACCACTAACCGTAAGTATCGTTTACACAAACTGTAAGTATCGTTTACCACTAACTGTAAGTATCGTTTACCACAAACCGTAAGTATCGTTTACCACTAACCGTAAGTATCGTTTACCACTAACTGTAAGTTCACCACTAACTGTAAGTATCGTTTACCACTAACTGTAAGTATCGTTTACCACAAACTGTAAGTATCGTTTACCACTAACTGTAGTATCGTTTACCACTAACGTAAGTATCGTTTACCACAAACTGTAAGTATCGTTTACCACTACTGTATCGTTTACCACTAACTGTAAGTATCGTTTACACTAACTTATCGTTACACTAACTGTAAGATAGTTTACCACAAAGTGTTCAACACCACACACACACACACATACACACACACACACACACACACACAACACACACACACACACACACACACACCACACACACACACATGTATATATACACACACGCGTGCGCAAACACACACAAACTGTCTATTTGTCTGTATCTCCTCTCTCTCTCTCACTCTCTCTCTCTCTCACGCGCGTACACACACACACACACACACACAAACACACACACATTGTTCATCGTACACTGCTTCAAACACACACACACACACACACACACACACACACACACACACAACACACACAAAACAGGCCTATGTTTGATGCAGATATGCGATACATCATAGATACGTACGTACTCCTACTTTACGAACAGATACAGTGTATGTATACATGTAAACTTTGTTAATTTTTCAATCAGACTTTTAAAAAAAAATGTGATCGCGTTTAGTGGCAGCAAAACTCCAGAACATAAACATAAGTGACTGATTCGTTCTGAGGAAAATGAACTGTTAAAGCATGAGTACAATGAGCCCAGTCAGTCCATTACTGATCTGTGCTGAAACAGGCCTATGTCTCAAAGATGTTTCGAATGGCTTTCCTCAGGGCATTGTTTACTCTCTGGTTTATGTGTACTCAGGACATTGTTTACTATCTGGTTTATGTGTACTCAGGGCATTGTTTACTATTTGGTTTATGTGTACTCAGGGCATTGTTTACTCTTCGGTTTATATGTACTCAGGGCATTGTTTACTATTTGGTTTATGTGTACTCAGGGCATTGTTTACTATTTGGTTTATGTGTACTATAATATAATAATAATTACAATATTTATATAGCGCAAAATCTTGATAAAATCAAATCTAAGCGCTGAAACACACACACACACACACGCACGCACCCACACGCACCCACACACACACACACACACACACACACACACACACACACACACACACACACACACAGACACGGCTATAAATGGGGAGAAAGAATAAAAACAATGGAAAATTATAGAGAGCATATTATATACAATTATATATTACAATGTGATTCCCCTCTGAGTGGAGACAGGCTGCAGAGGGGATTGAGTGAGGTCAGGATTTTATGCAGAGGAGAAAAGGTGAGTTTTGAGAGCGGACTTGAAGGAGACAAAAGTAGGTTGCTGACGGACTGAGACAGGAAGTTTGTTCCAGGAGAGCGGACCAGAAACAGAGAAGGCTCGTGGACCATAGGTATTGAGCTTAGTGCGTGGAAAGTGAAAAGTCAGAGGATCGGAGGCAGAGCGGAGGGTACGTGAGGGAACATAGATCTCAAGTAGGCTTGACAGGTAATCGGGGGCTGCGTTATTGAGGCTTTTGTAGCACATGGTGTCTAGTTTGTACTGTATGCGCTTTGATACAGGGAGCCAGTGAAGTTGTGCCAGGAGAGGAGATATGTGATCAGCTTTTTTCTTTTTGAGTACAAGGCGTGCAGCATTGTTTTGAATGCGCTGTAGGATGTGAGTGGTGGAGGCAGGAAGACCGGACAGGAGTGAATTGCAATAGTCAATGCGAGACATTATGAAGGAGAGAACGAGTTTTGCAGTTGTTTCGACAGAGAGATACTTCCTGATCAGGCTTATACTCAGGGCATTGTTTACACTCCGGTTTATGTGTACTCTGGGCATTGTTTACACTCCGGTTTATGTGTACTCTGGGCATTGTTTCCTGTCCGGTTTATGTGTACTCTGGGCATTGTTTACTCTCTGGTTTATGTGTACTCAGGGCATTGATTACTATCTGTTTTATATGTACTCTGGGCATTGTTTACACTCTGGTTTATGTGTACTCAGGGCACTGTTTACTATCAGGTTTATATGTACTCAGGACATTGTTTACTCTCTGGTTTATGTGTACTCAGGGCACTGTTTACTATCAGGTTTATGTGTACTCAGGGCATTGATTACTATCAGGTTTATATGTACTCAGGACATTGTTTACTCTCTGGTTTATATGTACTCAGGGCACTGTTTACTATCAGGTTTATGTGTACTCAGGGCATTGATTACTATCAGGTTTATGTGTACTCAGGGCACTGTTTACTATCAGGTTTATGTGTACTCAGGGCATTGATTACTATCAGGTTTATGTGTACTCAGGGCACTGTTTACTATTTGGTTTATGTGTACTCAGGGCATTGTTTACTCTCTGGTTTATGCATACTCAGGGCATTGATTACTATCAGGTTTATGTGTACTCAGGGCATTGTTTACTATTTGGTTTATGTGTACTCAGGACATTGTTTACTCTTCGGTTTATGTGTACTCAGGGCATTGTTTACTATTTGGTTTATGTGTACTCAGGGCATTGTTTACTATTTGGTTTATGTGTACTCTGGGCATTGTTTACACTCCGGTTTATGTTACTCTGGGCATTGTTTCCTGTCCGGTTTATGTGTACTCTGGGTATTGTTTCCTGTCCAGTTTATGTGTACTCTGGGCATTGTTTACACTCCGGTTTATGTGTACTTTGGGCATTGTTTCCTGTCCGGTTTATGTGTACTCTGGGCATTGTTTCCTGTCCGGTTTATGTGTACTCTGGGCATTGTTTACTCTCTGGTTTATGTGTACTCAGGGCATTGATTACTATCTGTTTTATATGTACTCTGGGCATTGTTTACACTCTGGATTATGTGTACTCAGGGCACTGTTTACTATCAGGTTTATATGTACTCAGGACATTGTTTACTCGCTGGATTATGTGTACTCAGGGCACTGTTTACTCTCTGGTTTATGTGTACTCAGGACATTGTTTACTATCTGGTTTATGTGTACTCAGGGCATTGTTTACTCTCTGGTTTATGTGTACTCAGGACATTGTTTACTATCTGGTTTATGTGTACTCAGGGCATTGTTTACTATCTGGTTTATGTGTACTCAGGGCATTGTTTACTATCAGGTTTATGTGTACTCAGGGCATTGTTTACTATCAGGTTTATGTGTACTCAGGGCATTGTTTACTATTTGGTTTATGTGTACTCAGGGCATTGATTACTATCAGGTTTATGTGTACTCAGGGCATTGTTTACTATCAGGTTTATGTGTACTCAGGGTATTGTTTACTATCAGGTTTATGTGTACTGAGGGCATTGTTTACTATTTGGTTTATGTGTACTCAGGGCATTGTTTACTATTTGGTTTATGTGTACTCAGGGCATTGTTTACTATCAGGTTTATGTGTACTCAGGGCATTGTTTACTATCAGGTTTATGTGTACTCAGGGCATTGTTTACTATCAGGTTTATGTGTACTCAGGGCATTGTTTACTATCAGGTTTATGTGTACTCAGGGCATTGTTTACTATTTGGTTTATGTGTACTCAGGGCATTGTTTACTCTCTGGTTTATGTGTACTCAGGGCATTGTTTACTATCAGGTTTATGTGTACTCAGGGCATTGTTTACTATCTGGTTTATGTGTACTCAGGGCATTGTTTACTATCTGGTTTATGTGTACTCAGGGCATTGTTTACTATCTGGTTTATGTGTACTCAGGGCATTGTTTACTATTTGGTTTATGTGTACTCAGGGCATTGTTTACTATCTGGTTTATATGTACTCAGGGCATTGTTTACTATCTGGTTCATGTATACTCTGGGCATTGTTTACTCTCTGTTTCATGTGTTCTCTGGCATTGTTTACTCTCTGGTTCATGTGTACTCGGGCATTGTTTACTCTATGGTTCATAAGTACTCAGGGTATTGTTTACTGGTTTATGTGTACATTCTACATAGATGACCGCAAAAGCAATCGCTCTGCCATGTCTGTCAAATATTCTTATGCTACCGGACACATGTTGAGAGTACCATGGACAGCAAAGAAAACAAACGAGACAGTCTTGATGGAGGCAGACACAAGTCGATCACTGATAAGGAAGATTAGGAAAAGACAAGCAACATTTGTAGGCTATTTTATGAGGAAGGGGGATTTGGAGCACCTGGTCACAACGGGAAAGCTGGAGGGAAAGAGAGCACCGGGTAGACCCAGGGAGAGAATGCTGGACGGACTTGCAGAGTGGCTGGGGATGAGGAGGGTTGGGGAGATGCTGGGGGCAACGAGAGATAGAGATGGTTGGAAGTCCATGTCGCCAACGCCGTGCGGCAGGCACCTGATGATGATGATGATGACCGGACACATATTTTCGTCTTAATTTTTATAAACTATTTTCGTGGGCTGAGAACATGGGACGGTGTGTTTTGAGCCGTCTTAGGGCAAAAGTGAAACGAACATGGTGACCGATTTCAAAAAGGAACATTTTCTTGTTTTCCAGATTATTGTTGTCATTGTTGTTTTTATTCAAAGCCCAGCCGACTGCGTACAGCCATATATCAGGGCTGTAACAGTTTCAAAACATACACAATACTTTCACACAAGGAAAAAAAAAAGAAGGAAAAAGAAATTAAGTACACATACATGTATCAATGCATTCGTGAACATAATCTCAGGAGATATCCCTGGCGTTGACCACTACGTCCAATTTATCGCACTGGGGATTTAAAAAGCATACCTGAATACAAATATAAACAGAAATAAGGACACTAAAACATACCTAAAACGGGCATAAATTATCCAAAATAGCTTCTGCATATCACTCTTCCCTAGAGCAAGAAATGCACTTAATACCTGTATTACTTTACTTTATCCGTCCTCTTATACCATCTTGGGCGTCGAGGGGAGAAAGAGCTTTCTGTCTGCGGCAAGTTTGAAGGCCTGGTTGAGTGGGATGTTGTGGGTCTTCAGTGTTTCTTTCACACCCTCGATCCAGGTCTTCCTCGGTCTACCCCTTGCCTTGTACCCTGACACCTTTGTGTTGTAAGCTTACTGGCAAGCTGGTGAGGTGCCATGCGTGTCAGGTGCCCGAACCACCTGGTTCTCTGCTGTTGGATGTAGTGGAGAATTGGTGTTGTTCCAATCATTTCTCTGATCTTGATGTTCTTGATCTTATCATGTCTGGTTTTTGTTGACTGCTCTCCTTAGACATCTCATCTCGCAGGTGTGATCTTTCTTTCAAGACTTTTGGTAAGGGTCCATGTCTGACACTGGTAGTCAAGGTTGGTCTAAATTATGGACTCGAAAGAGTTTTGGCTTGGGTCTCGATGGGGATGTTGGGGTGTCTTAGGAGTGGGGCAAGCTGGTAGCTGACGCTGTTGGCCTTTTGAACTCTTGTCTCGATCTCTCTGTTGAGACGTCCATCTTCTGTGAAGATACTTCCAAGATACTTGAACTCGCTGACTTGTTTCAGTGCTGTCCCCTCGATGTTGATGTTGAGGCGGCCAGGTGTTCTACTGACTTTCAGTGTCTCGGTTTTGCTGATACTGATTTTCATGCCGAAGTTCTCACATTGTGTGTTCAGGTTGTTCGTGTGCTCCTGGAGTTCCCCTTCTTTTTCATGTGCAAGGCTTTGATCATCTGCAAACAGCATCTCGTTCAGATCTTCAGGGTTGGGATTTGCTTCCTTCGTGATTTTGTCCATATATACAGTGAACAGCAGTGGTGATAGAACACACCCCTGCCTCACTCCCGACGTCACCCCAAACCATTCCGTGAGTCCATCTTGGGTGCGTACTGCACTCATGCTGTTGGTATAGATGGCTCTTATATTGTCTAGAAGTTGCCCCCTAACGTCATATTCTTCTAACGTTTTCCACAACTTGTTTCTATTTACTCTGTCGAAGGCCTTTTCTTGATCCACGAACACGAAGTTCAGTTCTTTATTGTGTTCGATAGTCTTTTCGCTCAGTTGTCTGAGAGCGAAGATAGCGTCAGTGCATCCTCTTCCTTTTCTGAAACCCATCTGCGCCTCACTCAGTAGAGGTTCCACCTTGTACCTTGTGCGCTGTTCAAGGATCTTTGCATACATCTTTCCCGTGTGGCTCAGAAGGGATATACCTCGATACGTGCTGCAGTCTTTCTTGCTGCCTTTCTTTTTCCAGATTGGTACCACGACTGCACGCTGCCAGTCTTCTGGGACTTTCCTCTCTGTCCATGCTTTCTGGAATATTGTGGTCAGCCAAGTGGTTCCTGTTTCTCCACATGCCAGGATAGCTTCGGTTGTAATGCCATCAATTCCTGCTGCTTTGTTCTTTGGGCTGGTCTTCAACGCCTGTTGTACCTCTGATCTCAGGATGTTTGGCTCTTCGTGTTCTGGATAGCTAGGGTAAAACTGGCTCAGTGTGCATCCCTGTCTGTTTGGGTTGAGGAGTTCCTTAAAATATTCTTGCCATCTCTTCTTGATGCCGTCTTCATCACTGATAGGGTTTCCATCTCTGTCATTGACTACTGTTGTTGGGCTGTATGGCTCGTCTCGTAATCTCATTGCTTTGACGCTTTTGTAAAAATGTGTCGAGAGCTTGCACAGTTCGCTTAGTTCCTCTCCATATGTTTTCCATGATTGTTCTTTGGTCATTCTGACTGTCCTCTTGCTGTGTCTTCTTGCCACTCTATATTTCACGTAGTCCTCCTCTAGCTTTGATTTCACCCACACCTTGTACAACTTCTTCTTTTCCTTGATGGCCTCCTTTACTGTGTCATTCCACCAGGCTGTCTGCTTTACCTGCCCTTTTCCGGTCTTTGTGCCGCAGGTTTTACTAAGTGTGTCTGTCAGTGTGTTCTTGAAGACTGACCATGCTTCTTCTGCTGTCATGCCTGTGCTGTCTACTTCTTCCAGCCTCTTTGTGATTTCTGTCTGTACCTCCCATTGTACCTCTTCCTTCTGGAGTTTTCTTAGGTTTATCTGTCTGTCGCACGCTTTACTCTTTGTTCTCGGTGTTCTTCTTTTCTTCATCGTAGAGACCAAGATCACAGGGCGGTGGTCAGTGTCCAGATCTGCATTTGGAATGGCTCTTGCGTCTGTGACCCTGCTTCGTTCTTCTATTCGTGTTAGAATGAAATCTATCTGAGATGACACATTCAGATCATTCCACCTGTACCAAGTTTGTCTCTGGCTGTGTCTGTGTTCGAAAAAGGTGTTTGCAATACACAGCCCATGCTCTGCACAGAGTGCTAGAAGTTGTTCCCCGTTGTAGTTGCACTCTGTATTGGTGTCACTGTGTGGGCCCAAGTGCTGTTCCCAAGGTGCTCTTCTTTTGCCCACTCTCCCATTGAAGTCTCCCATGACAATGAGTTGTTCTGTGTCTGGGACTGTGTTGATGGTGTCTGCCATCTTCTCAAAGAATTCCTCCTTCTGTTCTTCAGTGTAAGAGTCATTACAAGGTGCGTAAGCCTGGATGAAGGTTGTGGTCTCCCGTTCTCCTCTTACTCGGATTTTTATTAGTCTCTCTGAGATAAACTCTGTTTCCAACAAATTCTTTGCTGTGTCTGGGTGTAAGAAAAAGCCTACGCCGTGTGTTGCCCTTGTTGTCATGTCCACACCACTCCAGGTCACTTAATACATGTATACAGTTATCAATCCTAAGGGAAAGTATGTAAGACTTTATCGAAGTCATACAGGGGAATGGACCAGCAGCACAAAACGATAGGAAGAAATGACAGAAAGCAAAGGAACAAGGCAGAAGCAAAAGTGTGACATAAAAAAGATGAAATTTCTAGCACAGAATTTCCAGAAGGTGGGAATATGTTTATACTGAAAGAGCCCCCGGCATCCCTACGGTGGGTTCCTGTCCAGATCTCCTGAAGCAGTCCTAATGGTGTCTACATCAAGTGTGTGCGTGTGTTACGGCCTGCGCCTTACTCCTCCTCCAAGGTCTTAGAAGAAAAGCCTGGCGGAACGCCGCACCACAAGCCCCCGGCCCATCTGTCACGGTCGTGTGCCGGTGCCTGGGTTTGGGAAATGCTCTTTCCAATCTATTCAGTGATGTTGTCCACCCAACGTTTTCTTTGTCTTCCCCTTTCCTTGAACTATTCCTTGGAGGATGATCTTGGAGAGACCACGTGGCCGTACCATTTCAGCTTTCCCGTTTTCTCCATAGTGCCTCATGTGTTGTGTCACACTTACGCACACCTCTTCATTTGTAATGTGGTCGGTGTATGAGGTGCCGAAGAGTCGTCTGAAACATCTCATCTCGACAGCTTGGAACTTTTTTCTGAAGTTTTGCCGTCAGAATCCACGACTTGCATGCATATAGAAAGGAGAACAGAAAAACATCCAGTAGGCTAACTTCAGTTTGCGTTTGAAAGTGATGTTTTGCGGTGCGCGCATTTCTTTAAAAAAAAAAAAAAAAAAAAAAAGCTTTAGGTCATCAACTCCAAACACGATCAGAACTAAAAGTAGGCTAATGCATCTCGCTCGGTCAGGCCTTTGCTGTCTAGAGAAAGCTTCGGTCGTTTGAACTCAGTTTCAAAGCTGCTGTCACGCACATGAATATTGTTCTTGTTTTATATACCGGTAGGCTCTTTTCACATTTATAACCCTAACGTTTTTTGGTGGGGGTTTTTTTTGTTTTTTTTTTGTCCTGGTCTGCAACTCCCTCGTGAATATATGTAAGGGCATTTATGTACAGACCTCCGTTGTCTTCTTTCCCTTGTCAATATGGCGGTAATACTCTGGTTCTAGAGATATGCATGCTGGCTGTTGCACTTTAGCAATATCGTGCTTATGCCACTATCCTAGAAAATAAAAGCATAGAAATGTACTCTCTCTCTCTCTCTCTCTCTCTCTCTCTCTTTCTCTCTCTCTCTCTCTCTCTCTCTCTCTCTCTCTCTCACTCGCTCGTTCGTTGGCTTGCTCGCTCTCCAAGTAACACTTATCCCTATCTATGCTGATAATAAACCAATGCAGTGCTGATGCCATAATGTAGATTTTTACCGTTGTGTAAAGTAAAACTGATGCTAATGTTCCTTCTTCGTCTTTAGTGCCTTCGGGTATGTCTGCATATTTACATAGTTTGTCGCAGCTTCTAGTGAAGTTTTCCAGTTCCTCGAATCCTTGTGTATGTAGATTATTCATACATGCAATAATTTGTCCCCATATCCACTTTGATTAAAACGTGTATCATTAATGGTTACTTTCTTGACCGATGCTGTTGAATAATACTTTTACAAAGATGTTACACGTTACGTGTTATTTTACTTGATTTGCTCATAATCAACAGTATTAGTACATATGGTACGACTTTGACTAAACGTGCCAGGTCATTGCTGTTGTTATTGTTATTGTTGTTTAAAGCCCAGCCGACTGCGTAGAGCCATATCAGGGTTATAACCGCTTCAAAACATACAAAATTTCAACACAAAAAAAAAAGACAGAAAAGAAAATTAAGTACACATATCAATGCATTCGCGCACATAATCTTAGGACATGCCCCCGGCGTTGACCACTCCGTCCAATTTATCGCACAAGGGAGATCTAAAAAACACACCTGAATACAAATATAAGCATACATAAGGACACCAAAACATATATAAAAACAGGCAAAACTTACCTAAAATTGCTCCCGCATATCTCAACTCTCTAGAGCCAAAAATGCACTTAATACATGTACCCAGTTATAAGTTCTAAGAAAAAGTACATAAGACTTTATCGAAACACATACAGGTGAATGGACCATCAAGGCAGAAAATGTAGGTAGAAATGACAGAAAGCAAAGCAACAAGGCAGAAACAAAAGAGAGTGACAGAAAAGAGAAAATTTCTAGCACAGAATTTCCAGAAGGTGGGGATACTATTTATATTGAAAGAGCCCACAGCATCCCCACGGAGGTTGCAAGGTCATTAATTCCTCCAAACGTCCTCTGGGTCGACTGTTATTCGTAATTATTTGATTCCTTTTAAATGATCTGGGGCTTGATCAACCACAACTGACCATCTTTGAATGTTGTAATTCAGATCCCTGGTATCGATTTCGATCAATATTTGAAAACGCTCGTTCGCTCGTTTTATACAATTTGCGGATTCTCTGTTTCAAAGCAAAGTTGACAGAAAGCACAATATGTACTACAGAATTCCTGCTATCACATGAAATTTGACGTTAATGAGTAGAAATCTAATACAGTAATATTCAATGCTCACGAAAAATCCCAAAGACTTGTTTCATTATGGGTCAAAAACAGCTGGAAGTTTCAAGTTGATTTATATTAAGGAATGGTTTTGGATAAACTGGAAACTGTTGGGGGTTTTTTTCAAGGAAAAAAATTAATCCTAACAGAGGTCAGTAAGCACGTTTTTCTTCATTGCAAACGATAGAAATCAAGCATTTCAAACCTTCAATATTACAACTATATCTTCACAAAATATGTTCTTTATTCGATGTGCTCTATAGTTGTGAACTTTGGCATCAAGAAGATGCGCTTGTTCTCCAAAGATGCAAACTGAATTTTTAAAACATTAGTTCCGATTGCACAAAAGCACTATGACTCCATGACTTGGGGCAACGATGGATTTTATCCACTCTCCAGGTTTAGCTCATCCCAGAATGATTCGATTTCGGACTGACATTTTAACAGAGAACCGGCCTGAAAAGTACTCTATTCAACTGTACAACATTTTTGTACGACTTGCACAATCATACAACTTGCCTTAGTTTCGTCACATACACGCACTATTTTCAAAATGAGTTTGATAGTGTTGAGGAAACTCAAACGTTTTTTCAATGAAAATCTACGCTTCGTATGAATATTTTTCGTTCTCTTCAACTGAAATGTAAGACTGATCGTGACTTCCTCCTTTTGTGCTACTCTCGTTAACGCGGACAAACCTCAAAGCAGTCTGTTGCACGCTGGCTCGCACCTGTTTTGGAAGACGTAGGCATCGATGGGTTCTCACCTCACAGTTACGGGGGTATACCCCTAATTAGCGATACTGAAAGGTGGTATGACACTGGACAATCCTCTCGTGACAGCCACTTAGTGCGATGCAACACTTCCTACATTATTCTATAACAAATATCTGGGGGCAAAGAAGAAAAAGAAAAAAGAAAAAGAAAGAAAGAAAGAAGAAAAACCTAGTCGTCAGGTCTTAGACTCCACAGAGTATTCCAAAATCTAAAGACTCCACTGAGTATTCCAAAGTCTACAGACTCCACAGAGTATTTCAAAATCTACAGACTCCACAGAATATTCCAAAGTCTACAGACTCCACAGAGTATTCCAAAATCTACAAACTCCACAGAGTATTCCAAAATCTGCAGACTCCACAGAGTATTCCAAAATCTACACACTCCACACAGGTATTCAAATCTACAACTAAAATCAATCTACAGACTCCACAGAGTATTCCAAATTCTACAAACTCACAGAGTATTCCAAAATCAACAGACTCCACAGAGTATTCCAAAATGTAGTCTGTCGGTGATGGTGCTATACCAGGTACAATGTCAGTACGCGGATGCTTTGGTATTACGTTAGTGATAATTTGCCAAGTTCTTGAAGTAAGACTGCTGTTTGATTTTGAAAGACTATATGTTTAATTACATTCTTATCAGAGGTTCCCCCCCCTCCCCACACACCCACTTATGATTGTTATTGTTGTTTCAAGCCCAGCCGACTGCGTAGAGCCATATCAGTGCTATAGCCGCTTCAAAACATACAAAACTTCAACAGGAAAAAAAAACAACAGAAAACTAAGCGCACATATCAATGCATTCGCGCACATAATCTAAGGACATGCCCCCGGCGTTGACCACCCCGTCCAATTTATCGCACAGGGGATTTAAAAAAGACAAATTTAAGCATACATAAGGACGCCAAATCATATAAAAACGGCCATAAATTACCTAAAATTACTTCCGCATATCTCACCTCCCCAGAGCCATAAATGCACTTAATACATGTACGCAATTATCAATCCTAACAAAAAGTATGTAAGATTTTATCGAACATCTACATGTGAATGGACCAGCAAGGCAGAAAATGATAGGAAAAAATGACAGAAAGCAAAGGAACAAGGCAGAAACAAAGAAAGTGACAGAAAAGAGGAAATTTCTAGCACAGAATTTCCAGAAGGTGGCGATACTATTTATACTTAAAGAGACCCCTCCCCCCCGGCATCCCCACGGGATGCACTTATAATTGCATTGATTCTTGTGACTGCGTTGATGAGCAAATAATTATGCTGAGCCGTCTTTTTTTTTTTTTTTTACTCGGATGACTATTAAATGATAAACAACAAATACAATGAGGCAAAGGATATCAAAGTGCCTATACCCTGAAACCACCAACCAACACTGGAATACCACAGACCACGTGGGTTTCGGTAGACTAAAAAAAAAAAAGAAAAAAAATGGAATTTGAAACATAAACGAGATGTGACCTTATGAAGTCAAAGTTTGTTCAGAATTCCATGATGTAGCTTACCAGGAAGGAGGGATATGTGCCCTCCTTCTGCATGTCGTCTCAAACATCTCACCTCGACAGCTTGGATCTTTTACGGAAGTTCCACGACTTGCATGCATGTAGAAAGGAGGACACAAGGCTAACTTCAGTAAATCAGTAGACTCTATTCCATGTAAAGGGTTGTACAACTGGGTGGTAGTTTTCTTATAAACAACCACCATTTGTTTATGGGGAAGGCTGCAGTCCTCTTAAACTAACACAAAGGACATTCTGAACGCTGGCAGACACGCTGGAAGATTACAGTGGCTATTGTTAGTGTTATTGTTGTTTAAAGCCTAGCCGACTGCGCAGAGCCATATCAGGGCTACAACCGCTTCAAAACATACAAAACTTCAACAGGAAAAAAAAAAAAAAGAAAGAAAATCAGTTACACATATCAATGCATTCACGCACATAATCTAAGGACATGCTCCTGGCGATGACTACTCCGTCCAATTTATCGCACAGGGGATTTTATAAAAACACTAGCTCTTCTTAAATTTTCGTTTACGCTTAATTGTGGAAACAAAGGGGTCTTTCACGGCAATTTAGAGTGAACAAAACTTGCGAGATGAGTGCACCAGGAGATGAATTCCATTCTATTTTTGAATGGCAAAAACGTGTCTAAATGGACAATTTTGTCAAATCTGTTCTCATTATGCACCTTAGTTTCATTCTGAATGCCAATAAGTCTGTTTTATAGAATTAGAAAACTACAGTCAGATGGTAAGGTTGTTTAATCTCTACCGTTATGTAACTTTCTCTTGAAATATTTACTATGTTTGGCTGAATTATGATTAATGATGGTTATGTTGTCCTCCATACGCCAAGGAAGGATTAAAGGACCAAATATTTTGAACTCTCAACTCTAAGCATAGCCAAAAGATGACTGGCCTTTATCTTTAGCGGAACTCTGGTACGTTTAATTAATCACTTTGGTTGAATTGTGGTTATATGAAGATCTAATCTGATGCTCTCTTTGAAAGACAATGAAACGAAACCATTTCAAAGGAGTCATGTTCATTCATATATATTACGCAAATTTCTTTCTGTGTCCTTCTCTCTTTGTAGTGTGTACCTTCTCTCTCTCTCTCTCTCTCTCTCTCTCTCTCTCTCTCTCTCTCTTTCTCTGTCTTTCTCTCTCTTTCTCTCTCTCTCTTTCTCTCTCTTTTTCCCCCTCTCTCTCTTTCTCTGTCTTTCTCTCTCTTTCTCTCTCTTTTTCCCCTCTCTCTCTTTCTCTCTCTCTGTCTGTTTCTCTCTGTCTCTGGCTCTGTCTCTGTCTCTTCTCTCTCTCTCTCTCTCTCTCTCTCTCTCTCTCTCTTCTTGTGTGTGTGTGTGTGTGTGTGTGTGTATGTGTGAGCATGTGAGTGTGTGTTTGTGAGAGAGAGAGAAGAAAGAGTGAGAGATTGTGTGTGTGGTGTGTGTGTGTGTGTGTGTGTGTGTGTGTGTGTGTGTGTGTGTGTGTGTGTGTGTGTGTGTGTGTGTGGCAGAGAGAGAGAGAGAGAGAGACAGACAGAGGAGAGAAATTGTGTGCTGTGCGATTATGTGTGTGTGTGTGTGTGTGAGAGAGAGAGGTGTGTGTGTGTGTGTATGTGTGTGTTTGAGAGAGAGAGAGAGAGAGAGAGAGAGAGAGAGGAGAGAGGAGAGAGAGAGAGAGAGCGTATCTGACCTAAATATCTCGATGTATGTACAATTTCTTTGCAAAAACAACTGTTCTCTCTTGGCATCGAGCCTTTCTCAGATGCAAAGAGCCCCCACAACAGAACTGTATAGAATACATACATAAAGACTCCACCTCAGAATTTTGTATGATACTATGCATACATATATACAGACCCAAAATAAACCTGTATAAGACATAAAACAGAAGTATGTATGATATTATATAAATACAGACCCCACAATCAATACTTTATAGAATGCATACACAGTGAGTGACCCCCACACATAAAGACCCCACAACAGAACTTGACATGATACATACAAACATACATACATACATTGTTATACATACATACATATATACATACATACATACATACATACATACATACATACATACATACATACATACATACATACATACATACCCCACAGCAAAACTTTATGTAATACGTAGGCCTACATACATGCAGACTCCACAACAGACCTTTATATAATACATGTATACATACATACAGATCCCGCAACATAACTTTACAACATATACATCAGAGCCCACATCATCATCATTACCAAGTGCCTTGCCACATGGCGTTGGCGATCATGGCCTTCCATACGCATCTGTCCCTTATTGCCGCAAGCACATCTTCTCCCCTCTCTGTCTTCAGCCACTCTGCAAGTCCGTCCAATATCTTTTTCCCTGGGTCTACCTGGTGCTCTCTTTCCCTCCAGCTTTCTTGTTGTGGCCAGGTGCTCCAATTCCCCTTTCCTCATAAAATGGCCTGTAAAAGTTGCCTGTCTTTTCCGAATCTTGTTTATGAATGATCTTCTTGTGTCTGCCTCCATCAAGACTGTCTCGTTTGTTTTCTTTGCTGTCCATGGAACTCTCATCAACATTCTTCTTAGAAACCACATATCGGCTGACACAGAGTCCACAACAAAACTTATATGATTCATACACACATATTGACCCCACAACAGCACATTACATTATACCTCACAAGATAACTCTATACAATACAGTGCATAAATACAGACCACACAACAGAACTTTATTTGATACAATACAGACATACAGACCCCACAACAAAACTAACTGATGCATTACATATACAGTCCCACAACACAACTTTATACGGTACACAATCTTGAATCAAGATTTCGCGCTTACTATTATCATTATACAGACAGATCCCACAACAGAACTTCATACGATACATTACATTCAGGCCCCACAAGAGAACTCTTTATGTAATACATACATACAGACCCTGCAACTATGTAGAACGCATACATATAAACCCCACCACAATAACTTTATACACTAGCCTATATTAAATACAGACCAACAACAGAGCTTAATACACTACAACATGCATACAGACCCCACTAAATAACTTTATCAAATGTTATTCTTGTCTGTGTGTTTTTAAAGCGATCTGACATGTTGAGAACTACCGGTGGTTGTTACTGTTGTTGGTGTTGTTTGGTTTGGTTTGGTTTTTGATTTTTGAATTCTGAATGAAATATTACATCGATTAATGAGTGTGTGTGTGCTTGTGCATGTGCATGTGCGTGCGGTGTGTGTGTGTGTGTGTGTGAGAGAGAGAGAGAGAGAGAGAGGAGTGTGTGTGTGTGTGTGTGTGTGTGTGTGTGTGTGTGTGTGTGTGTGCGTGCGTGGTCAAATAAGACCTGAATTTCAAAATGAATAATGAACGTCTAATTTCACTTGGCTGCATTGGGAAGACATAGTGCTTCGTGCCTGGTGCCTGAAATGAAGAAACTATGTCTAAAAAAAAAGATGCGCTTAGTTAAAAAAAAAATTTAAATAAAAATAAAAAAAGATGATCTTCGAATTCATTGCAAAACATCCCAGACCTGCGTAGTCTGTTAACTCAACTGAATAATGTCGGGGAAAAAAAACAACTTTCCTTACCTCAATATGTGGGAACATGAAGTTAAGGAACACAACAGAAGGCATGAGAGGAGACAGAAGACTTAAATCCTCAGGCCCCGGGCAGATGAGCCAGGTTCCACAGGCATGAATCAACAATGCCTTGCAAGTAAATCTCCACCACCAGAAGCAAAAGCAGCATTTTGACCCACGCAGCACCACTCATTTCACTCACTCACAGTAGTAGTAGCATCCACCACAAGCCGCCGATTCCTGTCAGCAGACAGTACTCCACTGAACGAACACTCGGAAGGCGTCTTCACGCTGTTACTCCTGTCCGAAAGATCAAGATCACCAGAGTTTTGGAGAAAAACTGGCACGATGAATACAGCCAAGAGGCATAATTATGTCCTCTGCTCTTTTGAAGAAACAAAAACATAAGGTTGAAGCTGAGCTTGTGCTTTATCCAATTTTTCCTTCCCCCCTCTCTCTCTCTCTCTTTCTCTCTCTGGCCTACTCTCTCTCTCTCTCTCCTTCTCTCCTCCTCTTCCTTCTTTTTGTTGTGTAATACTTAAACAATATGCGCGTGTCAAGCCATGTAAATTCTACTCACTTCTGACTCAGAAATGGCTCATTGCAATTTTTAAGCTTTTCTGTAAATCAGTAACACAACATAGAACTGATATTTAACATTTCCTGACTTTCAGTAACAGAACGATTACATTCTTTAGTATACATGAAACTGTTTTGTTGTTTTCTCCACGAAACCAAGAATTTGTTCTTCTTTGAATGCCTTCCAGAACCTTAAGCACACAGTTTTTACAAAAATGTAGGTTATATAGTATACTTCTAAGAAATAAAGAAGAAGAAAAAATCACAGAGATCAAACAGTTCTCATTCTTCCGTAAGCATTCGATTGAAAAATAAAATTCCACCACTTTTTTTCAGGTTAGATATTTATTTGAACACATACACACAACACCACACACACACACACACAACACACACACACACACCACAACACAACACACACACACACACACGTGCCCGCAGAGATTCGATCTTTTCAATTAGTGACCATCGTTTGTGGAACTTAATCCCAACAAAAAAACAAACAAAAGGGAACCCATAAGGGAATCCAAACACAAATCTTCCAGCAGCAACAAAACTGATAAAACATCCATGACACACAACTGGAGACGGTAGCAAATCATGAAGTACGCACAGAACGCAAAAGACGTGGACAGAGCAGGTGTTCCGCGCCACACCGCACATCCACACACGCACACACCGCAAGAAAAGCCGGACGAGCGGCCGTTTGGTCGGTCCATCAGAAATCTTTTCAAATATCCTACCCGGCGCAGCAGACGAGAGGCACGAGAGCTAAAGCCGCCTCTTTGGCTGGAGAATGCGCGAGAAGCGGAAGGCAGAGGGGGTGATAGTTGTTGGCACGTGCGTGAACTGCCTTACGTGGACACAATCCTTTAGTGTCCACCAGGTTTGGAAATAACAGCCGATCCCTCAGTGCTAAGACAGTTTTATGCAGGCCAGCCTCCATTGCATGCCGGCACGTGTGTGTGTGTGTGTGTGTGTGTGTGTGTGTGTGTGTGTGTGTGTGTGTGTGTGTGTGTGTGTGTGTGTGTGTGTGTGGTGTGTGTGTGTGTGTGTGTGGGGTGTGTGTGTGTGTGTGTGTGTGTGAGTGTGTTTATGTGTGGTGTTTGCTCTCCGCAGAGCAAAACTTTTTACTGATGCAAACTTCGATAGTCCTTAATTCTCTCTTCTTTCTCTTCTCTTCTTCTCTCTCTCTCTCTCTCTCTCTCTTCTTCTCTCTTCTCTCTCTTTCTTCTTCTCTCTCTCTTCTCCTCTCCTCTTCTCTCTCTCTCTCTCTCTAACTTCTCTCTCTCTCTCTTTCTCTCTTTCTTTCTTTCTTCTCTCGCTCTCTTTCTTCTCTCTCTCTCTTAAATGCTCTCTCTCTATCTCCCTCTCTCTCTCTCTTTCTTCTCTCTCTTAAATGCTCTCTCTCTCCCTCTCTCTCTCTCTCCCTCTCCCTCTCTCTCCCTCTCTCTCTCCCCTCTCTCTCTCCTCTCTCTCACTCTCTCTCTCTCTCTCTCTCTCTCTCTCTCTCTCTCTCTCTCTCAATGCAAGTTTGAAAAACGGCTTCTAGTCAATAAATTTTACCCTTGGAAAAAAAGCATCATTGTCATTGTCATTCTCTCTCTCTCTTTTCTCTCTCTCTCTCTCTCTCTCTCTCCACGAACGCACGCACACACGCACGCATGCACACACAAACACACACACACATTATTTTTAAAAAAATGTTTAGTAAAGTTGTATACTTGTCTATCTCAAATGAAATTATCATTATATGAAATGTTCATGAATTGTTAGCAGCCTAATGATCATACGTGGGATATATGTTTCTCTATCGTTCTTTTGATACATACATGTTCTTTTGTCTGTATGTCTCAACTAAGTAGCTACGTGCTGTATTACCATTATTCTTATTCAACACCCGTATATTTGTCTTTTTTTTTTTTTTTATCTTCAACAAGTGGATGTTAGAAACGGCAGACACGGAAATTGACCAGACACTGTTAAATTGTGTCAATGTCTTTACCGTTAGAGAAAAGACATCTATCCCCCGCTCCCTCACCCCCACCCCCACCCCTTCTCCCCCATCAGGTTCGTAACTGGTATACATGAATTAAAATGTAGACGATGTTATGTTGGAAACCGTTCCGTCAAACATTTTTTTATGCTTAGTTTGTAAACACTTTGAAAATGAAATATACTTTCTATTTCACTATGAATAAACATACTGCAAAAAAAATAAACAACTTCAGTCATACTTGTCCAGATATTAATATCAATGTGTAAATGTCCAGATATTAGCAATGTGTAAATGTCCAGTTATTAACAATGTGTAAATGTCTTATTTGTCATCTACCTTACGCTAGGAGGGACCTTAGGACCTGGCCAGCCCATGGGTTCATGCGCAGGCTTAAGTGTCTGTCCCATGATCATTTTGGATTTTCTCCGTCACATGGATGGCAACAGTGGTCAGTATTGGAATTCATTTCGAGTGTGGAGACGTCATCTTGAGAAACTGAAGCTATTGTTATTTCTGTTTCAAACCTGGCCAACTGCGCAGAGCCATATCAGGGCTATAACCATTTCAAACTGTACACAATATTACAACAGGGAAAAAGAGTTGGGGGGGGGGGGGGAGAAAATTAAGTATACACGTCAATGCATTCGCGCATATAATCTAAGGACATGCCCCTGGCGTTGACCACTCCGTCCAATTTATCACATAGGGGATTTCAACAACATACCTGAATACATGTACAATTTTAAACATAAACTAAGGACACTAAAACATACATAAAAACGGGCATAAATTACCTAAAATTGCTTCCATATATCACAATACCCTAGAGCCAGAAATGCACTTAATTTCAATTCAATTCATTTCAAATCCGTTGACCGTTGGGGCACCACTGAAGGATCTTGCAACCAACTTCCTCCACTCCTCACGGTCCTCAGCTTTCCGCAGAATGATGTTCCATTCAAGGCCAGTCCACTCTCTGATATTGTCTTCCCATCTTTTCCTCTGTCTGCCTCTTCGTCTCCCTCCCTGTACTGTTCCCTGCAAGACGGTCTTGGCCAGTCAAGATGATCGTGTGACGTGCCCGTACCACCTCAGTTTGCGTCTTTTCACTGAAGTCAGGAGGTCTTTATACGGCCCGATGGCGTTTTCAATTCTGGTTTTCACTTCCTTATTGGTTGTATGATCTTTGTACGAGATACCAAGGAGTTTGCGGAAGTATCTCATCTCCACTGCCTGTATCCTTCTTTCAATGTCTGCTGTTATGGTCCATGTTTCACATGCATACAAAAATATTGACATGACCAGGGAACGCATCAGTCTGATCTTGGAGCCGATAGCGATATTCTTGTCGTTCCGGATGACTTTTAGCTTGGTCATTGCAGCTGTGGTCTGGGCTATCCTGGAAAGTGCATCGGGCTTTGATCCTTCATCTGATAGTTTAGCCCCAGATATTTAAAACTACGACGGTCTCAAGTGTCTTGTTGTCAATGGTAATATCAGTGCTGATGCCATTGGTATTATTTGTCATCAACTGGGTTTTCTCTGCACTGATCTGCATGCCATATGCTGTGGAGGCCTCATCAAGATGTTTTATCAAGCTGACCAGCTCTTGCTCTTGCCCAGCTAGTCCGTCGATGTCGTCAGCAAAACGCAAGTTTGTAATTGTTCTACCTCCGATGCTGACTGTTCCCTCGTGGTCTTCAAGTGCTCAGCCATTATTCTCTCTAAGAAGATGTTAAAGAGAGTAGAGGAGAGCAGGCATCCTTGGCTGTACTCCAACTGTGGTTCGGAACCACTCTCCTATGTTGTTGTCATGGTAGACTGCACTGGTCGCATTTTCGTAGAGGCATTCTATGGTTCTGATGAGGTTGGCATTGATGTTGTACAGCCTCATGGTTGCCCACAAGGCAGCGTGCCAAATTCTGTCGAATGCCTTCTTGAAGTCCACGAAGACGTGGAAAAGGCCTTGCTGGTGTTGCAGGTATTTCTCACAGAGCAATCTGAGGTTGAAAATTTGCTCTGTGGTACTTCTTCCTGGTCTGAAACCTGCCTGCTCTTCTTTTATTATCTCCTCAGCTTGTAGCCGCAGTCTACTCAGAAGGATTTTTAGCATGACCTTACTTGGATGGCTGATCAGGCTGATGATACGGTAGTTTTGGCATAGTTGTAGGTTGCCTTTCTTCGGGAGAGTGATGATCAGGGACTGGGTCCAAGGTGTTGGCCACTCGCCTGTCCGCCAGATCTTATTGCAGATGATGAGTAACATATCTATCATGGCCTCTCCTCCTGCCTGGACCTGCTCTGATGGAATGTTGTCCACTCCTGCCGACTTGCCTTTCTTCAATGATTTTACTGCAGCTTCAACTTCTTCTCGCACGATGGGGTAGCACTTAATACAGGTACCCAATTATCAATCCTAAGAGAAAGTACGAAAGACTTTATCGAACACTTACAAGTGAATGGATCATCAAGGCAGAAAATGATAGGAAGAAATGACAAAGCAGGCAAAGGAACAAGGCAGAAGCGAAGAGAGTGACAGAAAAGAGGAAATTTCTATCACAGAATTTCCAGAAGGTAGGAATACTATTTATACTGAAAAAGCCTCCGTCATCCCCAACGGGAGGAGAAGGGGGTCGCGGGGGAAACTGAAACTGAAACAGTATAATCGAACAACCAGAATGACAAAGATGTTGCTATGTATATATTTCATTCACTTAAAGCTACAGAAAACCCCTGTTTGTGAACACTTAATAATTATACAGGTGATAATTATCATTTCCACAATGCATTGCGAATTTGTTTTGTTTTTGTTTGCTTTCATTTGTTTATCTGTGACAATTACCAGTTTTATCATGCTGGAGGCTAAACTCTCTCTCTCTCTCTCTCTCTCTCTCTCTCCTCTCTCTCTCTCTTTCCCTCTGTCTCTCTTGTTCACAAGAGAGACCTTCTGTTGTATTTCACTACACATTTTAAAACGGCAGACCTGTACACTGCATCTATACATTATTACATTTGTAGGGGGAATGTGTATATCTGTACTCAGTTTCTGATTTTGCTTAATAACCAACACTGTGTCGAATGATTCTATTTTGTGAGAGATTATTTTCGTTTCAATAAAATTTGTTTTCATGACATTTTATTTTACACTGAACATAATTCATAATACTAGCAGTAGTGATGGTTCCCACATGTTTTAATACTTCTCTCTCTCTCTCTCTCTCTCTCACACTCCACACACACACACACACACACACACACACACACACACACACACACACACACACACACACACACACACATACACACACACACACTCCCACACCTCTCGTTTTCAAAACCACCAATACTCCAGTTTTGTATTTTGTTCATGTCTTAAACCATTCTCCTTCATTTGCATTAATGTGGATACTCCATGACTATTATAATGCTTTTGTATTAGTGTAGACCCTCCATGGGCAAGGGCCAGATGTAAAATAGCACTAATGAGCTTATGCCACTACCCTCGAAAATAAAAATGCTCACTCTCTCTCTCCTCTCTCTCTCTCTCTCTCTCTTTCTTTCTTACACACACACGCGTACATACACACATCAGAATACGCACATTCAAAAACGAAAACAAGAGTTCCAAGGACGGCAAAGAAAACAAATGAGACGATCTTGAAGGCGGCAGACACAAGAAGGTCATTAGTAAAGAAGATTAGGAAAAGACGAGCAACATTTATAGGATATTTTATGAGGAAAGGGAAATTAGAGCACCTGGTCACAACAGGAAAGCTGGAGGAAAAGAGAACACCGGGTAGACCCGGGGAGAAAATATTGGACGGACTTGCAGGGTGGCTGAAGACAGAGAGGGTGGGAGATGTACTTGCAGCGACAGGGGATAGATTCGTGTGGAGGGACATGGTCGCCAACGCCATGCGGCAGGGCACATGATGATAATGATGATGATGATGATGATGATGATGATGATGATGATGATGATGATGATGATGATGATGATGATCATACAAATGAATACACACTAACTGACAACACACAACCATACATACGCATGCATCCATGGTTATAAAAGTTTACATATCTGAATGGTTTACACAGTAATACATGCTCAGTGGTTAGGAGTGAAACTGCATATTTCGAAAAGCATTTGCTGTTAATTTCTTAGCAGAGGGAAAGACTGTGAAAGAAAAAGAAAGAAAGAAAACCTGCATTTCGACACTTGAAAAAAGGAGGGTTACAGGTTATCAAAAACAAAAACAAAACAAAAAAAACACCTCTTTGCTGGATCGCAGGGCAGACCTCTGTGTTTTGTAGGTCAGCAGGTCGAGAGGGGGGTTACCACTAGTCTCTTTCTAGCTGCTTTACCTTCCACAACTCTATACAAGGTTAAGTACCCACTCACGACGGGTAGGCGGGCTGTATAGATCGCACGTAAAAAAAAAAGCTTCCCACCGAGCCAGGCTGTTAACTCATGCAGTCAGATCGGAAGGAAGAAAGGCGGAAGGGCGCTCTACCAATACCCCAGCCAGGGCCTTTACCGACACTGCACGAAAACACACCATTCACTACCAGTGAAGGCTGCTGTGACCAGTTAATGCCTTAACGGCACATGCGGGTGAAGTTGGTCGTCGGATCGATGACGATGAAGGAGAGACAACGGCGCAGGGAATACTCTTATTTCCCCCTTTCAAATTATTTCTTTCTTGCTTTTCCTGTTTTCTTTACATCTGTAAGTTTTCCATTACTTTTCTGTTTTATTTCCCTCATTCTCTGCTTCACGACTTGGAGGGTTTTTTCCTTCTCTCTCTCTCTCTCTCTCTCTCTCTCTCTCTCTCTCTCTCTCTCTCTCTCTCTCTTTTGCATTAGTCTTTATATACTCGAGTCTTATTTTTCTTCTTCTTCTCTTCATCTTCAAATGTTATGTTCTCTCTGAAAAGAAACTAATGGCAAAATACCCCCATTCAAATGTATGAAATCAAACGCAAAGCTGACACAAGGAACGAGACACAAGAAATCAGAATGCACGAACGGATATTATAATGTTTTCATTGTTATTTGTATTACACACTGATCATGATCTTACTATTTAGCTGCATGGAAGGATTAACAGTTTGCTGGAATGTCCCGACAAGGATCTGGATTCCATTCTGTTGAAGTTTGATTATATAAAAATAAAGTAAACTGTCCAAAAATAAAGTAAACTGTCCAACGGTATAAAACATGTAACTAAGCATTTCCCCATTCTCTGCTTTACTACTTGTGTTTTGGCATTAGTTCTTCCATACTTTCTAGTGTATTCCGCCCGTGTTTCTGCATTAGTTCTTACATGCTGTCTGCTGTATTATGCACAACGATTTTTCCCTATTAGTCTTCACATACTTTCTGCTGTATTCTACTCAAGTTTCTGCATTAGTTATTAGACAGTTTCTGCTATGGTTTGCTTGAATTAGTCTTAATTGCTTTCCGCTGTATATTGCGTAATTTTTTTTTTTGCAGAAGTCTTTACATACTTTTTGCTGTATTCTATTTAAGTTTTTGTATTAGTCTTTACAAAAGTTCTACTATATTATGCGTTAAGTTTTTTGCATTTGTCTTCACATACTTTCTGTGTAAGTTGTTTTTTGTTTGTTTGTTTGTTTGTTTGTTTGGTTGGGTTTTTTTTTTTTTTTTTTTTTTTTGGGGGGGGTGTTGTTTTTTTAATCAATCCTTACATGCTTTCTGCTGTGTTTTCCTTGACGTTTTGCATTAGTACTTGTAATGCTTTCTCCTGACTTCTGCGTAATGTATTTTTTCATTACATTTTACATACTACCTGCTGTATTTTGCTGAAGTTTCTGCATCAGTTTTTTTTTTTTTTTTTATTTTCTGCTGTATTCTGCTTGATATTCTGCATTAGTTCTAACGTGGTTTCTGTTGTATTCTGCGTAGATGTTGGCATCAGTTCTTACATGCTTTTCCCTGTGTTCTGCTTGAGCGTTAGCGTTAGTCTTCAGTTCAACTTTCAACTGTAATTTGCTTCAGCATTTGCATGAACCCTAAAGTAATTTCGGCTGTATTCTGTGCAACATTTTTGTTTGTTTGTTTGTTTGTTTTTGTTTTTGTTTTTTGCATTAGTCTTTACATAATTATATTGTAGTATTCTGCGCAAGATTTTTGTATTAGTCTTTACATACGTTCTGTTGTATTCTGCGCATGCTGTTTAGTATTTGTTCTTACATCCATTCTGTTGTATTCTGCGCATGTTTTTTTTGTATTAGTCTTTACATACGTTCTGTTGTATTCTGCGCATGCTGTTTAATATTTGTTCTTACATCCATTCTGTTGTATTCTGCGTATGTTTTTTTTTGTATTAGTTCTTTACATCCGTTCTGTTGTATTCTGCGCAAGTTTTTTTGTATTAGTTCTTACATCCGTTCTGTTGTATTCTGTGCAAGGTTTTGTATTAGTTCTTACATCCGCTCTGTTGTATTCTGTGCAAGTTTTTGTGTTAGTTCTTACATCCGCTCTGTTGTATTCTGTGCAAGTTTTTGTGTTAGTTCTTACATCCGCTCTGTTGTATTCTGTGCAAGTTTTTGTATTAGTTCTTACATCCGCTCTGTTGTATTCTGTGCAAGTTTTTTGTGTTAGTTCTTACATCCGTTCTGTTGTATTCTGTGCAAGTTGTTGTATTAGTTCTTACATCCGTCCTGATGTATTCTGCGCAAGTTTTTTGTATTTATTCTTTACATCCGTTCTGTTGAACTCTGAGCACGTTTATGTATTAGTTCTTACATCCGTCCTGTTGTACTCTGAGCACGTTTTTGTATTAGTTCTTACATCCGTTCTGTTGTATTCTGCGCAAGTTTTTTTGTATTAGTTCTTACATCCGTTCTGTTGTATTCTGTGCAAGTTTTTGTATTAGTTCTTACATCCGCTCTGTTGTATTCTGTGCAAGTTTTTGTGTTAGTTCTTACATCCGTTCTGTTGTATTCTGTGCAAGTTGTTGTATTAGTTCTTACATCCGCTCTGTTGTATTCTGTGCAAGTTTTT
>CM060315.1:45914134-45936634 GCA_030674185.1 Monoplex corrugatus
TTGTTTATGCGGGTTTTTTTCTACTTTGTTTTTATAACCCTTTTCCCCTTTGTGTGTGTGCGTGTGGTGTGTGTGTGTGTGTGTGTGTGTGTGTGTGTGTGTGTGTGTGTGTGTGTGTTGTGTGTGTGTGTGTGTTGTGTGTGTGTTGTGTGTGTTGTGTGTATGTGTGTGTGCGTGTGTGTGCGTGTGTGTGTGCGTGTGTGTGTGTGTGCGTACGCGCGCGCGTGCGCGGGCGTGCTGCGTATGTGTGTGCTGTATGCATGCGTTTTATGCCTGTATGTGTAGAATAAATGTGTGTGTTGTGTATGTGCGTGTGTGCGTGCGAGGATGTACGCATAAGTATGTGTGAATAAGCTTGTGTTTATGTATGATGTACTGTTGCATGTACCACCTCGGTGCGTAAACAAATTTGTTACCATTGTTAATACCCTACACGCACGTCGCTATTCGGCTGTCCATCAACCAATCTTACCGACACTGTGAAAACCATGAGAACAAGGCATGAGGGGCCGACACTGATTCTCTGGGACACAGGATTTCTCAATGCTGAGACGTATACAGGAAAGAAATAATGGCAGTCACGATCCTGAGGACGAGCTTCATTTCTGTTTGAGACTGCATAACAGGTTGATAAGTTTAAATACCTGGGAACGATCATTTCACCAGACGGCAGATGCACATCGGGAATAGCCAGCAGGACTGGCCAAGCTAAAACAGCATTCAAGAAGATGAAAAGCATTCTTACCAACAAATGCTTATCGATTAACATCAGGAAGAGAGTTCTTGAATGTTATGTAGAACCGATAATGTTATACGGTTGTGAGGCGTGGACAGTCAACAAGCAAAGCCAGAACAAGATTGAGGCAGCCGAGATGTGGTTTCTAAGAAGAATGTTGAGAGTTCCATGGACAGCAAAGAAAACAAATGAGACAGTCTTCGATGGAAGCAGACACAACAAGATCATTCATAAGGAAGATTAGGAAAAGACAGGCAACATTTGTAGGCCATTTTATGAGAAAGGGGAATTGGAGCACCTGGTCACATTAGGAAAGCTGGAAGGAAAGAGAGCACCAGGTAGACCCAGGGACAAAAATGTTGGACGGACTTGCAGAGTGGCTGAAGACAAAGAGGGTGGAAGACGCGCTCGAGGCAACAAGGGATAGAAACAGATGGAAGGCCATGATCGCCAACGCCATGTGGCAAGGCACTTGATGATGATGATGATGATGATGATGATGATGATGATGATGATGATGATGATGATGATGATGACTGCATGACAGGGTTGTATTCCACGCGGGAGTCAAGTGGGTAAGTGGTGTACTCCCAATCGGAAGATCCCGAGTTCAATCAGCCTTGGCACCTCCGTGTGGTGGGCAAAATGTGGAGATTCGTCCCCATCTCCCAGGTCAACATGTGTGCAGACCTGCCAGCGCCTTAACCCCTTTCGCGTGTATATACAATATAACAAACAAACAAACAAACAAAAAAAACAAACAAACAAACTAAAAACTTACGATAGATCCTGTATGTTTATTCATTTTTCTTGCTCTGGCTGACCATGATGTGAAAGTGATGAAAATGAAGGGGACCTACAAAACTTTGTGAATATGATAGAAATCGAAAGCAAAAATAAAGGGCCGGAGCTAAATAGGAAGGAGACTGAAGTCATGGTAAATCAGTCAAAAAAAAAAAAAAAAAAAAAAAAAAAAGACATGAAGTCCCTCATGCAAAATAACAGCAAATGGCACAACTTTGAGACAAGTTGATAAATTTAAATATCTGGAAACGATCATCTCATCAGACGGCAGATGCACATCAGAAATAGCCAGCAGAATCGGCCAAGTCAAAATAGCATTCAAGAAGATGAAAAGCGTTCTTACCAACAAATGCCTATCAATTAACACCAGGAAGAGACTTCTTGAATGTTATATATAACCGATGCTGTTATACGGTTGTGAGGCGTGGACAGTCAACAAGCAAAGCCAGAACAAGATAGAGGAAGCCGAAATGTGGTTTCTAAGAAGACTGTTGAGAGTTCCATGGACAGCAAAGAAAACAAACGAGACAGTCCTGATTCAGGGAGACACAAGAAGATCATTGATAAAGAAGATTAGGAAAAGACAAGCTACAGTTATTGGACATTTTAAGAGGAAAGGGGAATTAGAGCACCTGGTGACAGCAGGAAAGCTGGAGTGAAAGAGAGCACCAGGTAGACCCAGGGAGAAGATATTGGACGGACTTGCAGAGTGGCTGAGGACAGAGAGGATGGAAGATGTGCTGCAGCGACAAGGGCTACAACTCCGGGGGCATGTCCTTAGATTATGTGCGCGAATGCATTGATATGTGTACTCAATTGTCTTTCTTTTTCTTTTCTTTCTTTTTTCTTAAACCTGTTGACGTTTTGTATGTTTTGAAGCGGTTATAGCCCTGATATGGCTCTATGCAGTCGGCTGGGCCTTAAACAACAATAACAACAGGTCCGCTATTGGTCGCTCATTGTCACCACAACACAGTCAACCCAATCATCATCATCTGAAAAAAAGTACAATGCGCCTTTCAAATGCACAGGAGGTGCCATTTCAGTTTCAATTTCACCTTTCTAAAGACGCGCTGCAAATGTGGGACGACTTCATACGCACTAATATCAGTGATGCCATATGATGAAAGGATATAAACAATGCAACAACAACTAAAGAAACATCACGGTTAATGCAATCAGTCTGCACATAAACCCAACGTGCTGACCAGCTCCTGAGGTTTTATTTAACTGGCATATTCTATGCATTTTAAGAGTGGTACTGTCTAGTCTTCCGTCAACTGTCATTTAAATAATGCAGAGTTTACACCTACAAAACCTTAATGATATATACTGTATGTTATACTGAAATTTTCTATTGTCAGTTATTCTACTCAATGCTATCCTCCAACCAACCCCACTAAAAATGTGTCAGCTTGACCTAATGTAATGTTAATTGGTATCAGTCTATTGAAACAGGATACCTACAATCTACAAGGGCGTATGAACCATTCCACGGTTTATCATCCTAATCATGCTGATTACAGTCAATACATAAGCACATCCAATGTCAGATTTCTTTTATTGTTTTAAATGTTATCACAAGGAAAAAATACATATGCACATGCAATGTCAGATTTCTTTTATTTTTAATGTTATCACAAGGAAAAAAATACATATGCACATGCAATGTCAGATTTCCTTCTTTTTAAATGTTATCACAAGGAAAACACCGACCCATGCAACCCAACAACACAGCACATTTCAAAATCAATCCTGACTAGACATAACACAGAACCAGCACCACGCAACTAAGCCCGAATTCAAACCACATTATGTCCCCTGCACATGCATAAAGACCCGTCAAGATCACCAGCGCGCTCAACACTGCCGCTACACGCACAGGCAAAAGTACGACCACACGTTTCTTGCTGTCTTGTAAAAGTTTTTTTTGGTTTTGTTCCCTATTTTTCTTCTTTCTCTTATATCACAGTTGTGTGAGGTCTCTGTCACCTCACTCCCCTACGACCCCAGGCTTAAGGAACTATCTAGGTAGGACCTCAAGACCTGACTAGCTCATGGGTTTATGTGCAGGCTTAAGGCTTGTGCCGTGATCATTCTGGATCTTCTCCATCATATGGCACCCGTGACTAACTTAGTGCATATGGAATTCATTCTGAGCGCGGAGACGTCACCTTGAGAAACTGAAACTGAAAATGTGTTTTACTCGTTTCAAAGAACTGTGAGCAAAAGATCAGATCCTTCCACTTCAGTCTCAGCTCACAAACGAGGATTGGCTGATTCTTCCGTTAGAGCCATTTACTAATGGTCTCGGGTTCAATTCTACTTCAAGACATGTGTGGCTGGCTTGTTTGCAGCCCATTTCACTGTTCCATTCATTCTAGCGGTATCAATACGTCACTGGTACTGTTCCCCTCACCCTTCCAAGACACTGCCAACGCAAAGAATTTTGTGCAGGCTCAAGGTGTCTGCCAGGTAATTTCTGAAAGACTTGGGTGGAGCACATGTGGAATTGTCCACACGCGATCAAGCCATCTGGAACAAACTCGAGACTCCAGAACATTAAAAAAAACAAAAAACAAACAAACAAAAATTCCGTTTGCTGCCCACCTTACTGCTCCAATCATACCTGCTAAGTGCCAGAACTTTATAGGTTTACATGTCCCCCTGTCCATTTCAAGATCTCGTCAGTGCATAAAATTTAGTACGGGCTCAACGAGTGTGCCAGATACTTGCCGGAAGAGTTAGGTGGAGCATATGGAATCCTCCAATTCCAATGAATCCTTCTTGGGAGAAGCCCAAAGTATGTTCCATTTCCGGTGTTTCTATTATGGTTGCTTATTTTGTAATAATAACAATAATAAAAATAATAATAACAGTAATGATAATGATAGTAATAATGATAATGATAATAATAATAATGATAATAATAATAATAGTAATAACAATAATAGTTGTAATAATCCTTCTTAGGAGAAGCCTAAAGTATGTTCCGCTTCCGGTTTTCTATAATTATGCTTGTTTATTTTTGTGATAATGCTAATAATGATAATAATAGTAACATGAATAACATGATCGGCTTAATAGTGTTGAACATCCTGGATTACAATCGACATCCGATAGTATTGTAAATGTGTAGCGCACAAACGAGCGGGTCTGTTTTCCAGACTCACAATGTAGCCCGTAACTGACGTGTCTGCACTAAGGACAATGACCTATAATTATTAGAGAACTTTTCCATTTTCAGTCACTGAACGAATGAACACGGCAGAGCACGCAGTTCAGTTCAGTTCATATTGCTTATAACCCAGCCGACCACTAGAGCCATGTCAAAAAAAAAAAAGAAAAAAGAAAAAAAGAGAAAAAGAAGAAAACCCGATAAGATAAAAGACAACAGTCAAATACCATGCTCACTGTTAACTTTGCAAATCTAAAATGCGATTCAAGAAAAACAGACGTAAAATCAAATCAGGTGAAATCTATTGATCTCTTGTAAAAACTGGAAAATTGCATCAGGAGGGACGTCTCGGAAGAGGCTCTTTATTAAGGAGTCCGCCGTGTAGTGGTTTTGTCTCACATCGCACAAATCCCAGCAATCGAGGAGGAGGTGTCTGATGCTCAACGGCTCATCACACGGTATACACCATGGTGCTTCTTCATTTCCCAAATGGTACGAGTGAGTGTAGGATGTGTGACCCGTGTGTAACCTACATAACATGTCTCTTTCTTACGGTTTCCTGCAGCAGATGGGAGAATTTCTTTCAGGCTAGGGCGGATTTGGAAAAGTTTGTTATCTGTCTGTTCATTCCAATCCTCCTGCCCCAGATTTCTCACGTGACTATGTGCTTTCGATTTGACATCTGTGTAAGGGATGGCAGAGCACGCACTGAACGCTTTCAGGTCACATGGGACGAGAAAAATTCCTCGTAAGGTAAGGCCTTGTCAAACATGTAACATAGGACAGGTTTTTAATCAATCTGACACCACCATGTTTGCTGAGAGTTATGATTATTATTATTGATGCTTAAAGCCCAGCCGACTGTGTAGAGCCACATCAGGGCTATAACCGTTTCGAAACATACACAATACTTCAACACTGTTATTGTTATTTCTGTCCAAAGTCCAGCCGACCGCGGAGAGCTACATCAGGGCCACGAACATTTCAAAACATACACAATACTTCAACAGGAAAAAAAATGGAAAACAGAATTTAAGTACACATGTCAATGCACTTGTGCACACAATCCAAGTATACGCCCCTTGCGCCGACCACTCCATCCAACCCATCACACAGGGGATTAAAAAAATATACCTGAATACACATTCAAACGTAACCAAGGACACCAAAACATATACTAAAACGGGCCCAAACTTCCTAAGATTGCTTCCGCACATCTCATTTCCCCAGAGCCAAATACATACCCAATATGTGTACCCACTTGTCAATCCGAAGAGAAAGCACGTGAGACTTTACTGAACACATACAGGTGAATGGACCAGAAAGGCAGAAAACGATAGGAAGAAATGACAGAAAGCAAAGGAACAAGGCAGAAACAAAGACAGTGACAGAAAAGAGGAAATTTCTAGCACAGAATTTCCAGAAGGTGGAGATACCATTTATACTGAAAGAGCCCCCAGCATCCCTATAGGGGAATTGCTGAGGGGCATCTTTGGGAACTGCGTATTGAAACATTCAGTTTCTCATTTTCATTTCAGGGTTTCTGTTTTATAGCATACTCTTAAAGCCCGAAATATATGAAAACTGTATGACAGAGTGCTTCGCTCTGTTGCCAGTTGTTGCCCATTTGCTTATAACAATCATTGCAGATGACACAAAGCGTAATGTGCTTGTTCCTGATCAAAATGCTTTATGTTTTGTCCCAGCAAAGTCTTGCCCAATTCTATAGCCTATCATCTGCGATAATCTCATTTCAAAAATTGTACAAATACTGTATCACATTCGGAAATTGTGTCGTCATGTCTATTCTAAAATGACAGGTCTACATGCTAAAGTGGGACAGGAGAGGGTGGAGGATATAGTTGGACTTCAAGGCCTTGGTACACTAAATGGCACAACAACTTTGAGACAGGTTGATAAATTTAAGAGGAATGGGGAATTAGAACACATGGTCACAACAGGAAAAACGGAGGGAAAGAGAACACTAGGAAGACCCAGGGAGAAAATATTGGACGGACTTGCAGGATGGCTGAGGACAGAGAGAGTGGAAGATTTCTGTTACATAAATACTACTTGTAATGTTGATGTGTGTACGTTTGTGTGTGCGTGTGTGTGTGTGTGTGCGTGCGTGCGTGCGTGCGTGCGTGCGTGTGTGTGTGTGTGTGTGTGTGTGTGTGTGTGTGTGCGTGCGTGTGCATGCATGGCACGCGCGCACTCTTAGCTGCGAGTTGTTTATTAATTATATATATAGTCCAGTGTTGCGAGCGTCTGGAACCTGGACAAGGCACATTACAAATCCTATTATTATTATTATTAATCATTATTATTATTATCATTATTAAAACAGTTCAGTACTCACGGTTCTAACCCACTGAGATTTTTGGGCCCAGTTAGTAATTGAATGGGTGACTGCCTGCGAACACTGGGGTGCTGTTGGAAACTAATATAGGCTGGGTAGGACCTTAGGACCTGGCCAGCTCATGGATTTATGTGCGGGCTTAAATTAAGGCTTGTGCCATGATCACCATTACATGGCATTTGTGACGTTAGTGCATATGGAATTCATTCCGAGCGCGGAGACGTCATTTTGAGAAACTGAAACTGATATTTTTGTATATCAGTATATTTCCGAATGTGTTTTGGGAACATAAAGCTTTTTTTCACAATAGTTCTGAATTATAAAACGGCTGATTAGTTAAAGACACGCCCTTCCCCACCCAACGTCTAATCGACCAAAAGCAAAAAAAGGAGGGGAAAAAAAGATACCTCATAATGAGGTGATACGAAAGCTTTCGCTGTTCACTTGTAAATCTGCTACCAGGTTTCTGTAACCTTACTTCTTTTTTTCCCCCCAATTCCCATCCATCCACTTCCACATCCCCAATATTCTCTCTTTCCCAGACTGCCCCGACCCTTCATTCCTACTGTGCTTTTGTCCCCAGAGTGCAAGTCACCGTAGGCACAATGTCCATTATTTTAATCTTTACTGCCCGCGGGTGACTAGGGAAAGACAGAAGGTCACTTCTCTCACTGGGTTAAGGGACAAAACGCTGGTTACATTAATTAGATTCACTGAACCTCCAGACACGGTGTAGGGGAGAAAGGGGTTAGTATCCCTTGGACCCCGTTCTCTCTCTCTCTCTCTCTCTCTCTCTCTCTCTCTCTCTCAATATACATATACGATATACGTATATATATATCGTATTTATCGTAATTATATATATATATATGATGCTGGTGTGAGCCAACGATGATTTTTCGAATTCTCACTGCAGTGTGTAATTTTCGCCAATAAATGGCATCATCGGGGTCATATCACTATTCTGAAAATAAAAACAAAACATCTTTTGTTAAGGAAACAGTAAACATGAAATGGGGACAAGCATAAGAGATATCGACCCGGGGATAAACGTAAAGGATGAGTATACGCGTAGGGAACTGACCATTAAGTTGTATTCTGGCTTTTCCTTGACCGCTTATGCTTGTCCCCATTTCATGTTTACTGTTTCCTTAACAAAAGGTGTTTTGTTTCTATTTTCAGAATATTGATATGATCCTGATGATGCCATTTATTGGCGAAAATTACACACTGCAGTGATAATTCGAAAAATCATCGTTGGCTCACACCAGTATCGTATATATATATATATATATATATATATATATATATATATATACTGTATATATACATATATATACTGTATATATATATATATGTATATACATATAGATACATATATATGTATATATATACATATATATATATATGTATATATATACATATACACACATATATATAATACATATATATATATATATATATATATATATATATACATTATATCTATACAGAGAGAGAGAGAGAGAGAGAGTGTGTGTGTGTGTGTGTGTGTGTGTCTATTTTCCAAAGGCCACCAACTCCTAGTCTGAAACTTCACAGTCGTCATCTGTTTCCTTCGTCAGTTTTGTTGTCTTGTCTGCTTTGCATAAGGCGTCATTTCCAACATCTCTTTCCCTCCCCTCTCACAGTCAGTTGTCTCGATCATTTAATAAGGAAGAAAAATATTTTGATACAAACAGCTTCCGTTTTGTGCTTAACCCTTTGGCTCCCCACCCTGTCCACGAGTATCCTGCATTGTCAACGATGTTAGCAGAGCAAAAACTTAAGCCTTTGATTCCTACATCCTTTCCATCAACTTTCTGCAGGAAGCTGGTGGAAAGGATGAGGTAGTCAAAGGCTTAAGTTTTTGCAGTTGGTAGATAGGGTGCGGGAGCCAAAGGGTTTTAATTTACTTTTTGACTGCGAGAGATGCCTCAGCTTGTAGTCAAGTAGGTCCGATTTTGGTTACTGGCATACTATTTCAACACTAGATTCAGTTTATGTTTATAACCAAGCTGACCCCGACAAACGCTTTAGGCAAACTGACCACAGTTCTCTTGCTGTCTCTTAATTAAGTTCCCTATCTTTGAATACATAGTTTACCCCACTATCTTACAGCCATCTTCCATCTCTGACTGCATTCTGTGCTTGTGTCAAAATTATTGTTTTTTTTCTTCAAGGAAAGAAACAGAAATATTTCAGTATGGAAAAGCTGTCTCACAGTCTTTAAAATCTGTTATTACCGTTGAGACATAATATGCAAAAATTCAACTCCTCGCCATTAAAGGTTTTAGTAAGCGCTGCTGATTGGTCTATCCTGTTGCTGACTCGGTTAAATCTTTTATTACTGATCTACTGATATATTTCTTGTCCAGTGTTTTCAGTTCTGGGCAGATATTTGAAACAGCATTGGCATGTTTGAAAAACGGCTCTCAGCTAATAACTTTTTACCATTGGAAAATGGATGTAATATTGTCGTTGTTATTATCGTTACTCATATGACCCTTTGAAAAACGGCTCTCAGCTGATAACTTTTTACCATTGGAAAATGGATGTATTATTATCATTGTTATTATTGTTACTCATATGACCCTTTGAAAAATGGCTTTCAGCTGATAACTTTTTACCATTGGAAAATGGATGTATTATTATCATTGTTATTATTGTTACTCGTGTGATCCTTTGAAAAATGGCTATCAGCTAATAACTTTGTACTACTGGAAAATGGATGTAATATTGTCGTTGTTATTATCGTTACTCCTATGATCCTACCCATTCCATGAATCCCCTTCTCAGTAGGCGTGTGTTTGTAATTTGTTTTCATTATTCATTTCCATTTTCGTTCTGTATTTTCAAATAAGAGCCTACACTCCACTTTAATATATTTACGCTTACTTTAAATGTGAAGTGTAGAAAGAACTAGCTAAAAGACAGGCCGAGTGAGATTTAATGCTACCATCTTTGAATAACAACATGTTATAAAAAATTTTGAAAAAAATAAAATTCTATGTCATCATGTCTAGACTCGTGTTAAAAAGCAAGAAGACTGTCAAGCTATTCTAACAGTTTACATTTTTTAATCAAAAGATACGACACAGAAATCAGATATTAATACTTCTTAATGTTACTGTGACCTTTAAGTAGTTTTAAGTTAACTATATCTCGTTATGTTATTGGTGTTTAAAGCACAGCCGACTACGCAGAGCCATGTCAGGGTTATAACCGCTTCAAAACATACAAAACTTCAACAGGAAAAAAAGAAAAGAAAAGAAAATTAAGTACATTCATCAATGCACTCGCACACACAATCCAAGGACATGCCTCCGGCGCTGACCACTCCATCCAATCTATCGCACAGGGGAGATTTAAAAAACGCAACTGAATACAAACACAAGCATACATAAGGACACCAAAACATATATAAAAATAGGTAGAAAATTACGTAAAATTGCCTCCGCATATCTCACTTCCCCAGAGCCAAAAATGCACTTAATACATGCACCCATCAATCCTAAGAAAAAGCACATAAGACCTCACCGAACAAACACAGGTGAATGGACCATCAAGGCAGAAAATGATAGGCAGAAATGACAGAAAGCAAAACAACACGGAAAAAAAAAGACAGAGAGTGACAGAAAAGAGAAAATTTCTAGCACAGAATTTCCAGAAGGTAGGGATACTATTTGTACTGAAAGAGCCCTCGGCATCCCCACGGGGGAATACGATATCTTGAGAAGTGTATCGAGAACAACACACACACACACCACACACACACACACACGCACACACACACACACACACACACACACACACACACACACACACACACACACACATACACACAAACACACACACACACACACACACACACACACACAACACACACACACACACACACACATACACACACACACATATATTATATATGTGTATATATATGTGTGTGTGTGTGTGTGTGTGTGTGTGTGTGTGTGTGTGTGTGTGTGTGTGCGTGCGTGTGTGTGCATGTACATGTATGTATGTGTACACACACACACACACACACACACACACACACCACACACACACACACACACACACACACACACACACACACACACACACACCTTAGAAAGTGTAACTGGCTTTGAGGATAGTACCTTGGACACAAGAGACACAAGATCTGATGTCTTCAGTTCAGTCCCAGCCTCCCAAATAAAAACTGGACTCTTTGCTGCTCGTCCCAATGTTTCCAGTCATTCTGGTGGTGTCAGCTTTGTGCTTCACAGGTCCCCTTCCCCCCCTCCCCCCCTTACTTATTCAAAGATTCTGACCAGCATTTAGCGTTTTTCCCAGTCTCAAATAGTCTGTAAAATTCATGACTGGAAGACCAAGGTAGAACGTGTGTATAAAATTGTCTGAGTCGGTGAGTGCGATGAATTCTCTTCAACAAATCCTAAGGCAAAACCAAACCCTAGGAAAGGAATATTTCACTATGGTATGGCAACTTTGGTTATTTCAAATGCCGTTGGGTGGCTTGACGTGCGTAGGTTTATATGTTTTGGTATGCGCTGATCAGGCTGAATGGTCTATCCTGCTGCTGGCTTGCTGAAATATTGTCTCGTTATGTCTAGACCCACGCCAGAAAGGGAAGAGTATCGAGTCATTCTTACCAGAATAGGGAAGATGACTCCATGAGACCGGTATAAAAAGGGGAAAAACACTGTCAAAAGATTATGGTACAGTTTCCTGGGCATGATGAAAACCGCTAGGTACATGTAATGCAAGACACTATATATATATATATAGATAGATAGATAGATAGATAGATAGATAGATAGATAGATAGATATACAGATGTATGCTTCTTTTATGTTTTTGTTATTGTTATTGCTAATATTAGTATAGTTGTTATTGTTCTTATATATATATATTAAAAAAGGTTAAAGGTCCCATGGTCAATATGGCCGTAGGGGCGGTGAACTGTTAAAGATTCACCGTGTCTAGGGCACGGCATTATGAAAGGCGGAGCCCATCCCTCTCCTTTCGCCGCCATTTTAAACCTCCCCCGACCGAAGTCAGGTACCCATTCACTGCTGGGTGGACAGAGGGAGTTTTCAGGCCGGAAAAATCGAACCAGCGTTTAGCGGATTCGAACCACCGACCTTCCGCACCGCAGACGAGCGCTCTAACCACTCGACTACAGGCCCCCCTTATATATATATATACATATATATATATATATATATGTGTGTGTGTGTGTGTGTGTGTGTGTGTGTTGTGTATGTGTATGTGTGTGTGTGTGTGTGTGTGCTCTTTATATGTTTTTATTATTGCTATTAGTATGGTTGTTATTGTTGTTGCTTGCAGTCGATACGTATTTGATTTACGTCCATCTGTCTTTATCTCATGCTTTTGTAATGCACTTGATCGATATATATATATATATATATATATATATATATATATTTATATATATATATATATACATATATATATAACATATATATATATATATACATATAATATATAAAATTACACACATATATATGTATGTATTTCTCTCTCTCTCTCTCTCTCTCTCTCTCTCTCTCTCTCTCTATATATATATATATATATATATATATATATATATATATATATATATATATATATACATAAGTCGATATTATATAAGAAGTTTTTACAAGTCATGGGAAGTTGCATGTTTTAGAACTAATCTGTTTTCATCATTGTATTAGTGACATGTCTCTTCCTCCTCCCACCCCCCACCCCCACCCCCTTTCCTTGTTTGTTCCTGACGCTTCCTTTACTTTCTTCTTTTCCACTGTCTATAGTTTACTTCTGTTGACAAACGTTTATTGCAACTACTATCAATATTGTTGATAAATCGTGGTTATTTCATTTGTTGCTGTTATTAAGGGTTGACATGTATTTCCTTTATATATGTCTTGCCTTTTGCCTCCCATGCTTTCGCAAAGCGCGTGAGCTGTTGGCATATACATAAAAATCCATATTTTTAAAAATCCATACTTTATCTTGATTCCATCTTTGTCTTGTTTAGTGTTTTATGTTATGGTTCATCTGTTTTTAATATACTTTGTATTGTGTGTATAGAATGGCAACGACTTTTTGTAAGGCATGTTCAATGGGACCTAATACTACTATCCTTAAGTAATAAAATGTTCTGCAGTGTAATGTCTTCCTCTCTTGTCCCTTCCTTGGTTGGTTGGATGGTTGGTGAACAGATTGACTTATTGGTCTGTTTTTGTCTAAACCCAGCCGACTGCGTAGAGCCATATCAGGGCTCTAATCGATTAAAAAAAATATATAACTTAACAGGAAGAAAAAAAAAAGAAAAGAAAACTAAGTACACATAGCAATGCATTCGGGCACATAATCTACATGTATGACCATGCCCCTGGCGTTGACCACTTCGTCCAATTTATCGCACAGGGAATTCAAGTTTAAGAATACCTAAGGATACCAAAACACACACACACACACATACACACACACACACCCCCCCCCACACACACACCCCCACACACACACACCCCAACATATATATATATATATATATATATATATATATATATATAAACAGGCATAAATTACCTAAAATGCTTCTGCATTTCTCACCTCCCTAGAGCCAAAAAATGCACATAATACATGTACCCAATTATCTATCCTTAGAAAAAAAAAAGTACGTCAGACTTTGTCGAACTCATACAGGTGAATGGACCAGAATGGCAGAAAATGATACAAAGAAATGACAGAAAGCAAAGGAACAAGGCAGAAACAAAGAGAGTGACAGAAAAGAAGAAATTTCTAGCACAGAATTTCCTGAAGGTGGGGATACTATTTGCACAGAAAGAGCAACCAACATTCCCACGGGGATTTTATCGCCTGTATTTATGAATTGGGTATCATCAACAAACTGAAAAATTTGGTGTTCTATACTATGAATCTGGATTCCTTTTATTGAGTTGTCTTTCCTTATCATAATGGCTAGCATCTCTGCACAAGGAATGATCAGGTACAGCTAAATTGGATCTCCTTGCCCTTATCCCCCTTCAATATACACCATTCTGACCGTTTGTAAGAGCAGCTGGTTTTATATTTTCTATGATTAGTTTCAACCCTACGATAAACACTAATTCCAAAGCTACAGGCTCTCAAACCTTTGAGCATGAACTCCAAGTCAAAAGCAATGCAAAGTCACAAATATGGTGTTTCTTTTAGATTTACATAATTTATTAAATCGTATATCAATCTGATATTGTCTCCTATATATTTGCCATGAAACCTGTCTGATGATCATTAACAAGTACTAGTAAAATCTTTTTGATTCTGTTTGAAATACATGCTGGGCCTATTTTGAACACTACATTAAAAAGAGATACAGGACGATAATTTTTATGTATATTCTTTGGGTTTGTCACGTTTGGAAATGCACATGTTCAATCCTTCTTTCTGTGTTGTAGAAAGTTCTTCATCTTTGTATGCATCATTCAGTGTTCTCATTCCAACGGGTCCTACTTGTTTCCTGAAAAATGTAAGAATTCTGCGATAAATCCATTTGTTCTGGCCAGAACTTTAGCCAATTATCCAGTGTTTCTGTGCTACATGTACAGTTGCTTCATTTATAGTTATTTCACCATCCAACAATCGTTTTTTTCCAGTTTGTTCATTTGGGAATCGTTCTAATAAGTTTTCCATTTTACAGTCTTTAGCTTGTATAGGTTTTTGATTAAAGGATTTAAATTCATGATATATGTCTTGCTGATTGTCTAAATCAATACAATCTCCGTTAATTTTGTCAATGTTGACTTACATAGTTCCTCGTTTCAAGATGACAAAAATATTTATAATGTTTTCCTCATCTGGAATCCATCTTGCTTTCGATCTCAATAATACTCCCTCCAATCTTCTGTCCTGAATTATCTGAAGTTCTTGATTTCCTTCTTGAAGTTCTCTTATTTCATTTTCTGTTTTATTTTTAACCTTTTCTTTATCTCCTAGAAGATTAGTTTTTTACTCACTGTGGCACACGCCATGGTTGTCGACCACACTTTCATTAATTAACAGGAAATCTAGAAAGAGTTTGTAGGAATTTTTAGTTCAATGTCAGAGGTTGGAGCAAGGGAGGATGATAGGCACACCAGCCTATGATTTCAAAAAACAGCTATTGATTTCAGGGAGACAGAGGACCAGAGCCCTAAAGGCAATGGCAAAAGCAGCGGAAAAGAGCTCTAGCTGGATCTGGACTAGAAGGAACAAAAGTGAACTTCATAGGGCTTAAAAATCTCCTACATATTGCTGGTGACCGATAGTGAAGTGGTTAAGACACCTGTCGTAAGGGTGACTTCGCCTTAGGAAAACGTGACCACCTATATGCTGGTTCGATTGTGGGTCGAGTATAAATTTAAAAAAAAAAATAGTGACAGCAGAGAGGCATCCAGGAGTTATGACCTGGATGTGGCTTGGCCCCCTTAGAGTCAGGAGTTAAGGGTCGAAACATTTGCTTGACGGAGGTTTTTCTTCTGAGAACCTTCTGCTATCCAGCTCTCCTCAGAGCTTGTTAATACCGCTACTGTACTGTATATGTAGGATGGTTGTTTTCTTGAGCCCATATATTGGTATATGTTCTAGTCAAAACGTTGTTATATCTGGACACAATTCGCCTCCAAATCACAAACAAAGCATAAGAAATGCTTAAAGAAGTTTTCATAGGACTAATATTTGCTGTACTTTGGATTTATGCTTTCAGTGGTTTACGTGTGCACATGATGTAAGGGTTCCTATTGTAACTTTTTGTCGTTGAAACGTTTTGTTTTGTTTTAGATCCATAAACATCATAGGTGAATTTTTTTTTATTCGAATGGGTTTCATCCCTTATCGACATGTGCCTGTTAAGTTTCTGTTGCTGTTTATTTACGAGTTTGTGACTGCATAACATGTATTTCCATGCAGATAAACAAACTGATATTGAATTGAATTGAACTGAACTGAACTGAACTGAACTGATAATGATACGTTTTAAGCCCTCCGAGTGAGGGGATCGAGAAGCCTTCCTTCTTAGACTTGTATATATATATAACTCAAAAGATTTCGCTGCCTGCCAGCCGTATCTGTGACCTTATTTTTTTCCCTGGTTCCGTCACCTCTTCCCCCCTCCCTATCACCCCCCCTCCCACCTCTCCTCTCTCTCATCTCCAGACTACCCCCTCTCTCTAATTCCCCCTGTACCTTTTGTTTTCCCCGCAAGGCGCGGGTGACCGTGGGCACAATGTCCATTTGGTCTTTACTACCGGCACTGTGACTTGGAAAGAAGGAGAAGGTCACACACCATGGGACCCGTCACTCCTGTTTCTTCCTCCGCTCGCTCCGTTAAGGGACGAGACGCTGGTCACATTAATTACATTCCACCAACTTTCAGACGATGTAAGGGCAGAGGGATGTCATGATGGTAAGGGTGGGGGTGGGGGGAATTAGCTCACTCACACCCACATCCCTCACACCCCCTGCATCAGTCTCTTCTGGCTTTCTCTCTCTCTCTCTCTCTCTCTCTCTCTCTCTCTATCTCTCTCTCTCTCTCTTCTCTCTCTCTCTGTGTGTGTGTGTGTGTGTGTGTGTGTGTGTGTGTGTGTGTGTGTGTGTGGTGTGTATGTGTTTGTGTTGGTGATGGTTTTATGGTGGGGGGGGGAGGTGTATGTGTTTGTGTGTGTGTGTGTTTGTGTTAGTGATGGTTTTATGGTGGATGTGTGTGTATGTGTGTGTGTGTGTGTGTGTGTGCTGTTTGTGTTGGTGATGGTTTTATGGTGTGTGTGTGTGTGTTGTGTGTGTGTGTGTGTGTGTGTGTGTGTGTGTGTGTGTGTGTGTGTGTGTGTGTGTGTGTGTTTGTGTGTGTGTGAGAGAGAGAGCTTTTTCCCATTTTATTTTTCATTTGATATAGTTTTCGTGGATTCTTAAGTGTTGGTTTTGTGGTGTGTGTGTGTGTGTGTGTGTGTGTGTGTGTGTGTGTGTGTGTGTGTGTGTGTGTGTGTGTGTGTGTGTGCGTGCGTGCGTGTGTGTATGTGCTTTCTGTAATTTGGCTTTAAATGCAAAGAACTTTAAGACCATTTACAAGATAAATATCAAAGAGCTAGGGAGAGAGAGAGAGAGAGAGAGAGAGAGAGAGAGAGGAGAGACTGACAGACAGACAGACAGACAGACAGACAGACAGACAGACAGACAGACAGAGACTGAGACAGAGAGACATAAAGCGAGAGATGGAACGTTTATCTGAATGATTTTTTTTGTTCTTTACCATCCATTAAATGTTACGTTTATAAGAGTGATGTCTACAATTTCAGAAATCTGACGCTTTGTTAATATATTCTCTTCCTCATCCTCCTCTTCTGCTAATACTACTATCATCATTCCATGCTTGTTGTTAGTTTTGTTTAAAGCCCAGCGGACAGCACAGAGACATATCAGGGCTATAACTGTATCAAAATGCATACTTTACTTCAACAGGAAGAAAAGGAAGAAACAGAAAATTAAGTACGCATATCGATGCATTCGCGCATATATCTAAGGAAATATCCCTGGCGTTGACCACTCCGTCCAAATCATCACACAGGGGATTTAAAAATCATACCTGATTACAAATTTAAACATAATTAAGGACACCAAAACATATGAAACAGGCCAAAATTACCTAAAATTACTTCCACATATCTCATTTTCTTAGAGCCAAAAATCCACTTAATACATGTACCCAATTATCAACCTTTTCAGAAAGTTCGAAAGACTATCAAACACATACAGATGAATGGACCAGCAAGGCAGAAAATGATAGGAAGAAATGGCAGAAAGCAAAGTCACAAGGAAGAAATAAAGAGAGTGACAGAAAAGAGGAAATGTTTAGCACAGGATCTCCAGAAGATGGAGATGCTGTTTATACTGAAAGAGCCCCCGGTATCCCATGGGGGACCTTTTGCTGTGTTAGTTATATTGTTTAGTCTTATCATTTTTTGTTGTTGTTGTTGTTCAGTATGTTTGATCTTTTAAAATCTTGTCATTATGTGTTGTCGATTCTGACAAAATGTGGCGAAAAAAAACGAAAAACAAAAACAGAAACGATGCAACACCCCGGCAGTGCTTTCTCCCAGGGAAGAGCGATTCAAGTTTCAGACGGTGATCCTATCGTGAACAAAAATGACGATAACAGAAATAACTTCATGAGGGAATGGTTACCTTATCACTTTCTTTTGGAAAGACAGATATTAAACTACTGTAATACTCAAACGCAATTTATGTGACTGAAAGCTCACAGGTATAATACAAACAGAATGGCAAGTAAATATTTGTGTTGAGGATTATAAATGTTTGTCCTCATCACAGTTTGCTTCATGGTATCAACAGAAACGAGCAGTGTGCCATAGAACCATAGCACTAGTGTTACCTGTGCAATGTTCTGGAGGATGGCGGGCACTATGTGGGAGGCAAAAATGATAGGATGGCAAAACAGTATACCAGAGAACAGTCGGACACCTTCTTGAAAAAAGTGCCAGTGCATGGTCAATCTCAGGCAAAACCAACTTGCAGATTCTTGCCGAGATACAGAACCAGGCCCTCATACTGATCACTGGTGCCCAATGAGGTCTACGCTTATGCTGGAATGGAGACACACGACTCCACTTTGCAACCAGAGGAAAGAAGCAAAGAACATGATGCTAGATGAGAAGTCCAGGTGTTTGCTAGAAAATCTCATGAAGCAGCAGTTGGATAGTCTCTTCGGAAATCGCCTGAAATGGATAATAATTTGTCCTCGAGACCACGAGGCCGTTGCGGTAACATAAGTTAGCCCCGCCTTAGTCAACATTTTCACTGCCTCCTCTGCAAGTTCCAGAACCGTCGGCACCTAAACAGCTACATATACATACTGAAATCTGCATTATTGTTGCCTACGTCACTTCAGCTAAAGTATATAAGGACAACACTCCAGGTTCTGACGTTAAGACACAATGAAACAGCGTTGACCACATCAACAACAGCCAGTGCTGCTGACCTTCGGGGAAGCCGGTATCTTCATCTACCTCCCGAAGGAATGGAATGGAATGGAATCTTTATTTAATGTCTGTTCACAATAGTGATTTTAGACACACAACACACACACACACCACAACACACACACAACACACACACACACACACACACACACACACACACAACACACACACACACACACACACACACACACACACACACACACACACACGGGGAGAGGGAAGAAAAGGTGGGGGACGGGGATGGGAAGGGGTAGTGGCAGTTCACCTGTATGTGTTCAATAAAGTCTTGCGTACTTTTTCTTAGGATTGATAATTGGGTACATGTATTAAATGCATTTTTGGCTCTAGGGAGGTGAGATATGCGGATGCAATTTTAGGTAACTTGTGCCTGTATTAAAAAACATACCTGTACACAAATATAAGCATACGTAAGGACACCAAAACATGAAAAAAAAAAAACACGCACAAGTTACCTAAACCTCAGGTGCCAATGCTGGTACATTGCACCAAGTGCACCAAGGCAGAAACAAAAGCAATCGTGCAGACAACCTGCATGGTTCAGACGACAAACAGTACGTCTATCAAACGGTCTTCAACTCTGCAGTCCATGGAAAATTACAAATTCTTCTACTAATAATTATTAAAGCCATTCAACAAGTCAAAAGAACCAGATGAGTGGTCCTTCACTGGATCTGCACCCACTGCGGGATATCAGGAAACGAGATGGCAGACTGTTACTGTTATTGTTATTGTTATTGTTATTGTTATTGTTGTTTAAAGCCCAGCCGACTGCGTAGAGCCATATCAGGGTTAGCTATGACTGTTTCAAAACATACGAAACTTCAACAACAACAAAAAAGAAAACAGAAGAAAAGAAAGTACACATATCAATGTATTCGCGTACATAATCTAAGGACATGTTCCCGGCGTTGACCACTCCGTCCGATTTATCGCACAGGGGAGATTTAAAAAACATGCCTTTACACAAATCTAAGCATACCTAAGGACACCAAAACATGTATAAAAACAGGCGCAAGTTACCTAAAATTGCTTCCGCGTATCTCACCTCCCTAGAGCCAAAAATGCACATAATACACGTACCCAATTATCAATCCTAAGAAAAAGCACGTAAGACTTTATTGAACACATACAGGTGAATGAACCAGCAAGGCAGAAAATGATAGGAAGAAATGACAAAAAGAAAAGGAACAAGGCAGTAACAAAGAGAGTGACAGAAAAGAGGAAATTTCTAGCACAGAATTACCAGAAGGTGGGGATACTATTTATACTGAAAGAGCTCCGGGTAACTCCAGGAGGGGAAAAGATGGCAGATGGGTTGGCAAGAAAAAAGACGAGCCGAGCAAGACCAACCAAGCAACAACAAAAACACACAAAAAACCCTACCCAAACCAACAACAACAACAACAAAATAAAAGAGAAAAAAAAAACAGCTTCAATTTTCGCGAGAAGAAGAAGAACATTGATCAACTCCAAGACCACAAAAGAAAGGGCTGACTAACACCTTCTGCTCAGAGAGCATCAAGTGGTTCTGATCAAGCTCGGCACTGGCCATAATCGGCTCAACTCACACATGAACAGCAAGTTCAAACTGATGTCTTTACCTGCCTGATTCTGCAGTCAGGAACGACTGGAGGTGTATGGCCGACCTCAACTCCATAATCACCAACACCTATAGCAGCGGGCAGGTACTGCAGGAGAAATGGTTATATTCATCGCCACACACACACACACACACACACACACACACACACACACACACACACACACACACACACACACACACACACAATACATACACAATACACACACACACACACACACACACACAGACAAACAAACACACACACACACACACGCACACACACACACACACACACATACAAATACACACACAAACACAAACACACATACACACACACACACACACACACGCACAAACCAAACAAACTCTTGGGTTTGTGAAGTTGAAAAACAGGATAGTGCCACCAAACTATTGTACAAAGAACACATAAACATAGATCGTGTAAGAAATTACTCTTAAAAAACAAAAAACAAAAAACAAAAACAGCAATAACAATAACACGACCATCACGATGATCAAGCCTTAATGATAATCTCCCTTTTGTATGAGAAAATCTCGACAGAAGACTACTATTGATTACACAAACAATTTATATTAAAGAAAAATATTCTCGACTGGAAATATGTTTGCACAAACTAACTGACCTTTTTTGAAATTGCCCAATATGGACGTGCGCCTCGACACGTTCTAACAAACTAGGAAATTGGTCGCACGTGCGTGAACCCGAAATAGGACTCAGAGAGGCGATGATATTACTTACTATTATGGTCGTTTGAAGCCTAGCTTACTTGCCAGAGCCATTATCAGGGCTGTAACCAGTTCAAAACACACACAGTATCTTACTTATTCTTTTTGTTATTGTTATTATTGTATAAAATCCACCCGACTGCGTTGAACCATATCAGGGCTATAACTGCTTCAAAACATACACAATACTTCAACAGGAAAAACGGAAAAGAAAATTAAGTGCATATATCAATGCATTCACGTATCTTATCTAAGGAGATGCCCCTGGCGTTGACCATTCCATCCAATTCATCGCACATGGGGATTTAAGAACATACTTGAATACAAATTTAAACATAAATAAGGACACTAAAACATATATAAAAACGGGCATAAATTGCCTAAAATTGCTTCTGCATATCTCATATCCCTAGAGCCAAAATGTACCCAAGTATCAATACTAAAGAAAGTACGTCAGACTTTATCGAACACGTACAGGTGAATGGACCAGCAAGGCAGAAAATGATAGGAAGAAATGACAGAAAGCAAAGAAAGAAGAAAGAAACAAAGAGAGTGACAGCAAAAAGGAAATTTCTAGCACAGAATTTCCAGAAGGTGGGAATACTATTTATGCTGAAAGAGACTCCGGCATCCCATCGGGTGTTCAAAATCTGGTTGAAAAAAAAAAGCTGGAAAACAAAATTAAGTACACGTATTATTATTGCAGGCGCGCCCACACTCTAAGGATACGCCCGTGTTGTTGACCATTCCGTCCACTTTATCATCAGAGGATTTGAAAAAATAATTAATAGAAATATAAACATAACTAAGGCCACTAATCATCATCATCATCAGGTGCTCTGCCGTATGGCGTTGGTGACCATGGACTTCCAACCATCTCTATCTCTCGTTGCCCCCAGCATCTCCCCCACCCTTTTCATCCCCAGCCACTCTGCAAGTCTGTCCAGCATTCTCTCCCTGGGTCTACCTGGTGCTCTCTTTCCCTCCAGCTTTCCCGTTGTGACCAGGTGCTCC
>CM060315.1:45941634-45951634 GCA_030674185.1 Monoplex corrugatus
TGCTTGCCTTGCCTTGCTTGCCTTGCCTTGCCTTGCCTTGCCTTGCCTTGCCTTGCCTTGCTGCCTTGCCTTGCCTTGCTTGCCTTGCCTTGCTCTTGTCTGCTTGCCCTGCCTTGCCTTGTCTTGCCTTGCCTTGCCTTGCCTTGCCTGCCTTGCCTTGCCTTGCTTGCCTTGTCTCTTGCCTTGCCTTGCCTTTGCCTTGCTCTTGCCTTGCCTTGCCTTGCCTTGCCTTGCCTTGCCTTGTCTTGCCTTGTCTGTCTTGCTTGCCTTGCCTTGCTGCCTTGCTTGCGCTGCTTGTCTTGCCTTTGCTCTTGTCTTCTTGCCTTCCTGCTTGCCTGCCTTGCTTGTCTTCCTTGTTTTATGCCTCGCTTAGTCATTGTCTGGTACTTCCTTTGCGTTGCTGCTTGACTTGTTCGTTTTGTTTAGAACTCACCACAGTAACGCTGTTAAATTAACTGCAATTGCTAACGTTGCAAGCATAAACTCACACAGAACCGTTAAATTGAAAGCAAACTTTAGTCACAAAACTACAGACGAGTAAAGATATAAAAACTTAGTATCAACGACAACCAGGAAGACACAACAACACACACACACACACACACACACACACACACCACACACACACACACACACACACACACACACACACACACACTCCAGAACATACGTAACACTGAAATCGAACAAATCACAATTAACTCACTGAGGGGTTCCCATATTGTTCAGACGCACACGGGAGTGGAGGCAATAAATGTTCCGCCCTTTTGTCAGTCTCTCAATACCCCTCCATGTTCAGTTTAAAAGATGAAGATCTCCCTCCGCAGTCCGGCGCCACTTTTCTTTCAAAAGTTTGCCGAGAGCGTGTTGTGTGTGCAGCCAGAAAGGAGTAGAATTGCGATAGTCTGATTAATTAGGGCAGGACAAAGGCACAGACCGACGTTGTTTGTGGCATGATGGTCAGGTATGGGCAGATAACGCTAACACGGTGAATTTCTAGATTGGCTCAGCGACGACTGTTGGGCGGGGATGCGTGGCTCGAACGGGCATATCGCGATAATCCTTAACCGTTTGACTCCCGCACCCATCCACGAAATGCAAAAAAAAAAAAAAAAAAAAAAAAGTAACCTTTTGACTCCCTCACCCTGTCCACCAGCTTCCCGAAGGAAGTTAACGGATAGGGTGATGGAATCAAAGGGCCAAGTTTTTGATTGGCTAGCGTGGTTGGCAATACAAGATGCTGGTAGATAGGGTGCGGGAGTCAAAGGGTTAAACCTAAATCTGTAGTAGAAGGTGGGAACACAATGTTGGCACTGCCAGAACGTGTACGTGTAGAAGTTTTCTGTGTAAATACAGAAGAAGATGATGCTGTCTTTGATAGTAATTATCATCATCTTGATAGTAATTATCATCCATTTATCATAAATAATTATTAGAGAATCCGACGATAGCATCGGTATCTCACAATGCAACCAAAACGTTTTAAAGCTTCTTTGAGCAACATTCTGATAGCTAGTAGTCCTCATATACTCTGAGAGTGGTAGGACTTTAATATAAACTCAACAGATCAGAACATCATCAGCTGTCTTTGGTGTGATGAGAAGGGCGTCTGTCTCGTTTGTGGTCAGTGAGTTTAACTAACATTGTTGTCATCCAGCTTTTGATATCTGAGATACAGTCCTTCTACACTCGGACAGAATCGCCGTTCGCTGGAGTATTATATAAGCAGACCGTCTCTGCAAGTGTTGAAGCATGCCTCAATAGCTTAGCTGATTGTGCATAGGAATCAAAAGCCAACTGTTGTGGAAACGAACCGACAATGAGCTACATTCGTTCATCATTCATCCTAGCAATCGTTTGTTCGTACGTTCTTTCCTCCTCTTTTTGTTCTTTTTCCTTTGCTTTCGAGTTCCCCATCCCCACTCCTTACCGCAGCCTATCCACATCTGTTTTGTCATGTACATGTACTTTCTTGTCATTTGATTTTAAGATCCAGCATGTCTTGCAGCTTTTCAGACTATAGGGCTTACCATTATGTTAGCGTTCTGTCTTTATTTTGAAAACGTAACACACCCGCTGATAAAACACACACATACATACACACACAGAGACACAGACACACACACTCACTCACACACACGCACACACACACACATACACACACACACACAGAGGCATACGCACCACACACACACACACACACACACATGGCATACGCACACGCACACACACACACACACACACACACACACACTGGCATACACACACACACACACACACACACACACAGTTAGTAAGTGTGTGTGTGTGTGTGTGTGTGTGTGTGTGTGTGTGTGTTTTATACAGAGGATGGGAGTGGGGTTACTGGGGTTACCCTTTGACTCCCGTATCCTGTCCACCAGCATCCTGCATTATCAACAATGCTAGCAAAGCAAAAACTTAACTCTATGACTCCCTCTCCCTCTCTCTATCCACCAGCTTCCTACAGGAAGCTGGTGGACAAGGTATGGGAGTCAAAGGGTTAAATTTTTGCAGTTAGTGGATAGAGTGCGGGAGTCAAAGGGTTAATGTAAAATATTTGTTTGAGTTGGGCCATGTTTTGGGGGCGTGAGAACATGTAGGAGTCCATTGCCTCAGTCAGCCAGAAGAACAGAGGTGGTAATTTTTGTAGAAAGTCTGGAAACGGACAAACGTAGGCACGGAGACAAACATACAAGTTGAGATTGTAAATGACAATGATGGTTCATTTTTTTAATGGTAAAAGTTAATGACGGGAAGCTTCTTTGTTTTTTACTGTTCAAAAAATGAAACGCATAGTTATAAATAATGAGTTCCGGTCCAAGTATGAGTGTGTGGATATCCACTAAACTGCCGAAAGTGTTCACCCGATTTTCGGCCTCGCGTCCGTCGGTAAATTCCCGTGCTGTTCGTGACGCATGCGCTTGGAGTGGCTGAAATGCCCAAACAGCAATTTTCGGTTGCACACTCGCCGTGCGTGGATGAAATCTCGTGAAACGTAGTGAACATTGAGTTCACACCATGTCCTCCAAATCCCATAAAAGCGAAAAGACTTTCCTCTCCAAATCAGGTCTAAAGTCTGCCCAGAAGAATGGCCCCCCTGAGCCGAGAAGACCGCCAAAACGCGTTGGGACGCCTACAAGGAGGCCAGAGCCAGAGCGCCGTTGCCAGGCATTTCCACGTGTCGCAGAGCACCATCAGCAGGCTGTGGGCCAGGTTTCACGCCACAGGCTCCATCGCTGACCGGCCACGAGCAGGCAGACCAAGGGCAACAACTGTTCGCCAGGCCCGCCACATACGGGTGCGCCACCTGCGGAATCGGTTCTTGGCGGCCTCCTCTACTGTCCATATACTCCCCGGGCCCCGCCGAATTTCCGACCAGACAGTGCGGAACCGCCTGCACAACGCTGGCTTGAGGGCATGCAGGCCTTACAGAGGAGCTGTCCTCACTCGCCGCCATCGCCTGGACCGATTGCAGTGGGGCAACCAGCATCGTCGGTGGACCGTTAGGAATCACTGGAGGCACGTTTGGTTCAGCGACGAGTCTCACTTCTTACTCCGGCGACATGACAACCGGAGACGGGTGTACCGAAGAGTGAATGAACGCTACGTGCCGAACTGTGTGGATGAGGCACCTCCACATGGTGGTGGAGGCGTCATGGTATGGGGAGCGATCAGCCTTGCTGGGAGGAGTCGCCTGGTGCACGTCCCAGGGCGCCTGAACGCCGTGCGCTACGTGGAGGAGATTCTGCGCCCACACGTCCTTCCACTTCTAGCCGACCCTGCCGCCGTATTTCAACAGGATAACGCTCGTCCTCACACGGCACGCGTCACCACCCAGTTCCTCAATGACAACCACGTTCGCGTGCTTCCCTGGCCAGCCGTGTCACCAGACATGAACCCTATCGAACACCTTTGGGATAATCTTGACAGGCGCGTGCGAAGTCGAGAGGAAGCGCCGGCGACTCATGCCGAACTGCTGCAGGCGCTACAGGAGGAGTGGAAGCCATTCCTCAGCAAGACATCCAACGTCTGATCCAATCTATGCTGAGGAGGTGTCAGGCACTTGTTGATGCTCAAGGTGGTCATACCCCCTACTGATCCGATCGTCTCTGTGTTCGCGCCTATGGACTGACCAATTGCTGTCATGACCGAAATGAACTGCACAGCCTTTATGCTCTGTCCATGCCAACTTTCAAAATGGAATTCGCATTATTTGATTTTCTATACCTTTCTCATTTATGACATTAAATTTGCAAGTATCAACTATGCGTTTCTTTTTTTGAACAGTATATATCACAACTACAAACACATACAACAGGAATGCATTCATAAATGAAGAACGTAAGATACAAAAAAGATCAAAGAACAGAGAGAAAGAGGATAATTGGAGAGAGGGTGGAAGGAGAGAGAAAAGAGAAAGAGAGAGAGAGAGAGAGAGACAAAGAGAGAGAGAGAGAGAGAGAGCGACAAAGAGAGACAGACAGACAGACAGACAGACAACAGACAGACAGAGACAGAGAGAAATTTAAGCCAGATATTTTTTCTCTTCTGTTAAAGGTAAAGACATTGCCAAATTAACTATGGTTTTTACAGAATCGTTTTAACAGTTTGCTAAACAAACCATCTTCTGCCCCAAACCAGCGTAGGCGCCATCTGCAAATGGAAGTTGATATGGGAGCTGGGGGAAGGGGCCGTTGTCATTTGTCCCAGACCTTAATAACATAAGAAACAAACAAAGCAAAGTAGTTTGTTAGTTAGTAGTTTGTTAGTTAGTAGTTTGTAGTTGAGTGTTAGTGTTTGTTAGTTAGTAGTTTGTTATTAGTAGTTTGTTAGTTAGTAGTTTGTTAGTTAGTAGTTTGTTAGTAGTTTGTTAGTTAGTAGTTTGTTAGTTAGTGTTTGTTGTGTAGTAGTTTTGTTAGTTAGTAGTTTGTTAGTAGTTTGTTAGTTAGTAGTTTGTTAGTTAGTAGTTTGTTAGTTAGTAGTTTGTTAGTTAGTAGTTTGTTAGTAGTTTGTTAGTGTAGTTTGTTAGTAGTTTGTTAGTTAGTAGTTTGTTGTTGTAGTAGTTTGTTAGTTGTAGTTTGTTAGTTAGTAGTTTGTTAGTAGGTTTGTTAGTTAGTAGTTTGTTAGTTAGTATTTGTTAGTTAGTAGTTTGTTAGTAGTTTGTTGTTAGTTGAGTGTAGTGTTAGTTGATGTTAGTGTAGTTGTTAGTTAGTAGTTTGTTAGTAGTTATTATGTTGTTGTTTAGTTTGTATTTGTTAGGTAGTTTGTTAGTTAGTAGTTTGTTAGTTAGTAGTTTGTAGTATTGTTAGTGTTGTAGTAGTTGTTAGTGTTTTTTAGTGTTAGTTGTTAGTTAGTAGTTGTTAGTTAGTAGTTTGTTAGTTTAGTTGTTTGTGTAGTTTGTTAGTTGTAGTTTGTTAGTTAGTAGTTTGTTAGTTAGTAGTTTGTTAGTTAGTAGTGTTGTTTAGTTTGTTTGTAGTAGTTTGTTAGTTGAGTTTGTTAGTTAGTAGTTTGTTAGTTAGTTTGTTAGTTAGTAGTTTGTTAGTAGTGTAGTTGTAGTTTGTTAGTAGTAGTTTGTTAGTTGTAGTTGTGTAGTAGTAGTTGTTTGTTAGTTGTTTGTTTGTTAGTAGTTTGTTAGTAGTGTTGTTAGTTGTTAGTTGTAGTTTGTTGTTGTAGTTTTTGTTAGTAGTTGTTGTTAGTAGGTTTGTTAGTTGTTAGTTGTGTTTGTTAGTGTGTTGTTGTTGTATTTGTTAGTTAGTATGTTTGTTAGTAGTTTGTTAGTTAGTAGTTTGTTAGGTAGTTTGTTAGTTGTAGTTGTTAGTTAGTAGTTTGTTTAGTAGTTGTTGTGTTTGTAGTAGTTTGTTAGTAGTTGTTAGAGTTGTTGTTGTAGTTTGGTTGTAGTAGGTTGTTGTTAGTGTAGTTTGTTAGTAGTTGTAGTGTTGTTGTTAGTAGTTTGTTGTTGGTGGTTAGTAGTTTGTTAGTTGTAGTTTGTGTAGTGGTTTAGTTTGTAGTGTTGTTAGTAGTTTGTTAGTAGTAGGTTAGTTTTGTTGTGGTTAGTAGTGTTAGTTAGTTGAGTAGTTTGTTAGTTTTGTTGAGTTGTTGAGTTTGTTAGGTAGTTGTTAGTTGGTAGTTGTTAGTAGTTGTTTGTAGTTTGTAGTAGTTTGTTGGGTTGTTGTTGTAGTTTGTAGTGTTGTTAGTAGTTTGTTGTATTTGTTAGTGTAGTAGTTTGTTAGTTAGTTTTGTAGTTGTGTTGTAGTTTGTTAGTAGTTGTAGTGTAGTAGTTGTTGTAGTTTTGTTTTAGTTTTGTAGTTAGTTTGTTGTTAGTAGTTTGTTAGTAGTTTGTTAGTTAGTTGTTAGTATTTGTAGTTATAGTTGTAGTTGTTAGTAGTTTGTTAGTGTGTTGTAGTTGTTTGTAGTTAGTAGTTTGTTAGTGTTAGTGAGTTTGTTAGTTAGTAGTGTTGTTAGTTTGTAGTTTTAGTATTTGTTAGTAGTTTTGTTAGTTGTAGTTAGTTGTAGTTGTAGTTGTTGTTGTTAGGTAGTTGTAGTTGTAGTTTGTTAGTAGTAGTTGTTAGTTTGTAGTTTGTTAGTTGTAGTTTGTTAGTTGTAGTTTGTTAGTTAGTAGTTTGTTAGTTAGTAGTTTTGTTAGTTTAGTAGTTTGTTAGTTAGTAGTTTGTTTAGTTTGAGTAGTTTGTTAGTTGGTAGTTTGTTAGTTGGTAGTTAGTTGTGTAGTTTGTTAGTTAGTAGTTTGTTAGTAGTATTTTGTAGTTGTTAGTTTGTTAGTTAGTAGTTAGTAGTTGTTAGTAGTTAGTTTGTTAGTAGTTTGTTAGTAGTTTGTTAGTAGTTTGTTAGTTAGTAGTTTTGTTAGTTAGTAGTTGTTAGTTGTAGTTGTTAGTAGTTTTTAGTTAGTAGTTTGTTAGTATAGTTTTGTTAGTTAGTGTATTTAGTAGTAGTTATTTAGTTAGTATTGTTGTAGTAGTTTGTTAGTTAGTAGTTAGTTTGTTAGTAGTTTGTTTAGTGAGTTGTAGTTATGTTTGTAGTTATGTTAGTTAGTAGTTTGTTAGTTGGTAGTTTGTTTGTAGTTTGTTAGTTAGTAGTTTGTAGTAGTAGTTTGTTAGTAGTTTGTTTAGTTAGTAGTTTGTTAGTTTATTGTAGTTTGTTGTTAGTAGTTTGTTAGTTAGTAGTTTGTTAGTTAGTAGTTTTGTGTTAGTGTTGTTAGTTAGTTATTGTGTTAGTAGTTGTTTTTATAGTTTGTTAGTTAGTAGTTAGTATTGTTAGTTAGTAGTAGTTGTTAAGTTTAGTTTAGTTTAGTTAGTAGTTTGTTAGTTATAGTTTGTTAGTTGGTAGTTTGTTAGTTAGTAGTTTGTTAGTTAGTAGTTTTGTTAGTTAGTAGTTGTTAGTTTTAGTAGTTGTGTTAGTTAGTAGTTTTGTTAGTTAGTAGTTTGTTAGTTAGTAGTTTGTTAGTTAGTAGTTGTTGTTAGTATTTTGTAGTTAGTTAGTGTTGTTAGTAGTTGTAGTTAGTTATAGTTAGTTAGTAGTTTGTTTAGTTAGTTGTTTGTTAGTTAGTGGGTATTGTTAGTTAGTATTTGTTAGTTAGTAGTATTGTTAGTTGTAGTTTGTTAGTTAGTAGTTTGTTAGTTAGTTTGTTTGTTAGTAGTTTAGTTAGTTAGTGTTTGTTAGTTAGTAGTTTGTTAGTTATAGTTTGTTAGTTTAGTTAGTAGTTAGTTAGATTATGTTAGTAGTAGTTTAGTAGTTAGTAGTTGTTAGTTAGTAGTTTGTTAGTTAGTAGTTTGTTAGTTAGTAGTTTGTTAGTTAGTAGTTTGTTAGTTAGTAGTTTGTTAGTTAGTAGTTTGTTAGTAGTTTGTAGTTTAGTTGGTAGTAGTTAGTAGTTTGTTAGTAGTTAGTTAGTAGTTTGTTAGTTAGTAGTTTGTTAGTAGTTTGTTAGTTGTAGTTTGTTAGTTAGTAGTTTGTTAGTTAGTAGTTTGTTAGTTAGTAGTTTTTTTAGCAGTTTGTTAATTAGTAGTTTGTTAGTAGTTTGTTGAAGAGGGATTCACTGCACTCGGAAAACTACGTATGCGTTCCACCCAAATCTTTCAGCGATTATCTGACAGACTTCCAAAGTCTGCGCAAAACCCTATGCACTGGCAAGGTCTTGAAATGGGGAAAGGGGAAGAGTGACCTTTGAAACATTCATTAAGCTGACACCACCAGACTGATGGAAACATTAAGATGTGCAGCGAACAGGCCAGTGTTTGATGTTGCGGACTTTAATTTTTTTTTTTTTAATTACAATATTTATATAGCGCAAAATCTTGATAAAATCAAATATAAGCGCTGAAACACACACGCACGCACGCACGCACACACACGCACGCACGCACGCCACACACACGCACCCACGCACACACACACACACACACACACACACACACACACACGGCTATAAATGGGGAGAAAGAATAAAAACAATGGAAAATTATAGAGAGCATATTATATACAATTATATATTGCAATGTGATTCCCCTCCGAGTGGAGACAGGCTGCAGAGGGGAATGAGTGAGGTCAGGATTTTATGCAGAGGAGAAAAGATGAGTTTTGAGAGCGGACTTGAAGGAGACAAAAGTAGGTTGCTGACGGACTGAGAGAGGAAGTTTGTTCCAGGAGAGCGGACCAGAAACAGAGAAGGCTAGTGGACCATAGGTATTGAGCTTAGTGCGTGGAAAGCGAAAAGTCAGAGGATCGGAGGCAGAGCGGAGGGTACGTGAGGGAACATAGATCTCAAGTAGGCTTGACAGGTAATCGGGGGCTGCGTTATTGAAGCTTTTGTAGCACATGGTGTCTAGTTTGTACTGTATGCGCTTTGATACAGGGAGCCAGTGAAGTTGTGCCAGGAGAGGAGATATGTGGTCAGCTTTTTTCTTTTTGAGTACAAGGCGTGCAGCATTGTTTTGAATGCGCTGTAGGATGTGAGTGGTGGAGGCAGGAAGACCGGACAGGAGTGAACTCGAGGTATTACATCTTGAGTCCGTGGCTCTCTGCCAATTAGATGAGGAAAGTACACTGCAGACCTATTTGACAATGATTGACAGTGACAGAAAGGAAGGAGACATCATTAGAAAGAACTCTGAAGGACCACCAGTAATGAAAGATGAAGTCAGAGCAGCGATGCACAAAAGGCGAAACAGAAAAGCCTCAAGATCAGACAATGTTTCTGTACAAATGACTGAGGCTCTAGATGAATTTGTTATTGAAAAAAAAGTAGCAGTTTTCCTAAATGAAATTTATGACACCTGGAAAATCCCCTTACATATGTCAAAGTCAATTTTCATTGCATTTTAAAAAGAAAGCAGAGACTAGAGAACACGAATTCCATCGTACAATCAGCCTGATGAGTCATGTGACAAAGATTCTATTCAGAATAATCATGATGAGGACAATGAACTTAATTCCGCAAATAGCAGAAGAACAATGTGGATCTGTTGAAGGGAAAGGAACTGTTAATAAGATGTACATCCCAAGAACTGTCATTATAAAGATCAACGGAGTTGAAGAAGGATTTACATTTATGTTTTGTTGATTACACCAAGGATTTTGATTGAGTAAGACACGAAGAATTAAAACCAAAACAAGTGTGACTGCCCGCGTTCAAGCAAACAGGAATCAGAAAAAACACGAAAGAAGAATATGAACGCGTATTTAATACAACAAAACAAAACAGGCGCAGATTTTCGGCCAACTGACCTTTGTCAAGCGTAAGGTTACAAACAAACAAACACTAGACACACAAAAAAATTGAGAAAAAGACTGAAACTTCCCTGCTGCTGTCTTCAATGAGGGAAAAGGAACAAAATTAGTCAACCAATCGGAAAATCTCAATATTGTTGGAAAATATCTAATAATGGTAAGAATTCTGGGTACAAACAGCAGCAATGACAACAGAAAATGATGTAAGCTCTTTTCAAAACATCAACAGGGAGATTAGACA
>CM060315.1:45954134-45964134 GCA_030674185.1 Monoplex corrugatus
TGTTCCTTTGCTTTCTGTCATTTCGTCCTATCCTTTTCTGCCTTGCTGGTCCGTTTATCTGTATGTGTTCGATAAAGTCGTACGTACTTTTTCTTTGGACTGATAATTGGGTGCATGTATTAGGTGCATTTTTAGCTCTAGGGAGGTGAGATATGCGAGAGCAATTTTAGATAATTTATGCCTGTTTTTCTATATGTTTTGGTGTCCTTAGGTATGTTTAAATTTGTATTCAGGTGTCTTTTTTAAATCCCCTGTGCGATAAATTGGACGGAGTGGTCAACGCCAGGAGCATGTCCTTAGATTACGTGCGCGAATGCATTTATACGTGTACTTAATTTTCTTCTTTTTTTTCACCTGTTGAAGTTTTGTATGTTTTGAAGCGGTTATAGCCCTGATATGGTTCTACGCAGTCGGCTGGGCTTCAAACAAAAATAATAGTAACAGTAATAACAGACAGGTTGATAAGTTTAAACATCTGGGAAAGATCATTTCACCAGACGGCAAGATGCACATCAGAAATAGCCAGCAGAATCGGCCAAGCCAAAACAGCATCCAAGAAGATGAAAAGCATGCTTACCAACAAATGCCTATCAATTAACACCAGAAAGAGAGTTATTGAATGTTATATAGAACCGATAATGTTATACGGTTGTGAGACGTGGACAGTCAACACGCAAAGCCAGAACAAGATTGAGGCAACCGAGATGTGGTTTCTAAGAAGAATGTTGAGAGTTCCATGGGCAGCAAAGAAAACAAACAAGACAGTCTTGATGAAGGCAGACACAAGAAGATCATTCATAGAGAAGATTAGGAAGAGACAGGCAACATTTCTAGCCCTTTTATGAGGAAAGGGGAATTGGTGCACCTGGTCACAACAGGAAAGCTGGAGGGAAGGAGAGCACTGGGTAGACCCAGGGAGAAGATATTGGACGGACTTGCAGAGTGGCTGAGGACAGAGAGGGTGGAAGATGTGCTTGCGGCAACAAGGGATAATGACATATGGAAGGCCATGATCGCCATCGCAATGTGGCAGGGCACTTGATGATGATGATGAATAACAGACACTATTATTAGGATGCATCATCCATAGTCGACGCCGACTGACGGTGGCCCACTAGTACTTCATTTTCTGAATGAGTGAATCCAGGAAGGGGGCATAGGCACTTAAAAGTCTGCACAATGTACATAGGCACTTACAAGTCTGCACAATGTACATAGGCACTTACAAGTCTGCACAATGTACATAGGCACTTACAAGTCTGCACAATGTACATAGGCACTTACAAGTCTGCACAATGTACAGAGCACTTACAAGTCTGCACAATGTACATAGGCACTTAAAAGTCTGCACAATGTACACAGGCACTTACAAGTCTGCACAATGTACACAGGCACTTACAAGTCTGCACAATGTACATAGGCACTTACAAGTCTGCACAATGTACATAGGCACTTACAAGTCTGCACAATGCACACAGGCACTTACAAGTCTGCACAATGTACATAGGCACTTACAAGTCTGCACAATGCACACAGGCACTTAAATGTCTGCACAATGTACACAGGCACTTACAAGTCTGCACAATGTACACAGGCACTTACAAGTCTGCACAATGCACACAGGCACTTACAAGTCTGCACAATGTACATAGGCAATTACAAGTCTGCACAATGTACACAGGCACTTACAAGTCTGCACAATGTACATAGGCACTTACAAGTCTGCACAATGCACACAGGCACTTACAAGTCTGCACAATGTACATAGGTACTTACAAGTTTGCACAATGTGCACAGGCACTTACAAGTCTGCACAATGTACATAGGCACTTACAAGTCTGCACAATGTACATAGGCACTTACAAGTCTGCACAATGTACATAGGCACTTATAAGTCCGCACAATGTACACAGGCACGTATAAGTCTGCACAGTGTACATAGGTACTTACAAGTCTGCACAATGTACATAGGCACTTACAAGTCTGCACAATGTACATAGGCACTTACAAGTCGACATGTACATAGCACTTACAAGTCTGCACAATGTGCACAGGCACTTTCAAGTCTGCACAATCTACATAGGCACTTACAAGTCTGCACAATGTGCACAGGCACTTACAAGTCTGCACAATGTACATAGGCACTTACAAGTCTGCACAATGTACATAGGCACTTACAAGTCTGCACAATGTACATAGGCACTTACAAGTCTGCACAATGTACATAGGCACTTACAAGTCAGCACCATGTACACAGGCACTTACAAGTCTGCACAATGCACATAGGCACTTACAAGTCTGCACAATGTGCATAGGGACTTACAAGTCTGCACAATGTACATAGGCACTTACAAGTCTGCACAATGTACATAGGCACTTACAAGTCTGCACAATGTACATAGGCACTTATAAGTCCGCACAATGTACACAGGCACGTATAAGTCTGCACAGTGTACATAGGTACTTACAAGTCTGCACAATGTACATAGGCACTTACAAGTCTGCACAATGTACATAGGCACTTACAAGTCTGCACAATGTGCATAGGCACTTACAAGTCTGCACAATGTGCATAGGCACTTACAAGTCTGCACGGTGTTGATTTGGGAGTCAGAAAAACTCTCCACCCTCTCTAAGACCTACCAGAGAGAAGGTATGCAGGCAGTCGCATTCTTAAAGATCACCTTTTACGTTCCAATCATCCGTGCCTTTCCACGCGCTTCACACACAGAAGTATCTGCGCTCATCAGGGCCGATGCTAACACTTGCCATTTCTCAATTACCTCCTGATTTTGAAACATGTTATCCTGATCAAAGTGCAACGGTCTGGATCTTGGATTCACCTCTTATGTTGCAGTTCTTGGTGTCAGACTTGGGGTACGTTTGTGAAAACCAGGATTCATACTTTTTTTTTTTTCAAATGCCAGACTGTTGTTAAGTAAACGTTTAATGGTTATGTTTTCAAAAGAATGTGCGTGTGTGTGTGTGTGTGTGTGTGTGTGTGTGTGTGTGTGTGTGTGTGTGTGTGTGTGTGTGTGTGTTGTGGGTGTGTGTGTGGTGTGTGCTGTGTGCATGTGTGCGTGTGTGTGTGTATGTGTGTGCGTGTCTGTATGTGTGCGCGCGCGTGTGTGAGTGTGTGTGTGTGTATGTGCGCGCGCGCGCGCCTGCCTTCCACTGTCTACGTAGGCCAGTCTATCTCCAAAGAAAATTCATCCAAAAGAATTTAAATTTGTAATTGTTTGTTTGTTTGTTATTTGTTTGTTTGTGTGAGTGTATGTGTGTGTGTGTGTGTATGTGTTGTGTGTGTGTGTGTTGTGTGTTTTGTGTGCGCACGCGTGCATGTGCGTGTGTGTGTGTGTACATGCATGCGTGAGTGTATGTGTATATGTTAAGGGGTGCTGAAATATCGGTTTTTCTTTCATTAAGGTTTAGCATATAAAAGAATGATTCCAATGGCGAGCTAAAAAAGAGAGGAAAGAAACCTGCATATCAGTTGTCAAAGTCAGAATGGACCTGTAATGAGACACAAACAAATAATAATAATAATAATAATAATGATAATAATAATAATAATAATATAATAATAATAATAATAATGATAATATAATAATTAATAATAATAAATAATAATAATAATAATAATAATAATAATAATAATAAATAATAATAATAATAATAATAATAATAAAAATGTTTCCTGTTCTACGTACGATGATAGTCGTACCATTTTTTTGTTCACTGAGGGACAGCAATTCGCTTTTAATGCTGAAAGATCCTGCTGTGATAAGAAACCATGGATTTCATTGAATCCAATCCGATTATCTTGGATCGTAAATGTTTGGTCGGCCGACTGTGGCATTTCTTAAGTTACAGAGCGGAACGTGTTTATTGATTGGAAGAACGCACTATGCCCACACCGCTCTGTCAATGAGGGGATTTCCTTGCATGATTTCGTTATGCTCTTTCCTTTGTCCGTTGTTTTGGCAATTTGTTTAAGATTTGGGGATATTTTCAGAAGTATTTGTTAGCTGGGTGTTTGCTCAATTTTCTCCTAAGGATTGGAAGCTTTCAGGCTATCGATATGCCTCCCCTTCCCAGTGCTGTCATTCTCTCTGTCTCTCTGGCTGTCTGCCTGCCAGTCAGTCTGTCTCTTTCTGACACACATACAAACACACACATACACACACACACACCACACACACACACACACACACACACAGACATACACATACGCGCGCGCGTGCACGTATACACACACACACGCGCACGTGCGCATACACAAACACACAAGCACGCACACACGCACACAAACAACATTTAAAATTCTTTTGGATAAATTCTCTTTGGAGATGGAGTGGCCAATGCAACAGTGGAAGGCAGGCACACACACACACACACACACACACACACACACACACACACACACACACACACACACACACACATACACACACACACATACACATACCATACACACACACACACGCACACACCGGACACACACACACACACACACCGCGCACACACACACACACACACACACACACACACACACACACAACACACACAACACAAACAAACAAATAAACAAACAAACAACTTAAAAACATTTTTTAGGAGAAAATTTTGTTTGGAGATGGAGTGGCCTATGTAGTAAACAGTGGATGGCAGGCAGTCAAACACAGACACACATATCACAGATACAGACCTGAGTAAGTATTCCCCTTTCTGCAACATGCGGTCTACAACTCGCACGTGCGCTCGACTGTACGAGTGGACTTGTACATGTATGGAAGGTATCCCGTCATTGCTGATACACCATACCTATTTCTGAAGTTGCACATGCTGGTTGCTTTTGCGTTTTCCATGAGCCACCTGTTGTACTGTTGAAAGGTTGCGAAGCATGGACAGTCAACAAGCAAAGCCACAACAAGATTGAGGCAGCCGAGATGTGGTTTCTAAGAAGAATGTTGAGATTTCCATGGACAGCAAAGAAAACAAACGAGACATTCTTGATGGAGGCAGACACAAGTAGATCATTCACAAGGAAGATTAAGAAAAGTCAGGCAACATTTCTAGGCCATTTTATGAGGAAAGGGGAATTGGAGCACCTGGTCACAACGGGAAAGCTGGCGGGAAAGAGAGCACCGGGTAGACCCAGGGAGAAGATATTGGACGGACTTGCAGAGTGGCTGGGGACAAGGAGGGTGGAAGAGATGCTTGAGGCAATAAGTGACAGAGATAGATGGAAGTCCATAATCGCCAACGCCATGCGGCAAGGCACTTGATGATGATGATGACCGGAGTCTTCTCTATCACGTGGCAATCAGTGGCATCCGTGCGTATGGAATTCGTTCCGAGCGCGGAGAAGTTATCTTGAGAAACTGAAACGGGAACTGAAACATGAGCCACCTTAAACGCCTACACCGCTTACAAAGTCTTTAACGTGCGTATTTGATGTTTTACAGGTACGTACACACGCAAAGTCAAAACAAAACTGAGGCAACGGAAATGTGTTTCTAAGAAGAATGTTTGTTGAGAGTTCCATGGAGAGCAAAGAAATCAAAACGAGACAGTCTTCGATTGAGGCAGACAAAGAAGACCGTTAATACAGAAGATTAGGAAAAAGAACAAGCAACATTTAATAGGATATATTTATGAGGAAAGAGAAATAAGAGTACCTGGCCACAACAGGAAAAGCTGGAGGGAAAGAGAACACCAGGTAGACCCAGAGAGAAAATACTGGACGGACTTGCAAGGTGGCTGAGGAAAGAAAGGGTGGGAGATGAACTTGCAGCGACAGGGGATAGATCTGTACGGGGGGCCATGATCGCCAACGCCATGCAGCAGGGCACATGATGATGATGACACTCGAAGGGGATTCAAGCACCTTTTCAGGGCTGCCCGTATATTGACCTAAGAGACATGTATGTTGACCAAAGAGACCGGAAAAAAATCATCCTTTACCCATGCAGCTTCAAGCTTAGGAAGTCTAATCGGAGAGCCATTGTCTACAAACTGAAGTCGATAAATGAACAATGCTGTTCTGAACCTCGTAATTTCCCTGTACAGTAGCTGAATAAATCATTGAAAGAATGTTGAGAGTTCCATGGACAGCAAAGAAAACAAACGAGACAGTCTTGATGAAGGCAGACACAAGAAGATCGTTCATAAGGAAGATTAGGAAACGACAGGTAACATCTATAGGTCATTTTATGAGGAATGTGGAATTAAAGCACCTGGTCACAATAGGAAAGCTGGAGGGAAAAAGAGCACCAGGTAGACCCAGGGAGAAAATATTGGACGGACTTGCAGGGTGGCTAAGGACAGAGAGGGTGGGAGATGTGCTCGCTGCAGCAAAGGATAGATTCATATGGAGGGTATGATCATCAACGCCGTGCGGCAGGGCACATGATGATGATGACACAAACAGCAACACATGTGCTGATTGATGCCTGAACATAGTTCTCAGCACACAACACTACACGATCTGATTGATGCTTGTAACATTGATCAGTACACAACACTACACGAATTGATTGATGCTTGTAACATTGATCAGCACACAACACTACACGAATTGATTGATGCTTGTAACATTGATCAGCACACAACACTACACGATCTGATTGATGCTTGTAACATTGATCAGCACACAACACTACACGATCTGATTGATGCTTGTAACATTGATCAGCACACAACACTACACGATCTGATTGATGCTTGTAACATTGATCAGCACACAACACTACACGATCTGATTGATGCTTGTAACATTGATCAGCACACAACACTACACGATCTGATTGATGCTTGTAACATTGATCAGCACACAACACTACACGATCTGATTGATGCTTGTAACATTGATCAGCACACAACACTACACGATCTGATTGATGCTTGTAACATTGATCAGCACACAACACTACACGATCTGATTGATGCTTGTAACATTGATCAGCACACAACACTACACGATCTGATTGATGCTTGTAACATTGATCAGCACACAACACTACACGATCTGATTGATGCTTGTAACATTGATCAGCACACAACACTACACGATCTGATTGATGCTTGTAACATTGATCAGCACACAAACACTACACGATCTGATTGATGCTTGTAACATTGATCAGCACACAACACTACACGATCTGATTTGATGCTTTGTAACATTGATCAGCACACAACACTACACGATCTGATTGATGCTTGTAACATTGATCAGCACACAACACTACACGATCTGATTGATGCTTGTAACATTGATCAGCACACAACACTACACGATTGATTGATGCTTGTAACATTGATCAGCACACAACACTACACGATCTGATTGATGCTTGTAACATTGATCAGCACACAACACTACACGATCTGATTGATGCTTGTAACATTGATCAGCACACAACACTACACGATCTGATTGATGCTTGTAACATTGATCAGCACACTAGGAGCAACACATACATGTAGTCTGATTGATGCTTGTAACATTGCTCAGCACACTAGGAGCAACACATAGTCTGATTGATGCTTGTAACATTGCTCAGCACACTAGGAGCAACACATAGTCTGATTGATGCTTGTAACATTGCTCAGCACACTAAGAGCAACACATAGTCTGATTGATGCTTGTAACATTGATCAGCACACTAAGAGCAACACATAGTCTGATTGATGCTTGTAACATTGATCAGCACACAAAGAGCAACACATAGTCTGATTGATGTTTGTAACATTGATCACCATACTAAGAGCAACACATAGTCTGATTGATGCTTGTAACATTGATCAGCACAATAAGAGCAAAACACTGTCTGATTGATGCTTGTAACATTGATCAGCACACTAAGAGCAACACACTGTTTGATTGATGTTTGTAACATTGCTCAGCACACTAGAGCAACACATAGTCTGATTGATGTTTGAAACATTGATCAACACACAACACTACACGATCTGATTGATGCTTGTAACATTGATCAGCACACAACCTACACGATCTGATTGATGCTTGTAACATTGATCAGCACACAACACTACACGATCTGATTGATGCTTGTAATATTGATCAGCACACAACACTACACGATCTGATTGATGCTTGTAACATTGATCAGCACACAACACTACACGATCTGATTGATGCTTGTAACATTGATCAGCACACAACACTACACGATCTGATTGATGCTTGTAACATTGATCAGCACACAACACTACACGATCTGATTGATGCTTGTAACATTGATCAGCACACAACACTACACGATCTGATTGATGCTTGTAACATTGATCAGCACACAACACTACACGATCTGATTGATGCTTGTAACATTGATCAGCACACAACACTACACGATCTGATTGATGCTTGTAACATTGATCAGCACACAACACTACACGATCTGATTGATGCTTGTAACATTGATCAGCACACAACACTACACGATCTGATTGATGCTTGCAACATTGATCAGCACACAACACTACACGATCTGATTGATGCTTGTAACATTGATCAGCACACAACACTACACGATCTGATTGATGCTTGTAACATTGATCAGCACACAACACTACACGATCTGATTGATGCTTGTAACATTGATCAGCACACAACACTACACGATCTGATTGATGCTTGTAACATTGATCAGCACACAACACTACACGATCTGATTGATGCTTGTAACATTGATCAGCACACTAGGAGCAACACATACATGTAGTCTGATTGATGCTTGTAACATTGCTCAGCACACTAGAGCAACACATAGTCTGATTGATGCTTGTAACATTGCTCAGCACACTAGGAGCAACACATAGTCTGATTGATGCTTGTAACATTGCTCAGCACACTAAGAGCAACACATAGTCTGATTGATGCTTGTAACATTGATCAGCACACTAAGAGCAACACATAGTCTGATTGATGCTTGTAACATTGATCAGCACACAAAGAGCAACACATAGTCTGATTGATGTTTGTAACATTGATCACCACACTAAGAGCAACACATAGTCTGATTGATGCTTGTAACATTGATCAGCACAATAAGAGCAAACACTGTCTGATTGATGCTTGTAACATTGATCAGCACACTAAGAGCAACAAACTGTTTGATTGATGTTTGTAACATTGCTCAGCACACTAAGAGCAACACATAGTCTGATTGATGTTTGAAACATTGATCAACACAAAAGAGCAACACATGTCTGATTGATGTTTGAAACATTGATCACACACAAAGAGCAACACATAGTCTGATTGATGCTTGTAACATTGATCAGCACACAAAGAGCAACACATGGTCTGATTGATGTTTGAAACATTGCTCAACACACAAAGAGCAACACATAGTCTGATTGATGTTTGAAACATTGATCAACACACAAAGAGCAACACATGGTCTGATTGATGTTTGAAACATTGATCAACACACAAAGAGCAACACATAGTCTGATTGATGCTTGTAACATTGATCAGCACACTAAGAGCAACGTATGATCTGATTGATGCCTGCAATATTGATCAACACACAAACAGAAACACATGATCTGATTGATGCCCGTAATATTGATCAACACATAAACAGCAACATACATGTATGATGTGATTGATGCCTGTAATATTGATCAATACACAAAGAGCAACACATGATCTGATTGATGCCTGTAATATTGATCAACACAAAAACATCAACATGTGATCTGATTGATGCCTGTAATATTGATCAACACACAAACAGCAACATATGATCTGATAGATATCTGTAATATTGATCAACACACAAACGGCAACATATGATCTGATTGATGCCTGTAATATTGATCAATACACAAACAGCAACATATGATCTGGTTGATGCCTGTAATATTGATCAATACACAAACAGCAACATGTGATCTGATTGATGCCTGTAATATTGATCAACCCACAAACATCAACACATGATCTGGTTGATGCCTGTAATATTGA
>CM060315.1:45969134-45979134 GCA_030674185.1 Monoplex corrugatus
CTGTCTTCCTTCAAGTCTAGCTAGAAGGTATACCTTTTTGTCCGGTAGTGATTTCCCGCTCTACATGATCTCTCTTGTGCCTCAGTCCCGTCCTGTCCTCCTCCTCCAGTTTGTGTGTGCTTTGTGCTCTGGAGTTTTGGTCGGTGTTGGTGATTGGTGAATGATGACAGTGCGCGCTTTGGTTTGACTCCTGTATCAAGATTTGGCGCCTTATAATAATGATTAATTATCATAATAATAATGATAATGATGATGGTAATGAGATAACAATAATATTAATAATAATAACAACAATAATGATAATAACAATAATAACAATGATAATAATAATAATAACAACAACAATAACAATAATAATAATAATGATAATCATCATAATATCATCATCATTGTCATTATTCTTATTACTGTTCAAGCTGGATAGGTCATATTCAGAAAATGTTACTGACAGGTTTTGACTTTGGTTGGGAATGTCAAAGTATTGGAAACATATACACGGGAAAGCTGGAGGGAAAGAGAGCACCAGGTAGACCCAGGGAGAAAATGCTGGACAGACTTGCAGAGTGGCTGGGGACGAGGAGGGTGGGGGAGATGCTAGGGGCAACGAGAGTTAGAGACAGATGGAAGGCCATGATCGCCAACGCCATGCGGCAGGGCACCTGATGATGATGATACACATTCTGTAAAAATATCACTTACTCACTTCAGGATGATAAGTAGCAAGTCTGGGAGACAGCTTTGAAAACCAGTCGTAAATGCATATTTTATTGACATTTCAAGAAACGAATTCGGAATAGAGAAATATAACACACAGTTACCAGATAAGTATGATTTTTTTTCCTCAGATTAAATTTCCTTGCAGCTGTCACAAGAAGATAACTACTCAATTTCAGAAAATTTGATAAAATTTGCTATGATTTCAAGTGATCGTTTTCCTTTCCAGAAATGAAAGTACACAATGAGAACACTGGCTTAACTGACAAATGTATTTGTAGAATAACATCAGTCGGTCATCAATGAATTCAGAACATTCGAAAATACACAGAAACTCATCGCTTATGACATTGTCATCACTACACTCTCGTATTCTGCTTTGTCTGTCTAATTCCTTTGCGTCTACCTAATTCAGTCCTTTGATTTGACGTCTGTTTACAATGAGTGATATTTGACAAATGTGTTTAGATGTATGTGTTTGTGTGTGTATGTGTTCGTTCGTTGCTTGATTTAACGTCTTTTCAGTATAAGTGATATTAGACGGGGAAAAATGGCATGGAGGATGAAATTAGGGGGGGGGGGAGAGGGGAACAGAGTAAGGGACGTAAAAAAAATTAAAAGGAAGCGGCAAGGTCTTAAGAAAAAGGATATGGATGAACAGAGAAATGAAACTAGAACAACGCTAACATCAATAATGTAAAAGAAAAATCGTCATAAAAACAAAACAAAACAAAAATAATCATAATTATAATAATAATCTTAAAGTAACGCATTAACAGGACTGTGAACCAATGATTCTAAAATTTTAACTAACAAAACTTGATCCGATACTACTTCTTTAAAATGCGTTTCAAGATAGTTTCCTTGTGTAAACGACTTTGGTAAAAAGGAACGAAGCTTTCTGCAGTAAAACAAACAGTGATACAATGTGAATGTTCGCCGCAAATACATAAAACGTTGTTACAATATTTTGTTTTCAAAGCGTTCAGTTGAATGCGAAAATATGTCATAACAATTAATCTCAAATGATATAACGAGGAATACTGCAAGTTTTTACAGATATTTTGAGCTGAAAGTTTGATTCTTTTTTGAGACACAAAGTTTTCATTTAAATGTTCATGAAATCGAATCCATGATGCTAATTCTAGCGAGATGTAAGCTTCTTTTAGCGAGGTGTTAACATGTAATTCTATGGAATTTTCAGAATGGAGGGCACCGGATTTAGCTGCTCTGTCAACTACGTTGTTGCCATGAAGGCCAACATGAGAAGGCACCCAGCATAAATTGATTTCCGAGCCATTTATCTTTAAACAATGTATTAGATGATTTGCCTCAATAATTAAGTCAGGTCTTGTGTCTGTATCAAAAGGCATATAATACAGATTTTGAATCAACAAAGAGAACTACTTTAAATGACACAGGCCGAAGGCTTATTAAATAATGCAACGCTTGAACAACAGCGACCAATTCTGCTGTATATATAGATACATTTGCCCCAATGAAAAAAGACTTTTTAATATTAAATTTTGGAACATAAAAGGCTGCTCCAGCGCTCTGATTTGCTAAGACTGACCCATCGGTAAAAATGTGGAGGTACTTTTCATCGATGTGTTCACAAGCTGTGGATAGCGTAATTGCCACATTGCATGTTAGAGGTCCGTTTGTTGTGAAGCAAACGATGAATGAAAAACAAAGACCTATGAAGGAGCAAAAAGTCTGATTCAAGAAACCCCAAACACTTTCCGTTCCACGCTCTAGGAGTGTGCACACCACGTTACATTTGAGATAGCATCAGCGTCTGTCTGAGAACAAAGACGTCTATTACTGCGTACAGAACTAACATAAGGAGCCATTTCTGAATATCTTTGACAGGCGTTTTTTTATAAGTGGCTCAGAGATGTTTAGGGAACGACCATTAAAACCTTGGTGGGACTGAAATGCACTGCTGTAAAGTTTACTGATAGTCTCGTGGAATTTACTCGTCTCTCGTTCATAGACTCACTTGCTTTGTGTGTGTGTGTGTGTTTTGTTTTGAAGAGCTGTCTGTTGCCGCCAGCCTGCGCGTCACTTTTTTCCCCCTCTGTCCCACTTCCTAGGCCACATCAATAGTCACAGAATTTAGGACATTTTTTTTTCACAGTGCTATGATGATGATGATGATGATGATGATGATGAGACGACGACGATGATGGTGGTGGTGGTAGTGGTGACGACGGTGAAGATGGGGATGGGGATGATGATGATGGTGATGGTGATGATGATGATGATGATGATGATGATGATGATGACGACGACGACGACGATGACGATGACGATGACGACGACGACGGCGGGGATGATGATGATGATGATGAGACGACGACGACGACGACGACGACTGACGACGATATGATGATGAAATGATGATGATGGATGGTGGTGGTGGTGACGATGGGGATGGGGGTGGGGATGATGATGATAATGATGATGATGATGATGATGATAATGATGATGGTGGTGGTTGGTGGTGGTGTGGTGATGGTATGATGATGATGATGATGATGATGACGATGGGGATGATAATCATGATGATATAGAGTTCCTTTCTGGATTGAGGCTGAGTGACAAGGCAGTAATGTGCGCTTGCTTTCATAATATAATCTTAGCGCTATGATATAATATGAAAGCAAGCGCACAAATCGTTTCGTAGCTTTTCTTTTTTCTTTCTTTCTTTCTTCTTTCTTTCTTTCTTTCTTTCTCCTTCTTTCCTTTCTTTCTCTTTCTTTCTTTCTTTCTTTCTTCTTTCTTTCTTCTTCCCTTTTTCTTTTTCTTTTCTTTCTTTCTTTCTTTTTCTTTCTTTTCCTCCTTTCTTTTCCCTTCTTTCTTTTTTTTTTTTTTTTTTTTTTTTTTTTTTTTTTTTTTTTTTTTTTTTTTTTTTTTTTTTTTTTTTTTTTTTTTTTTTTTTTTTTTTTTTTTTTTTTTTTTTTTTTTTTTTTTTTTTTTTTTTTTTTTTTTTTTTTTTTTTTTTTTTTTTTTTTTTTTTTTTTTTTTTTTTTTTTTTTTTTTTTTTTTTTTTTTTTTTTTTTTTTTTTTTTTTTTTTTTTTTTTTTTTTTTTTTTTTTTTTTTTTTTTTTTTTTTTTTTTTTTTTTTTTTTTTTTTTTTTTTTTTTTTTTTTTTTTTTTTTTTTTTTTTTTTTTTTTTTTTTTTTTTTTTTTTTTTTTTTTTTTTTTTTTTTTTTTTTTTTTTTTTTTTTTTTTTTTTTTTTTTTTTTTTTTTTTTTCTTTCTTTCTTTCTTTTTTTTTCTTTCTTTTTTTCTTTCTTTTTCTTTCTTTCTTTCTTTCTTTCTTTTCTTTCTTCTTTTTTTCTTTCTTTTTTCTTCCTTTCTTTTCTTTCTTCTTTCTTTCTTCTTTCTTCTCTTTCTTTCTCCTTTTTTTTTCTTCTCTTTTCTTTCTTCTTTCCTTTTTTTTTTTCTTTCTTCCTCTTTTCTTTCTTTCTTCTTTCTTTCTTTCTTTCTTCTTTTTCTTTTCTTTCTCCTCCTTTCTTTCTTCTTTCTTTTTCTTTCCTCCTTTCTTTCTTCTTTCTCTTTCTTTCCTCCTTTCTTCTTCTTTTTCTTTCTTTCTTTTTTTCTTTCTTCTCTTTCTTTCTTTTCTTTCTTCCTTTTCTTTCTTTCTTTTCTTTCTTCTTTCCTCCTTCTTTCTTTTCTTCTTTCCTCCTTTTCTTCTTTCTTTCTTTCTTTCTTTCCTCCTTTCTTTCTTTTCTTTTCTTTTTCTTTCCTTCTCCTTTTCTTTTTCTTTCTTTCTCTTTCTTTCTTCTTCTTTCTTTCTTTCTTTCTTTCTTCTTTCTTCTCCTTTTCTTCTTTCCTTCTTTCTTTCTTTTCTTTTTTTTTCCTTTCTTTCTTTCTTTTCTCTTCTCTTTCCTCTTTCTTCTTTCTTCTCTCCTTTTTTCTTCTTTCTTTCCTCCTCTTTCTTTCTTTCTTCTTTCTTCCTCCTTTCTTTCTTTCTTTCTTTCTTTCTTTTCTTTCTTTCTTTCCTTTCTTTCTTTCTTTCTTTCTTTCTTTTCTTTCTCCTTTCTTTTTCTTTCTTTCTTCTTTTCTTTCTCTTTCTTTCTTTCTTTCCTCCTTTCTTTCTTTCTTTCTTTCTCTTTCTTTCCTCCTTTCTTTCTTTCTTTTCTTCTTCTTTCTTCTTTCCTCCTTTCTTTCTTCTTTCTTTTCTTTTTTTCTTTTCTTTCTTTCTCCTTTCTTCTTTCTTTCTTCTTCTCTTTTTCTTTCTCTTTCTTTCTTTTTTCTTTCTTTCTTTCTTTCTTTCTCCTTCTTTCTTTCTTCTTTCCTTTCTTTCTTTTTCTTTCTCTTTCTTTCTTTCTTTCTTTTCTTTCTTTCTTTCTTTCTTTCTCTTTCTTTCTTCCTCCTTTCTTCTTTCTTCTTTCTTCCTTCTTTCTTTTCTTTCTTTCTTTCTTTTCTTCTTTTTTTCTTTTTTCTTTTCTTTCCTTTTCTTTCTTTTTTTTTCTTTCCTTTCTTTCTTTCTTTCTTTTTTCTTTCTTTCCCTTTCTTTCTTTCTTTCTTTCTTCTTTCTTTTTTCTTTTTTTTTCTTCTTTCTCTTTCTTTCTTTCTTTCTTTTTTTCTTTCTTCTTTCTTTCTTTCTTTCTTTCTTCTTTCTTTTTCTTCTTTCTTCTTCTTCTTTCCTCCTTTCTTTTTTTCTTTTTTTCTTCTTCTTTCTTTCTTTCTTTCTTTTCTTTCTTTCTTTCTTCTTTCCTCCTTCTTTCTTTTTCTTTCTTCTTTCTTCTTCTTTCTTTCTTTTCTTTCTTCTTCTTTCTTCTTCTTTCTTCCTTTCTTTCTTTTTTTTTTTTTTTTCTTTCTTCTTTCTTCTCCTTTCTTCTTCTTTCTTTTTCTTTCTTTCTTCTTCTCCTTTCTTTTTCTTTTTTCTTTCCTTCTCCTTCTTTCTTTCTTCTTTCTTTCCTCCTTTCTTCTTTCTTTCTTTCTTCCTCCTTTCTTTTTCTTTCTTTCTTTTTTTCTTTCTTTCTTTCTTTCTTTTTCTTTTTTTTTTTTTCTCTTTCTTTTTCTTTTTTCTTTCTTTCTTTCTTTCTTCTTTCTTTCTTTCTTTCTTTCTTTCTTTTCCTCTTTCTTTCTTTTCTTTCTTTCTTTCTCTCTTCTTTTCTTTCTCTTTCTCCTCCTCTTTCTTTCTTCTTTCCTCTTTCTCTTTCTTTTTTTTTCCTCTTTTTCTTTCTTCTTTCTTTCTTTCTCTTTCTTTCTTTCTTTTTTCTTTCTTCTTCCTCTTTCTTTCTTTCTTTCTTTCTTCCCTTTCTTTCTTTCTTTCTTTTTTTTTTCCTCCTTTCTTTCTTTCTTCTTTCTTTTCTTTCTTTCTTTCTTTTCTTCTTTCCTCCTTTCTTTCTTTCTTTCTTTTTTCTTTCCTCCTTTCTTTCTTCTTTCTTTTTCTTTCTTTCTTCTTTCTTTCTTTCTTTCTTTCTTTCTTCTCTCTCTTTCTTTCTTTCTTTCTTTCTTTCCTTCTTCTTTCTTTCTTTTCTTTCTTTCTTTCTTTCCTCCTTTCTTTCTTTCTTTCTTTTCTCTTTCTTTCCCCTTTCTTTCTTTCTTCCTCCTTTCTTTCTTTCTTTCTTTCTTTCCTCCTTTCTTTCTTTCTTTCTCTTTCTTTCTTTCCTCCTTTCTTTCTTTCTTTCTTTCTTTTCTTCCTCCTTTCTTTCTTTCTTCTTCTTTCTTTCTTTCTCTTTCTTTCTTTCTCTTCTTGCTTTCGTTCTTTCTTTCTTTCTCCTTTCTTCTTTCTTTCCTCCTTTCTTTCTTTCTTTCTTTCCTCTTTCTTTCTTTCTTTCTTGCTTTCGTTCTTTCTTTCTTGCTTTCGTTCTTTCTTTCTTTCGTTCGTTTTTTCTTTCGTTTATTTATTTATTTTTTTTCTTTCTTTCTTTCTTTATTTCTTTCTTTATTTCTTTCGCTTTTTCTCTCTTTCTTCCTTTTTCTGTCCCCCTGTCTCTCTGTCTCTCTCCGTCTCTCTCAGTCTCTCTTTGTCTGTCTGTCCGTCTGTCTGTCTCATCCACTTCACAGATGCGTCATTCAAAGTGTTGTTTAAATTTCCTGACCAACATGGCAGGTGTCTGTGTCTTCCGACGGTGTTGGTCATGAAATTTATTTTAAGCAACACTTTGAATGACGGTGTCGATGAGACTCCATTGCGAAGTCCCAGTCTTCTTCAAGGAGCTTAAATCACACTCACTGCTGGGTAGGAACCGATCGTGGCCGAAAAATCCCACAATAAGTTTTTTTTTCTTTTTTTTTTTTTCTTTTTTTTTGACAGATGGGGTTTAAACTCCGATCACCCAGTCAGTAGTTCGCTGCGCTGACCACTTGGCCACGTTGGTTGGTTATCATTCTAAATATGGCGTCGTGGCCCACTGATTACAAAACTGAAAAGTGAAATTTGCTATGCTATGTCATGACAATTGTGATCACGCATTACCTCTCTCAGTGCCATCACCGGTAGAATGTCCACTAACAGCGTAGAAAACCATCATCATCATCATCATCAAGTGTCCTGCCACACGGCGTTGGCGATCATGGCCCTCCATATGCATCTATCCCTTGTTGCCGCAAGCACATCTTTCACCCTCTGTGTCCTCAGCCACTCTGCCAGTCCGTCCAATATTTTTTCCCTGGGTCTACCTGCTGCTCTCTTTCTCTCCAGCTTTCCCGTTGTGACCAGGTGCTCTAATTCCCCTTTCCTCATAAAATGGCCCATAAATGTTGCTTGACATTCCCTAATCTTCCTTATGAATGATCTTCTTGTGTCTACCTCCATCAAGACTGTCTCGTTTGTTTTCTTTGTTGTCCATGGAATTCTCAACATTATTCTTAGAAACCACATCTCGGCTGCCTCAATCTTGTTCTGGCTTTGCTTGTTGTCTGTCCATGCCTCACAACCGTATAACATTATCGGTTCTATACAACATTCAAGAACTATCTTCCCGATGTTAATTGATAGGCATTTGTTAGCTAGAATGCTTTTCATCTTCTTGAATGCTGTTTTGACTTGGCCAATTCTGCTGGCTATTTCTGATGTGCATCTGCCGTCTGGTGAGATGATCGTTCCAGATATTTAAACTTATCAACCTGTCTCAAGGTTGTGCCGTTTGCAGTTATTTTGCAAGAGGGAATTTCTTTTTTTTTTTTTTTTTTTTACAGATTACCATGACTTCAGTCTTCTTGCTATTTTGCTCCAACCCTTTATTTTTGCTTTCTATTTCTAGCAAAACCAGAGCAAGATTGAGGCAGCCGAGATGTGGTTTCTAAAAAGAATGTTGAGAGTTCCATGGACAGTAAAGAAAACAAACGAGACAGTCTTGATGGAGGCAGACACAAGTAGATCACTCATAAGGAAGATTAGGAAAAGACAGGCAACATTTATAGGCCATTTTATGAGGAAGGGAGATTTGGAGCACCTGGTCACGACGAGAAAGCTGGAGGGAAAGAGAGCACCAGGTAGACCCAGGGAGAAAATGCTGGACGGACTTGCAGAGTGGCTGGGGACGAGGAGGGTGGGGGAGATGCTAGGGGCAACGAGAGATAGAGACAGATGGAAGTCCATGATCGCCAACGCCATGCGGCAGGGCACCTGATGATGATGATGATGATTTCTATTTTATTGACAAGGTTTTGTAAGTCCCTTTCATTTTCGGCAAAGAGAATACAAGCCAGAAACGTGAACATGGAATTTGAACGTGTGCTTGATCGACAAACCAAGACAAGCAAAGCACAGAGAAGAGAATGTCATTGAAATTGCAGCTCATGTTCCCGTGATATCAATGTTCTCTTCCCATCCATTGAGCTGGATGTTAATACCACTGGTAACACGATACAATGGTCAGAAATCTGGTTATCTAACACAACAACAGAAAGAAAGATGGAAAACAACGTTAAAGAAGACAGACCCATCTCCAAATGACAATGAGCTAGAAAAACAGAAGAGAGAGACAGAGAGAAAGAGACAGAGAGAGAGAGACAAACGGATGGACAGACAAAGACAAATAGAGAGACAAAGACAGAGAGAGATAGAGACAGACAGAGAGAGACGGAGAGAGAGACAGAGATACAGAGAGACAGAGGGACAGAAAAAAGAAAGAAAAGGCGAAAGAAAGAAAGAAAGAACGAAAGAAAGAACAAAAGAAAGAAAGAAAGAAAAAGCGAAAGAAAGAAAGAGCAAAAGAAAGAAAGAACAAAAGAAAGAAAGAAAGAAAAAAGCGAAAGAAAGAAAGAAAGAAAGAACAAACGAACGAACGAACGAACGAATGAACGAACGAACGAACGAACGAAAGAAAGAAAGAAAAAACAAAAGCTACAAAACCAATAAACGTTGTATCCGATGGGGTTTGGTAGAGCTCAACAGTTCAACGAAACATCAGAGAGGTTAACTGATCTGTTGTTTTTGCCCTAAATCTAGTGAATTTGTCTCGTATGTCGCCTTTTGTGTTCGCTTGACGAAGGCCAGTTGGCCGAAAATTTGTACCTGTCTTATTTTTATTCCATTTTCGTGTGCGTCTGGTTTCAATTTGCTTGCAGGCTGACAATCACTTCGACTCAATTCACTTGAGACACACGCACGGCCGCTTCTATTTTGTACGGTGACAGTGTCGGAATGGTGTGTTGATATGGGAGGCGAAGTGTGATCATGATCCATGGAGAAACTTTGTAATCCAAACTTGAGGTAGACCTATGATTTGTTAAGGGACAGATAACTGGGGGCAGATAACTGGGGACAATTTTTTGTTGGTTGTTTGGTTGTTTTTTTTTTGGTTTTTTTTTTTTTTTTACATTTCAAACCGAGCCACTCAACCCAGAAGATAAACCAGCCAATCAAAGCAAAGAAGAGAAGGAACGGAAGGAAACAAATAGCCAATCAACTTACGGGAGAGAAGAACGGAGAAGAATGGCAGGAAGATGGCGAAGATGGGTTGGTAACGTGATGAGGGGGAAAATATAATGCAGGCGCTGGAGTTTGGAGATTACACTTTGCTCAATATAGATTCATCGTACTCAGACAATTCCGTATGGGTTCCACCCTAATCTATTTGACCCTGCACTGCCTAAAAACCTTATGCGTTGGCAACTAAACTCGAGGTTCCACATATACACACACAAAGAAACACACGCGCCCGCGCGCACACAAACACACACGCAAACACACAAACACACCACACGCGCACGCGCGTGCGCGCACACACACACACATACGCACAAACTCACGCACACAGTGCCCGTCCACACACACAGATATTCTCTCTCTCTCCCTCTCTCTCTGTTTCTCTCTGTCT
>CM060315.1:45984134-46004134 GCA_030674185.1 Monoplex corrugatus
CCCTGATATGGCTGTACGCAGCTGACTGGGCTTTAAATTAAATAAAATAACAACAGTAAAATCTGATCAACCTAGGATACAAGAAACCCAGATTCCATTACTGATCGTATGTGTCTGCCCTCCCCTTTCCATTAGACATTGAGTGGTGGTCTGATTGCTAGTCTTTAGATGAGATAATAAACTTAAGTGCCGTACACAATATACATCTAGCGGATGTTGAAGATCATACGGTAATAAAAGAACTGCATCTGTTAAAATTCTGTAGGAAAATATGGTTAATGAATAAACAAAAAATACACTATGACAATATGTGACAAAGCACTTCAGCGATTTCCTTTCCCTGGAAGGAGCGGCCCGTTTGTCACACGGGAAACCTTGAAATTTGTTGTGAACTACAAAACACTACAATCCAGCCCAGTTCGGAGTTCAGTCCATCAGGTATATCAGTATCTAAAACAGTACGCCTTTCTAATCTTAAGCACAACGAAACATGATCAGAATATCGTGAACCATGATTATCACCGTTTTTATCCAGAACGATGCTCCTTTTCAATTCCAGGCACAACTAGCACAAGACCAAAAGATTGTGAACCATGATTATTACCGTTTTTATCCAGAACGGTGCTCCTTTTTAATTCCAGGCACAACAAGCACAAGACAAATATTGTAAACCATGATTATTACCATTTTTATCCAGAACGGTGCTCCTTTCTAATTCCAGGCACAACAAGCACAAGACCAAAATATTGTGAACCATGATCATTACCGTTTTTATCCAGAACGGTGCGCCTTTTCAATTACAGGCACAACAAGCACAAGACAAGTGTTGTGTACCGTGCATGATTGTTACCGTTTTCATCCAAAACGGTGCACCTTTCAATTACAGGCACAACTAGCACAAGATCAAAATATCGTGAACCGTGATTATTACTGTTTATATCCCGAACGGTGCGCCTTTTTAATTCCAGGCACAACAAACACAAAACCAAAATATTGTGAACCATATTTTTGTATTTTTATCCAGAACAATGCGTCTTTTAAATCCCAGGCACAACAAATCTATGACCAGAGTATTGTGAATCATAATTATTGTTATAAATTCTAATGAAAGTTCCTGTGTCCACAGAAAGGTGACAGAGACTGTGATCCTCCTTCACTGTGCCTTCAGTGGACAAAAAGCCCCCCCCCCACCCCCCACCCCCGCACATCCAGGACCCGTGTCAACACCCCAAGACACAAGGCGTCATTTACCTTTCCCCGCCGTCTGGTCCATCTCGTCTGATCTTCATGATGACCCGGTAAGTAGCTAGACCAAAACTGAAAACTGGGGGTGGGTGGGGTGGGATGGGATGGTAGAGGAAGGGGGACGGGTTGCGAGGGGGTAGTGAGGTGGTGGGGATCTGTTCTCCATCTGATGGCGGACTGACTCGGCCCAATACATCGTTGGCATCTAGAACATTGAAGATCCTCCCCTCCTCTGTTCTGAGTCGGCCTGTGTGTGTCCTTCAGGGCCTTGAGATCTCCTTGTTCTGTTCGTGCCATGATATCCTTGGTCTTCCTCTTTCGCGTTTTCCTTAGTGCAAAAAAAGTGGCAGAATGGTTAAGACTTCGCCTGTCAGTAACTAAATTCGCGGCTCCAGGGTTTGTTTACCGTAAGAGGCCTCGTCTTTTTCCCTTAGTTTGAACGGAAAATCTAACTGGACGTCTAGCCCTTCGGAAGGAGACGTAAAACGAATCGAACTCGTGTACCTTCTGGCCTGCGGACCTTAAAGAATCCACGGCAGTTGAAATTCGTGAAGAGCAGGACATTCGCCCGGCTGACCTGGCAAAAAACTATCGGTATTGGAGATAAAGGTTCACTTCTCAATTCCCTTCCCTTGAGACCCAATTAGTCTTCTTGCCTTTCTGGGATCTTGGTGGAAAAAAAGTGACAGAGAAGACAGCTTGGGTCATTTGTGCAACAGGCTTGGGTGTACTCTTAACTTAGCATCGTGTGCATGTGTGTACGTGCATGCGTGCATCTGTGCGTGTGTGTGTGAGTGTGTGCATGCGTGTGTGTGTGTGCGTGCGTGCGTGCGCGTGTGTACGTGAGACAGAAGATGACAGCTTGGGTCAGGGGTCGCACGCCCTACTCCTGTCCTGTTCCCCACCCCACCCCACCCCCACCTCAGTTTGCGTGTGTTTGTGCTCTGGAGGTTTGGTCGTTGCTGGCGATTGCTTTGGTGAATGATGGGAGTGCGTGCCTTGATTTGAATCTTGAGTCAAGATTTGGCGCCTTACTGTTATTGTTTTCATTATGTTCAGTGAAGGGCTGTCTGGATAATGTGATTCTGCTCTTTGAGTAGTTACTGGTTGGAGATGGTGTTACGCCAGATGATTCCTCTGATTCTTCAAAAGGTTTCTTGTGTGTAGGGTTGACAGCTTGATAAAGTCGCTCTCTGTCATCCTCCATCATTCTGAGCCTTAGAGTGTGGTGAAAAGGACACGGCTCTGGTACAATTCCAATGAGCATTTGTATTGTATTAGGGGGAAGTGGTGAGATGACTCTTCCCAGACATTCAAACCCTTCAACCTAACCCATAATGCTTCGCCATCTGCCGTCACTCTGCATGAGGGAATTTCTTGTCTTTCACTGACCACCATGTCATCCAGTCCTCCAGTTATCTCATCAGGCGGCGGATGCACTTTGGAGATGGCCAGCAGAGCCGGACAGGCTAAGAAAGCATTCAGCGTTTTTGATGACAGATCCCTGTCGATTGGCACCGGGGGATAGTTCTTCAGTGTTATACAGAACCGACCTTGTTGTACAGATGCGAAGCGTGGACAGTCAACACGCAAAATCAACAAGATTGAGGTAGCTGAAATGTAGTTTCTAAGAAGAATGTTAAGAGCTATATGGAGAGCAAAGAAAACAAACGAGACAGTCTTGAAAGAGGCAAACACAAAAAAGAACATTAATGAATAGGATTGGGGAAGGACGAGCAACATTTATAGAACATTTTATGAGGCAAGAGAAATTAGAGTACCTAGTCACAACATGAAAGGAAGAGGCAAAAAGAGCACAAATTGGACCTAGGGAGAAACTACTGGACAGGCTTGTGGAGTGGATGAAGAAAGAGGGTGAGAGATGAACTTGCAGCGACAAAAAATAGATTCGTATGGAGGGCCATGATCGCCAACGCCACGCGGCAGGGCACATGATGATTTGGGGGAACCTCCACACGTTGTTCAGCATTCTGAGCATGTTGATGGTCTCGCTAAGACGATGCTGGATGATGGTGTCTGCTTATCCATCATGTCTCCCTCAGATGAAGACACTGCATGTCCTCTTTCAACTTCATCTTTGGCAGGAGTCCTGCTTCACACTTTTGCAAATATACGTACACAACAAAATGCATTAATGTGTGTCTGTACATACCTTGTACATATACAAAAGCATAACGGACAAAACATTCTTTTTTATGAAGTTTTCTATATTCATGAATGTAAATATGAAATCAACGTTCGAGGAAACCACCATCGTCACCATCTACCAAACACCAACCACCACCACCACCAACTACCACCACCACCAACCACCACCACCATCACCAACCACCAACTATCACCACCACCACAACCACCACCACCACACGCAAAGACAATAGGAATACATTTGATACCTTATCCTCATTGACAGATGACTGAAGAAACTTCATGAACAACGTCTAAGCTGGACACCGTTCCAGACATCCCCAGAACAGACAGTACTGATGAGTTCCAGGACTTTTCTGCTTTACAGCAAAGGATGAAAACTGACGTCTGACTTTGTCAATGTAGATGACAAACCACACAGCCACACCTCTAAAGGCCCTGCATGTATTCGACGAAGGTAACTAACAGAACGTGTGTGTGCGTGTGTGCGTGCGTGCGTGTGTGTGTGTGTGTGTGTGGGTGCACTTGTGTGTGCGCGTGTGTGTATGTATGTGCGTGTGCGCGCGTGTTTGTGTGTATGTGTGCGCGCGCGCGCGTGTGTGTGTGTGTGTGTGTGTGTGTGTGTGTGTGTGTGTGTGTGTGCCTGTTCTTAAAAGCACGCGTGCGTTAAGTTGCTGTCTATGTACGTGTGGAGCGACACATTACCAAACGCCTAGGTCCTAGCATGCACTGGTCTCCCCACCATGCACACACTGTTCAGACAACGCAGGCTGCTCTGGTTTGGCCATGTGCGGCGAAGGATGGACATATCCCAAAGGATAACCTTTACGGTGAACTAGCCTCCGATAAGAGATCTATTGGCCGCCCCCAAAAGTCGTCTGCAAGCGCGATATGAAAGCTTTGGACATCAACACAGAGAGCTGGGAAGACACAATAGCCGATCGCAACAGGTGACGCAGTGTGCTCCAGAAACAACTCGGGTTGGGGTAAAAGAAGATACAGACCTTAGCTGAGGTGAGAGCCATGCGGAAAGCAAGCTCTAGTGAAAGCAATCCCATGTCAGCATCCATACATGCATCCAATGTCGCAGAGACTACATTTCCCGCATCGGCTTTACCAGACACGGCGGATGCTGCTCCAGAGGCGTCAACTCGAATCGACACACTAGGGCGCATCATCCATGGTCGACGTCGACTGACGGAGGCCTACTACTACTAACTCTTCTCATAGGCGAGATCTTGAGGTTTCTACCTAACTTAAGAAAAAAATCCCCGGCGGAGATTTGAACCCCAGTCTTCTTGCCTAACAGGCGGTGATATTGAGGATTACAGAGATGGTCATCTGTTATGAACTTGACCACACATTTTCAAACGATGTGTTACTTCTGGTTTCATGCGACAAACGCAACGAAAGCCACAATCCAAAAACATGTATTTAAAACAAGAGTATGACCTAGTGGAAAGAGTACGCGCCTAGAAATCCAGGTTATATTCCCATCGGACGGTGATTTTTCTCCTCCCTCCACTACACCTTGAGCGGTGGTCTGAGTGCTAGTCTTTCAGATGACATACTAAACCGAAATGCTGTACCCGAAAAGGGGTGTGGGGTGGGGTGTGAATGTCGGAGGATCTTTAGTACAGATGGTATCCCCACCTTCGGAAAATTCAGTGCTAGAAATTTTCTCCTTTCTCTCATTCTCTGTGTTTCTTCTTTGTTCCTTTTCTATCATTTCTTCCTATCATTTTCTGCTATGCTGGTCTATTGATCTATTTGTGTTCTGTGCAGTCTTTCATGCTTTCTATTGATATTGGTTGTAGGTACAGGTATTAACTACATTTTTGGCTTTAAGGAAACACGATAGGCAGAGGCAATTTTCGGTAATTTAGGCCATGTTTTCATGTGTTTTAATATCGCTAGTGATCTTTATGTTTGTGTTCAGGTTTTGTTTTTAAAACCTTATGGAGGTAAATTTAAGGGAATGATCAATGTCTGGAGCCTATCTTTAGATTAGTGTGCGAATGCATTGTTATCTGTACTTAATTTCCTTTCCATTTTTTTGTCAGGGTCATCGAGATGTGTACATTTTGCTATGGTTGTAACACTGATATAGCTCTGCGCAGGCAGCTGGGCTTCAAATAGTAATAATGATCGTAATAAATGGAGATGCTGTAAGCAGCGGTTATTTTGGCCACGTTGAACATCTGCTGCAGCAAAGTTTTCCTTGGCAAAAGAAAACACCCTTAGGTAAACAAAAATACATGCATATAGATATAACAAAAGGAGGTGGCGCCGTGCGATGGCGATGTGCTTTCTCCATGGTCAACCCCCATTTCACGTGGTAAAACTGCGTTACGTCCAAAAACAATGAACCCAATGCCATCCAATCCAATCCAGTCTGTTTTTTTCGATCAAAGCGACGAGAAAATTGTCCAAGTGAGATTTTCTTTCTTGTTGTGAAATGTTAGTTATACAGCGCAAAATGGTAATCCTTCAAGCTAAGAGGAGTTCATTTTTAAACATAAACGGAAATTATCCCTAATTTGAGTGCAGTGACATGAAATGCTGCTCAAGTTTCCAGAACACTGTATCTGCTATTTCCTTTCGAATCTGTTCCAGATTCGTGCGACTCTGCAACCGTTCAGAGACTAATAGGCTTGTTTGTATGTTAAGTGCGTATGACTAATTGATTGTATGTTTTGATTGTTTTTCCGGTGTGTGCATGTGCTTTTGTTTTCCTATGAAAGCGAGTTTTCTACACGATTTTGCCAGAGGCAGTTCTTTTGTCGTGGAATCTTGTACTTCCACCCATCTGTCTGCCCTTGTCTATCGGCATGTCTAAGCATGTATCCACTGTCTACCTTATATGTCTGTAATCATTTACGTTAAATCATTTGGACTTTTTAATTTTTCTGTTTGTCTATTTACGTATTTCGTGTAAGACTTTGCACATACAATTTTGCTCTCACATGTTGCAGTTTGCCCGTAATGACCTCACACCACGCCAGGATAGTAGTGTACGCTGTGCATCGTAAAAAGCAGCAGCAACAGCAGGAAGATCAAAATCAAGTAAGTCTTCCATTTATATGTTATAGAAACCAGAAAAAAACATAAAGAAGGAGAAACCAAAGAAGAAAACAAGAAAAACAAATAAAACAAAACACTTGAAAAATATGTAAAATAAAAAGAAGGAACAAAAAGATGAAGAAGAGGAAATCAGAAAGACACAAGAGAACACGAACAAGAAAGGCAAGAACAAGGACAACAAGAAAACTAGAAGAAGAAGAGGGAAAAATAACAACAAAAACACAACAAGAACAACACAGATACGGCATAAAACTGAGCAAGAAGATAAGGAACAATCACAAAGCTTGTACTATAAAACAAAACAACACAAAATAAAAATTAAAACAAAAACACGCAAACAAGTAGAGAAACACCCAAAACAAGAAGAAAAGACGACCAATACTCAATATAAAAGAAATCCATGATTGTTATATTACACAGTTGAAAACAACAGCAGAACAGGAACAACATGGAGAAACAGAAATGGAAATAGAAACAGTTGCAACAAGCAAACCAAGAGAACAGCAAGAGCAGAAACAATGAGAAGCAGAACGACAACAAACAGAAAAAGGACATCAATTATGACAGCAGCGACAAAACAAAACAACAACAACAACAGCAAAACGGCAAGAACAGCATGAAAAAGAAGAGTAAAAGGGAAAAAATCGAGAATAAGAAGTACGCCAAGAACAATTATACCAATAACAGGAAGATCAAAGAAGCTAGAAAAGGAAAACGAAAGCAAAATAAAGCATTGAGGCCAAAGGTAGAACGAGCATAAACTAGGCGACAACATTAAACGCGAAAACAAGAAAGACAAGTAGACCATGATTAATAAAACTACCAACAAAATAGAATAAGAATATAAACGAAAGAAGAATGTATGATCACGAAAACAAGGAGGAAACGAACAAAACAAGAGAACTAAGACATGGCAACATCTGAAGCAAGAACCTAAGAACACAATAACAAACAAAATCACAAAACAGAAAGAAAGGAAACAAGCAAAAAGAATAGGAGAAGAAACATTTGGCGGAAATGCAAAAGAAAGCCAAGAACAGAAAAAAACAACAAAGAAATAAGTAAATGGAACAAGAACAACAACGACGACAACGAAAAGAACAACGACGACAACGAGAAGAACAACGATGACAACGAGAAGAACAATAACGACGACAACGAGAAGAACGACAACGAGAACAACAACAACGACAACGAGAAGAACAATAACGACGACAACGGTGAGAACAATAACGGCAACAACGAGAAGAAGAACGACGAAGACAACGAAAAGAACAACAACGACGTCAACAAGAAGAACGACAACGAGAAGAACGACGACGAAAACGAGAACAACGACGAGAACGAGAAGAACGACGATAACAACAACGAGAACAGCAACAACGAGAACAACAACAAGAAGAACAACGAGAAGAACAACAACGAGAACGACAACGAGAACAACAACAAGAACAACGAGAACAACATCGAGAAACGACAACGAGAACAATAACAAGAACAGCGAGAACAACGAGAACAACGAGAACAAGAACGAGAACGACAACAACAACAACAACGACAAGAACGAGAAACAACAACAACGAGAGCACCAACAGCCAGAACACCAACAACGAGAACAACAACGAGAACAACAACAAGAGGAACAACAAGGAGAAAACAACAAGAACAATAATAACGAGAACAATATCAACGAGAACACGAAACAATGAGAAACAACAACGAGAACAACAAAACAACGAGAAAACAAACAGACGAGAACAACACAAACGAAGAACAACAACGAGGACACTACAACAAGAGAACTACTACAACAGGAAAAACAACAAGGAGAACAACAAAGGAAACAACAAGAGACAACAACAAGACGAGAACAACAGACGGAGAACAACAACACAACAACAGAACGTCAAGAACAAACGAGAACAACGAGAAAAACAACAACAGAAGAAAAACGAGAACAACGAAACAACGACGACAACGAGAACAACGACGACAACGAGCAAACAACATCGACAACGGACGAACAACAACAACGACAATGAGAACAACAACGACGACAACGAGAAAAACGACGAGAACATTAAGAATAACAACGAGAATATTGAGAAACAACAACAAGAACATGCGACAACGAGGACAACAGAACGAGAAAAAACAAGAGACTACAATAACAACGAGAACAACTGCAATGAGAACAACAAGAGAAACAACGAGAACAACGACCAGAACACGAGAACAGCAACGACAACAACAACAAACAACGAGAAACAGACGAAACAACACGAGAACAACAAAAAACAATAAAGAAACAACAACAACGAGGAACAACAGCAGAAACAGCAACGAGAACACAAACAACAAGAGACACAACGAAAAACAAACAAAACGAGACAAATCAACGAGAACAACAACGAGAACAACAGAACAACGAAAACAACGAGAAAAGAACAACTAACGACAACGAGGAGAACAAAAAACAGGAAACAACAACGAGAAACCAGAGAAAACGACGAGAAACAACAACGGAACAACGAACGACGACAACAGAGAAACAAGAACAACGAGAAGAACAACAACGAGACAACGAGAAGAACAAACGAGAACAACGAAAAACGAGAGAACGACGACAAGAGAACGAACGACGAAACGAGAAACAAACAACGAGAACAACGAGAAACAACAACGAACGGAAAAAAAGAACGAGAACACAACGAGAAACTGACAAACGAGAACGAACAACGAGACGAACAACGAGAACAACGAGACAACACAGAACAACAACGAGACAACAACAGAAGAACAACGAGAACAACAACAGAGAACACGAACAACGACAACAAACGAGAACACACAACAACGAAGAAACGACAACGACAAGACACCAACGAGACAAACGAAACACAACAAGAAAAACAACGAAACACAACTACGAACAACAGAAGAACAACAACGAGAAACAGATAACAACAACGAGAACTACTAGACAACGGAGAAAACAACAACGAGACGACAACGAAGAACAAAAGACGAACAACATGACGAGAAAACAAGGACAACAAAGAAACAACAAGAACAATACATGAGAAAACAACGAAAACGAGGACAAAGAACAGCAACGACGAAACACGTAAAACAAACGACGACAACAGAGAAGAAACAACACGACGAGAAGAAAACGACCGAAACAACGACGAAAACAGACGAAGACGAAGGAACAACGACGAGAAACAACGAGAACAACAGACAACGAGAAAACAAATAACGACGACAACGAGAAGAACGAGAAAACACGAGAAAACAACAACGGACGCACAAGGACAAAAGAGAGACAACAACAAACGAGAACAACAACAAACGAGAACAACAACAACAACGACAACAACAACAAAACACTGAGAAACAACAACAACGAGAACAACAGAACAATAAGAGAAACTAAACAACGAGAACAAAACAACGCGAGAAACAACGAGAACGAACAACAACGAGGACAACAACAACAACAACAACGAGAACAAACAACGAGAACAAACAACGAGAACAACAACAACGACGAAACAACAACAACGAGAACAACAACGAGAACAACAAACAACGAGAAAAACGAATAAACAACGAGAGAAACAACGAGAGAAACAACGACGAGAAAACAACGAGAACAACAAAACAGTAACGAGAACGAGAAACAACGAGAGAAAACAAGCGACGACAACGAGAAGAAAAGGACACAAACAAAACCGAAGACACAAACATACAAGAGACGAACAACGACGAGAAACAAAGAGAAAAACGAGAACAGACGAGAAAGAACAAACGGATAGACAATGAGAAGAACAACGGACGAATCAACGAGAAACAACAAGGACGACAACGAGAGAACAACGACGAGACAACGAGAGAACAACGACGACAACGAGAAGAACACAACGATACACAACAACGAGAAGAACAAACGACGATAACGAGAACGACGACCGACACGACAACGAGAAGAACAACAACAGGAGAAGAACGAACAAACGAGAAGAACACGACGACAACGAGAGACAACAGCAGAACAACAGACAACGAGAAACGATACAACTAGCAACGAGAAGACAACACACGACAACGAGAACGAACAACAAGAGACAACTACAACTACGGAAGAACAATACGAGCACGAAAGAACGGAACAACAACGACAACGAGAACAAGACAACGAGAAACAACAACGAACGAACAAGAGAATGAAAGAAACAAACAACAGAAGAACAGCAACGACGATAACGTGAAGACAACAACGGCGACAATATGAACCACACAACAGCGAGAAGAAAATCGACGCCGACAACGAGAAGAACAAGGACGAGAAGAAGAACAACGACGACAAGGAGAAGAACAACGACGACAACGAGAAGAACGACGACAACGAGAAGAACGATGAAAACGAGAAGAACAACGATAACAACAACGAGAACAACAACGAGAAAAACAACAACAACGAGAACAACAAAAACGAGAACAACAAAAACGAGAACAACAACAACGAGAACAACAAAGAGAACAACAAGAACAAACGATAACAAAAAAGCGAGAACAACGAGAACGACAACAACGAGGACAACAACAACAACAACGAGAACACCAACAACGAGAACACCAACAACGAGAACACCAACAACGAAAACACCAACGACGAGAACAACACGAGAAAACAAGAACAACAAGAACAATAACAACGACAACAACAGCAAAACAACGAGAACAATGAGAACAAACGAGAACACATAAAACAACGAGAACAACAGCGAGAAACAACAACGAGGACAACAACAAAAACGAGAACAACTACAAAAGAGAACGACGACGAGAACAACAACGAGAACAATGAGAACGAGAAAAACAAGGATGACGATGAGAAGAACAAGGACAATAACGAGAAGAACAAGGATGACAACAAGAACAACAAGGACAACTAGAATAATGACAAGGAGAAAAACAACTGTCCTCGAAGAACAAACACAACTAGGACAACGAGAAGAACAACGACGATAACTAAACGAGAAGAACGACAAAAATGACAACTACGACAACGCGAAGAACAACAACGACGAGAACTGCGACAACGAAAAGAACAACAAAACAACGACGACAAGAAGAAAAACGATGACAACAAAAAGAACAACGACAACGAGAAGAACAACAACGAGAAGAACAACGACGACAACGAGAAGAACGACGACAACGAGAAGAGCAACAAGGATGACAACAAGAACAACGAAGATAACGAGAACAACAACAATGACAAAAAGAAGAACAACAACGACGACAACAAGAAGAACAACAACGACGTCAATGAGAAGAACAACAACGACGACAACAGGAACTACAACGACGTCAACTACAACGATACGAACAACAACGACGACAACGTTAAGAACTAAGATGACGACAACTACGACAAACAGAACAACAAATGCAACTACAATGAGAACAACTACTACGACAACGAGAACAACAACAACAACGATAAAGAGATGAACGACGACATCGAGAAGAACAACGGCGACAACGAGAACAACGACGACACTGAGAAGAACAACGACGACGACAATGACGACAACGAGAACAACAACGATGGCAACTACGAAAACGAGAAGAACAACGTCGACAACGCAAAGAACAACGATGACAACGAGAAGAACAACAACGACAACGAGAACAACAACGACAACGAGAACAACAACAACAACGAGAACAACTACAACGACGAGAACAACTACAACGAGAAGAACAACAACGACGAGAACGAGAAGAACAAAGACGATGACAACTACCACAACGAGAAGAACAACGACAACAAATACAACGAAGAGAACTACGACAACGTGAAGAACAACTACAAGAGAAGGAAAACAACGACGACGACAACAAGAAGAACGAGGACAACGAGAAGAACGACAACGAGAAGAACAATAACGACGACAACGAGTAGAACGACGACAACGAGAAGAACACAACGGCAACGAGAATAACAACGTTGACGAAAACGAGAACAATAACGACGACAACGAGAACAACAACAACAACGACAAGAAGAAGAACGACAACTACGACAACGAGAAGAAAAACAGGGAAGACAACGCGAAGAACAACAACTTTCACAACGAAAACGACAACAACTATGACAACGAGAAGAACAACGACGACAACTACGACAACGAGAAGAACAATGACAACGACGACAATGAGAAGAACAACGACGACAACGCGAACAACGACGACAACGAGAAGAACAACAACGACGACAACGAGAAGACCGACGACGACAACGAGAAAACGACAACTACAACGAGAAGAACAACGACGACAACGAGAAAAGCAACGACGACAACTACGACAACGAGAAGAACGACAACTATGACAAGAAGAAGAACAAGGACGACAACTACGAGAACGAGAAGAACGACGACGGCAACCAGAACAACAACGACGACAACGAGAAGAACAACGACGACGACAACGAGAAGAAGAACAACGACGACAACAAGAAGAACAACGACGACAACGAGAAGAACAATGACGACAATGAGAACAATAACGACGATGACGAGAAGAGCAACAACGACGACAACAAGAACAGCAACGAGAACGACAAAGAGAACAACAACGAGAACAACACGAGAACAACAACGAGAACAACACGGAGAACAACAACGAGAAGAACAAGGAAAACAACGACGAGAACAACGAAGAGAACAATAATGAGAAGAACAAAAATGAGAACAACGACAACGAGAACAACGAGAAGAACAACAACGAGAAGAACAAGTACGACAACGAGAACATTAAGGACGAGAACAAGAACGACGACTTCAACAACAACAACAACAGCGACGCAAACGAGAAGAACGATGACAGCGAGAAGAACAACGACAACTAGGACAACGCGAAGAACAACAACGACAACTAAAACGAGAAGAACAACACCAACTACAACGAGAAGAACAACCACAAGGACAATGAGAACAAGGACGACAACGAGAAGAACAAGGACGACAACGAGAACAAGAACGACGACTTCTACAACAACGACAACGAGAAGAACGACGACAACGAGAAGACCAACGACGATAACGAGAAGAGCAACAACGACGACAAGAACAAATACGACAACAACAAGAAGAACAACAACGATGACAACGAGAAGAACAACAACGTTAACCCAAAGAACAACGACGACAACGCGAAGAACAGCAACGACGACAACGAGAAGAACAACGACGACAACGCGAAGAACAGCAACGACGACAACGAGAAGAACAACGACGACAACGACGACAAGAAGAAGAAGAACAACTACGACAACGAGAAGAAAAACAGGGAAGACAACGCGAAGAGCAACAACGACGACAACGAGAAGAACAACGACGACAACGAGAAGAACAACGACGACAACTACGACAACGAGAAGAACAACAATGACAACGACAACGAGAAGATCAACAACGACGACAACGAGAAGAACAACAACGACGACAACGAGAAAAGCAACGACGACGACAACTACAACAACGAGAAGAACAACAACGACAACTACGACAAGAAGAACAAGGACGACAACTACGAGAACGAGAAGAACAACGACGACGGCAACCAGAACAACGACGACAACGAGAAGAACAACTACGACGACAACAAGAACAACAACGACGACAATGAGAAGAACAACGATGACAATGAGAACAATAACGACGATAACGAGAAGAGCAACAACGACGACAACAAGAAGAACAGCAACGAGAACAACGACAAAGAGAACAACGACAAAGAGAACAACAACAACGAGAACAACACGAGAACAACAATAACGAGAAGAACAACGAGAAGAACAACAAGGAGAACAACAGCGACGAGAACAACAAAAATGAAAAGAACAACGAGAACAACAATGAGAACAACGACGACGAGAACAACGACGACGAGAACAACAACGACGAGAACAACAACGAGAACAACAACGAGAACGATAACAACGTGAACAACAAGGACGACAAAGAGAAGAACGACAACAAAGAGAAGAACGACTTGGACGACAACGAGAACAACAAGGACGACAACAAGGACGACAACAAGGACGACAACGAGAACAACAAGGACGACAACGAGAACAACAAGGACGACAACGAGAACAACAAGGACGACAACGAGAACAACAAGGACGACAAGAAGAACAATGACAACGAGAACAAACACGGCAACTAGGACAACGAGAAGAACGACGGTAGCTACAACGAGAAGAACAACGACGATAACTACCACCACGAAAAGAACAACAACGACGACAACGAGAAGAACAACAACAACAATTACGACAACGAGAAGAACAACAACTACAACAACGAGAACAACAAAAACGACGACAAAGAGAACAACGACGACCACAACGAGAAGAACGACTACGAGAACAACGACTACAACATGAAGAACAACAACAACAACGACAACGAAAAGAACGACAACGAGAAGAACAAAAACGACAACAAAGAGAAGAACAAAAACGATGACAACGAGAAGAATAACAACGACGACAAGAAGCAGAACAACAGCGACGACAAGAAGCAGAACAACGACGACAACGAGAAGAATAACAACGACGACAACGAGAAGAATAACAACGACAACAACGAGAAGAATAACAACGACGACAACGAGAAGAACAACGACGACAACGAGAAGAAGAACAACGACAACGAGAAGAAGAACAACGAAGACAACGAGAAGAACGACGACAACGACAACGAGAACAACAAGAACAAAATAACGAGAAGAACATCAACGAGAAGAACAACAACGAGAACAAAAACAACGAGAAGAACAACGACGAGAACAACGACGACGAGAACAACGACGAGAACAACAACGAGAAGAACAACAACGATAGAACAAAAACGAGAAGAACAAAACGGAAGAACAACAGACGAAAGAGAACAAGAACACGACTCGACAACAACAACAACGACCAACGAAAGAACAACGACGACATGACAACAACAGAGAAAACAATGACAACGCGAAGAAACAACAACAACTAAAACGAGAAAACAACGACAACTAAACGAGAAGAACAACGACGACAACGAGAAAGACACGGACGACAACGAGAGAACAAAACGACAACTACACAACGAACAACAACAACGACGACAACTAAGAGAAGAACAAGACAACGAGAGAAAACGACAACGAGAAGAACGACAACTAGACAAACGAGAAGAACAACAGCGAGACAACGGACGACAACTACGAGACAGAAAGAACAACACAGACGAGAACGCGAAGAACAACGACGACCAACGAGAAGAACGACGACGACAACGAGAAACAACAACGACCGACAGAAACAAAACAACGACGACAACGAGAAAACACAATGACGACAATAACGAGACAATAACGACGATGACGGAAGAACAACAACTACGACAAGAGAAAACAACTCAACTACGACAATGAGAAAACAACGACAACTACAACATGAGAACAACAACAATACGACATGAGAAGAACAACTACAACTAGAACAATGAGAAAACAACTACAAACTACGACAATGAGAAGAACAACGAGCAACTACAACAATGAGAACAACTACAACTACGACAATGAGAAGAACAACTAAACTCGACAGAAGAACAACGACGAACTACACAATGAGAAGAACAATTTACAACTAGACAATGAGAAGACACAACAACTACGACAATGAGAAGACAACTACAACACGACAATGAGAAGAACAACGACAACTACGACAATGGAAGAACAACACTACAACTACGACAATGAGAAGAACAACTACAACTACGACAATGAGAAGAACAACACAACTAGACAATGAGAAGAACAACTACAATACGACAATGAGAAGAACAACTACAACTAGACAATGAGAGAACTACGACAACTACGACAATGAGAAGAACAACGAACTACAACTGAGAAGAACAACTACAACTAGACAAGAGAAGAACGACAACTACGACAATGACAAGAACAACGACAACTACGACAATGAGAAGAACAACTAAACTACGACAAGAGAAGAACTAGACAACTGCAACAGAAGAACTACAACTACGACAATGGAAGAACATACGCAACGCAACGAGAAGAACACACACACGACAAAGAGAAAGACATCGACGACAACGAGAACAAAAGGACAAACAACAGAACAACGATGACAAGAGTCAACGACGACAACGAGAAGAACAAGAGATGACAATGAGAAGAGAACAACGGACGACGGCTACGAAAGAACAACACGACGACACGAGAACAACGAGAACACAACGACGACAACGAGAACAACAACGACGACAACGAGAACAGACAACACGACAAGAGAACAATAACGACGACAACGAGAACGACGACAGAGAACAACAACGACGACAAACGAGAACGACAACGAGAAGAACAACGACGACAACGAGAAGAACAACGACACAACGAGAAACAACGACACAACGAGAAGAACAACGACGACAACGAGAAGAACAAGGGAAGACAACGAGAGAACAACAACGACGACAAGAGAAGAACAACAACGATGACAACAGAAACAATGAGAACAACAACGAGAACAACAACAACGACGAGAACGAGAACAACGAGAAGAACAACGAGAAGCGAGAACAACGAGAACGAGAACAACAACGAAGACGAGAGAAAGCAACGATGACGACGAGAAAACGAGACGTAGAAACAAGGAAGGACTTAAATTGGGAGGTAGAAACAGAGCGAGGATTACAAGGGGGGAGAACAGATGGGAGGAACTCTGGATGGGAAACAGTGGAAGGAAATTCTGAGTAGGTGGAAAACGGAGGGAGGGAACTCCGGATGTGTGTGTGTGTGGGGGGGGGGGAGGGAAATCCAGGAGGGACAAAAGGAGGGAACTCTGGATAAGGGGAAACAGAGGGTTTTAAACTCAGGAGTGGGGAACAGAGTGAGGAAATCGGGGGGGGGGGGGGTGAGGAACGGAGAGTGGGAACTCTGGGGGAACAGAGACCGAATTCCAGAGAAGTAGGTGGAACAGAGGGAGGAACACCCGGTGATGAAGAAACAGAGGGAGGGAATTGCAGGTGGGGGGAACAGATGGAGGAGAATTCCGGGGCGGTAACAGATAGCGGGAATTCTGGTGGGGAAGAAACAGAGAGAGAGAACTCCGGAAGGTAACAGAGGGTGGAAACTCCAGAGGGTAACTGAGGGCGTGAACTCCAGGTGGGGGAACAGCAGGAGGGAATTCTGAGTGGGAGATCACAGGGAGGGAAGCTCTGGATGGGGGGAAACTGTGGAAGGAGAAACTGATGGATGGGGGGGGTTGAGAACAGAGGGAGGGAACTCTGAATGGGGGAACAGAGTTAGGGGAACTCCGGGTAGGGTGAACAGATGGAGGGAATTCCGGGTGGGGGAAATAGAATGCGGGAACTCTGGGTGGAGATGAAACAGTGGGAAGGAACTCTGGTTGAGGAGGAAAATAAAGGAAAGGAGCTCTTGTTGAAGAGGGAAACAGAGGGAGGGAACTCCAGGTGTGGGGGGGGGGACAGAGGAAGGGAATTCTTGGTGGGGGAACAGAAGGAGGGAACTCTGGGTGGGGGTAAACAGAGGGAGGCAACTCTAAATAGGGTGAAACAAATGAAGGGACATTTGGGTAGGGGAATAAAAGTAAAAACTATGGGAATGGGGACAAAGAGTGTGGCGATTAAAAGGAAAAACAAAAAGAGGGAACTTGGAGGGAAGTTGGCGGAAGGAAGTCTGGGAGAAGCAATGGAGTAGGAGGTGGACAAGTGAGAGGGAAATTCAAGGGGAAAAAAGGGGAGAGAAAAGTCAGGACAGGAAGGAAAAACGGGGGTGATTCATTTTTTTGATGAGGGTTACAAATAGATGGGAACTCAGGAAGTAACACAGAGAAGCAAACTATGTCTTTGGAGTGGACACTTTGGAGAGCACCAAAGGAAGGGAATTCTGGGTGAGGAAAACAAAAGGGAGGAACTCAGGGTGGCGGACACGATGGGAGAGAACTCTAGGTGGAGGTAATAAAGGAAGTAAAAGGCGGAGTACAAAATAGGAAGTGGACCAAGAGGGAAGGATTTAAGAGGAACGAAAACATGGGTAGTGTGTCGGGGGGGGGGGGGGGGAGTGAGGGGAACATGGGATGGAAATTTGGGAGAGAACCAGGGGGATAAATGGGATGTAATTTTGGGCCGGAAAGAGAGGATAAGTTGGAAGGAACTTCAAGGAGAACCAAAGGGAAAGGAATTACAAGGCAAGGAGAGCAAGGGGAGAGAACATTGGAGGGATTTATAGACAAGGGAACTTGGGAAAGGGAACTTCAGGAGAAGATAACCGATGAAGGGGAGTCGGGAAAGGGAGGGGGCTTACATAAGACAGGGAACTCTGGGTTATGTCTTGGGGAGTAAGGGCACTGAGAGGAAATTTGAGGATGGACGCTCAGAGAAAGATGGAAGCGGTTGGGAGGGGTACAAATGGATAAAAACTTCAGGGGAAACGGCGGTGGGGTGCAGATTTGGGAGAGAACCAAGGAATGGACTCAGAGTGGGGGAAACAAAGGGGGAGGGGGAATTCGGGAGGAACCAATTAGAGAGAACTTTGGTGGGAATCAGTGGAATGAAACCCGTGATTGGAATCGTCCCTCACATGTCCCTCCCATTTCCCCGGTATGGCTGAACCAAACGGAGGAGCGTGAGGAGGAGCAAGCATATACATGTATTTCAATATAGCAGTCTACCTTCATCTCAGAGAAGTAAACACTCTAATCTCCATGGGCTGGCCTCCAATGTAAGCTACGCACAAAAAGTTAAGGATCACTATGAGAAAACAGGTGCGTAATTAACTCAGTTCGCTACTGTTATTTATTTCTCAGTCCAGCCAAATTGTTATGAATTCTTGTTCAGCTGTAAGTGGGCGATGTTGTGTTAGTGCGAAAATTGCACGGGATTCTCTACTACTGAGCTTGGCCGCAAACGGAAAAAGCGGAAACTTGCGAAAAAGGACCTTGTTTTGGACCGTTCTGCCTGAACACATTGCACAAGCCAGATGGAAAAACCATTATGCACGTACAAGCACTGCTGTTTATGTGTGAGATGCTGTCTCTTGCTTGGCTTTATAAGAAGACATTCCACCAGTAGTAGGCCTGATCTGACAATGCCTCCACGACGAAAATTGAGCGAGTTGAGAGGGGACGAGCTGTTGCATGGTTCCAAGATGGTGTTCCCAAGCGAGAAGTGGCCAGGCGACTTCAGGTGTCCATCTCGGTCATTGTCAGACTGATTCAACGCTTCACAGCCACTGGGAGGGTCCATGAAAGACGCAGATCTGGTCGACCGAAGAAGACAAACCCACGTGAAGATCGTCTCATTGAACGACAAGCCCTGCAGACAAGAACAGCCTCTTCCAGCATCATTCGAAGGCATTTGAGGGTGGCTACTAACATC
>CM060315.1:46009134-46016634 GCA_030674185.1 Monoplex corrugatus
AATGAGGTGGCAGAGACCTCAACTTTTCCCAGGGTCAGCACCACGAGGGCGGCGCCCATCCCCTCTCCCTCGCTTCAAATTCATATTCATATTCACATTTTTTTTGTACCAAGACTTCAGAAAGGCAAGAAGACTAATTGGTCTTCAAGAGATGGGACCTGGAAAATCAACCTATCTCTCCAATGTTTTTATACCAAAGCAGCCAGGCAATGCCCTGCTCTTCACGATTTTCAACTGCCGTGGGATCTTAGTGTGCGCAGCCAGAAGGCACACGGATCCGACTCAATTTTCGTCTCCTTCCGAAGGACTAGACGTTCAGTTCGATTTTCCGGTCAGTTTGAGAATAAAAGTCGAGGCTTGTACGGGAAGCAAACCCTGGAACCTGGAGTTTAGTTATTGACAGGCGAACGTCTGAAACATTCTACCACTCTTCTCCATAAATGTTTACAGAATATCATTAACTGAAGTTGTTTTGCCATCAACTGCTGTATTACAATTGTACGAAAAGAACATTTGTTTTAGGAACAAATTCTAGAGCAAGATTTTTCAATTTCGGTTTCTGTTTTCTAAAGACAGCTTTTCTGAGCTTGGAATAAATTTCATTGTACTGACCGCCGTGACTGCAACTGATGGGAAAAGTTCCAAACTGATCACGTCATGAGCCCAAAGCCTGCGCATAAACCCTCCACGCTAGCAAGGTCTTGATGTTCTACCTAACTAACGGGTGTAATACGCTATTGTCTGTGCTTGTCAGTACGTTTTTGAGACAAACTTAGGCTATCTGTGACAGACTGTCCCGTTGATCCGACGAATGAGTAGGTATGCTGGTCCTATATCGGCTGGTATGGGTCTTCATACCGGACACAACACCGATCCTAGCAGCACATGTTCTTCCACAGGCGCTGCGTGGGAAGGGGTCCTTTGGCCTTGGGTTCTGAATAAGGGATCCTTTGGCCTCAGGTTCTAAATAAGGGGTTCTTTGGCCTTGGTTCTGAATAAGGGGTCTTTTGGCCTTGGGTTCTGTATAAGGGGTCCTTTGGCCTTGGGTTCTGAATAAGGGGTTCTTTGGCCTTGGGTTCAAAAGTAGCAATCAGAATAGAAAACGATATAAGCTCTTTCCAAAATATCAAAAGAAGGGTTAGGCAGGGTTGTGCTCTGTCAACAGATTTGTTTTCACTTTACAGCGAAACCAAAATGAGGAACCTCGAAGAATGCCCGGGGATAAAGGTTGGAGGAAAAATGATAACAACAATCGTTCCGGTGATGACACGTGCTAATTGCAGAAAATGGAAAAGATCTACAAAATCTTGTGAATATAATAGAAATAGAAAGCAAAAATAAAGGGCTGGAGCTAAATAGCAAGAAGACTGAAGAAGTCATGGTAATCAGTAAACAACAAGAAATCTCCTTATGTAAAGTAACAGCAAATGGCACAACTTTGAGACAGGTTGATAAATTTAACTATTTGGGAACGGTAATCTCACCAGACGGCAGAAACACACTAGAAATAGCCAGCATAATCGGCCAAGCTAAAGCAGCATTCAAGAAAATGAAAAGCGTTGTTACCAACAAATGCTATCACTTAACATCAGGAAGAGAGTTCTTGAGTGTTATATAGAACCGATATTGTTGTACGGATGTGAAGTGTGGACAGTCAACACGCAAAGTCAGAACAAGACTGAGACAACTGATTTGTAGTTTCTAAGAAGAATGTTGAGAGTTCCATGGACAGCAAAGAAAACAAACGAGGCAAGTCTTGAAGGAGGCAGACAGAAGAAGATAATTGTGACCTCCCACCACGAAATCAGTCTTAACTAGCATTTTGGGCATTTTGAGATACACATATCACTGGAAAGTGTACATTCTGTTGATTATTTTGGTACTTGAATAAAGCTTGTACTCAAAAAATGTAGAAGTTATATATGTTTAAAGTCATTAAGTTGTATGACGCCATTTTGAGAAAACGGCTTCTACAGTTTTTGTGTGCTCTCCTACACATTTTCCTTCAATTTCTTTATTTAGCGGCTTTGACCCAGTTTGTTTCTAATTTTCGTTGTCATTATCTGAAAGGTGCACCAAAGAGCTTTCCATCAGTATATTACATGTGGGGTACTGTACAGGTTACGGTTCATAATAAGAGACAAAAATAGGTACTTTTGGTAGGAATTTGCGTTCTTTCTGCTGCGATCAGTGCATCAAAATACCCATTTACATTGATTAACAATATTTTTTCAAGAACAAATTTCTGTGGGGGATAGATTATAGTCTACAGAAATCAATTTTGAGAAAAAGTCAATACACCCCAGATAGACCCTCAGTCACCTTTTCAGCTCCTAGTGCTGTTCGACTGACTTGCGAGTTAAGACTGATTTCGTGGTGAGAGGTCACAATTAATAAAGAAAATTAGGAAAAGATAAACAACATTTAAGGGATATTTTTTTTAGGGAAAGAGAAATTAGAGCACCTGGTCACAACAGGAAAGCTGGAGGGAAGAAACACCTGGTAGACCCAGGGAGAAAGTATTGGACGGACTTGCAGAGTGGCTGAGGACAGAGAGGGAGGGACACATGATGATGAAAGCCATCTGACGTTCACTTTTGACCAATACTTTTTTCTGATTTGGCTGAAACTTTCCTCAGCTTGCATAAAGACCGCCCCCCCCCCCCCCCTTATCTTCTTTCACAACTCCAACATTTCCACCAGTGACGCTACACGAGTAATGACGATGAATTCTCCAAGGACACTTAAAGGGTCTTCTTCTGTGGGTGGGCTCATGACGGCTTGACATCTCGTGGACTTCCTGACACCGGGACTTAGACTGAATGAACATGGGGAGGGTTGATGTGTTGACGAGCGGGAGTGAGCGGCGTGCTGTCAACGCCACTGATTTCTCCTAGGACGCGATCCTTTCTCTGTATCAGCTCCAAGTCATGTATATAAAATGATCTGCTACTATTGTGTGGCCATGAATAAACAAGGTTCTGCACTTTCAAAAATGAAACGTGGCCATTTGTAAGATTGGTTTCGAGCTTGGTACAACAAACATACTTTTGGTTACAGTTTGTTGGGATAGAACACTTTTTTTACCCATGTCCCCTATCCTATGTCACATGAATGGCCTCAGAAGCTGGGACAGTTTTCACAACGCTATGGTGATGATGCTGTGGATGACGCTGATGATTATGATGCTATGGAGGTCAACTCTGGATTGAGACTGCGTGACAAGGCCGTACTCTACGCTTACTTGCGAAATGTTCACAATGCTGTGATGACGATGTCGATGATGATAATTATGATGCTTGTGGAGTTTCTTTCTGGATCGAGACTGTATGACAGGTCTGTACTCTTAGACAAAAAAAATGTTCACAATGCTATGGTAATGATGATGCCGATGATGGTAATTATGATGCATGTGGAACGGAGTTGTTTTTTTTCTGGTTTGAGACTGAATGAAAAGGCTGCCATTCTTACCTTCAAAACGTATCCTGACGTCAACCAGGCCCGAGAGATAAAGACCCTGCGGAGCTAGTTGTGAAAACAGATTTAAACTCTACCATCAAGGACGCATGCATAAAGTGGATGAGAATGGACTGTGTAGTCCCAGTCCTCCCAGTGAGCCAACAGCACACTCCATTCTGGGACAATATCCGGTTGTGGCCTAAAAGTCCCACAGTGATTTTAATAGGACTGATCGGATTAAAACTGACAAGGGAGAAGAGTGGCAGAATGGTTCAGACGTTCGCCCGCCAATAACTAAACTCCAGGTTCCAAGGTTCGCTCCCCGTACAGGCCTCGATTTTTCTCCTCAGTTTGACCGGAAAGTAGAACTGAACGTCTAGTCCTTCGGAAGGGGACGAAAACTGAGTCGGACCCGTGTGCCTTCTGGCTGCGCACGCTAAAAACTGAGACCTCCAGTCTCATACATCGAGAACATGACCAGCATCAGTGGCGTAATCATCATCATCATCATCAGATGCCCTGCCGCATGGTGTTGGCGATCATGGACTTCCATCCGTCTCTATCTCTCGTTGTCCCCAGCATTTCCCCCACCCTCCTCGTCCCCAGCCACTCTGCAAGTCCGTCCAGCATTTTCTCCCTGGGTCTACCCGTGCTCTCCGTCCCTCCAGCTTTCCGTTGTGACCAGGTGCTCCAAATCCCCCTTCCTCATAAAATGGCCTATAAATGTTGCCTGTCTTTTCCTAATCTTATGAGTGATCTACTTTATGTCTGCCTCCATCAAGACTGTCTCGTTTGTTTTCTTTGCTGTCCATGGAACTCTTCTTAGAAACCACATTTCGGCTGCCTCAATCTTGCTCTGGCTTTGCTTGCTGACTGTCCACGCCTCACATCCGTATAACAGTATTGGTTCTATATAACATTCAAGGACTCTCTTCCTGATGTTAATTGATAGGCATTTGTGGCCTAATATATTCACGAAATTGTCCACAAAAGTCAAGACAGAGCGGCCTGGAGGGAGATGGTGATGACAAAGTGTGCAGCGGCCAACACCGAACCCGGTGACGCCGACATGTGAAGACAGGAGAGACAAGTTTGTTACTCTGACAGTTGAGGAAAAGTGGCAAGAGGATTGCACGCCACCACCCCCCACCCCCATCACACTTCAAAAATAAATTCCCTATGCTAGTCAGACATACAGGCAGGCTAGAACAAGGAGGTATCAATCATAACCAGCACAGTCTCATCCTTAACAGAGTCATCAGACGCGATGCCGAGCCCACCGTTCCTTGTGTGACTCAGTTTTCGTGGTCAAGCATCAACGAGTGACATGGAGTTTACCCTACGTCTCAGCCCACAAAAAGCCAACAAAAGAAAGATGAAATATGTAAGTAATGCGATCTGAAACACCAAAAACCGATTTGATATCAACGGTCCTGCAGGGGGAAAAGTTGAGGCGAGGAGAAGAAAGGGACGACCGCACACCTCCTATTTCAACAACATCGCTGAAGTCTGTGGCCAGGGGATCCAGGAAATCGCCCACAGATGTCTGAATCGTGTGACCTCCAGAATACTTGTGCGATGTCGCGCCGGCGGAGGGAGAGGTGCAAAGGGTGAGGTGAACCGACATGGAGTTTGGCCAAAGCATTTGAAAAGCTACGTTTCAACCATTACTACCTTCCGACCATGTCATCAACGATCAGTTTTGGTTTCAGTTTCAATGTCTCAAGATAATGAACGTCTTGATGCTCGAAAGAAATTCTATACGCATCCACGCCACTGGTGCCGTGTGCTGTCAACTAGAAGACCCAGCATGATCACGGCTAAAAGCCCTAAGCCTGTCTCACCCGTCTCACCTATCGACGTCACCGGGTTGGCCGCTGCACACCAGGACATCACCATATCCCTCCAAGCCGCTTTGTCTTGATTTTTGTGGACAATTTCTGGAATATTTAGGCCACTGACGTTGGTTATGTTCTCGATGTATGATATTGGAGGTGTGCCTTTCTTCCTTTTTGCCGCTGTTTTTCTTTGAAAGATAGTTGCCATGAAGTTCTTTCAAGGACACTTTCATTAGTTCTTCTATCTGTCCATCTGACACGTAGTAGTCTCCGATGAAACCACATCTCTGCTGCCTTAATTTTTCCGCAATCAGTTTTTCTCAGAGAACGGACTTTGCAGCCATAAATCATGATAGCCAGATCAAACATTTTAAAAGTCTATTTTTAAGGCCATTTGGTATGCCTCAATCTTTCCACATGTTGTTGAGTTGGACCATATTTTTGTTTTGCCATTCCAATTCTTAATCCAAAACAAGTGTGACTACCCGCGTTCAAGCAAACAGTAACCAGAAGAAAACACGAAAAAAGAATCAGAACGCGTATTTAATACAACCAGACAAGCCAGGCGCAAAAATTTCGGCCAAACTGACCTTTGTCAAGCGCAAGATCACAAACAAACAAACACCAAATACAAAAATTAGAAGAAAAAGACTGAAACTTCCCTGCTGCTTCGTTCAGTGTGAGGACACTGAACGAAGCAGCAGGGAAGTTTCAGTCTTTTTCTCCTAATTTTTTTGTCCTCACGCTTAACGAAGCAGCAGGAAAGTTTTAGTTTTTTTCTCTTAATTTTTGTATTCTCACACTGAACGAAGCAGCAAGGAAGTTTCAGTCTTTTCAGTCTGATTCTTCAGTCTGATTCTTTGTGTGTGTGTGTGTGTGTGTGTGTGTGTGTGTGTGTGTGTGTGTGTGTGTGTGTGTGTGTGTGTGTGTGTGTGTGTGTGTGTTGTGTGTGTGTGTGTGTGTGTGTGTGTGTGTGTGTGTTTCTTTCTGATTCCAATTCTTATTTTGGTGTCTTTGGAGCTGGTTCCATCATCAGTTTTTACAGAGCCAAGATACTTGAAATCTTTAACATTTTCCAAATGAACTTTGTTAATTAAGATAAGCCTGTACTCCTACATAAACCTTATGCGTTGCCTATCAGGAGATCAGGACGGCAGATCATATTTTAATTTTTGATGAAGGGAATCGGGCACCCTAGTTATTTCTGCCACCCGGAGAAATTACAGGTGTCGATTACTTTTTCAATTTCTCTGTCGTTGTTTTCTTTTTCTTGTGTTGTTGTTGTTTGTTTGGTTGGTTGGTTTTTTTTTATATTTTGCTTTGCTTTTTGTTTTTGTTCTTTGTTTTAATTTGTTTTGCATTGTTTTTTTTTAGCCCACTCTCCTTTTCTAAGAACTTTTGCGGAACAAATGTATTAATGGCATCCGACCGCACGCTTGTAGGCGCTGTGTGTCAGTGAGTGAGTGTGTGAGTAAGTGAATGTGTGTGTGTGTGTGTGTTGTGTGTGTGTGTGTGTGTGTGTGTGTGTGTGTGTGTGTGTGTCTAAGTGTGTGTGTGTGTGTATGCGTGTGTATGTGTGTGTGTGTGTGCGTGTGTGTGCCAGTGTGGGTGTGCCAGTGTGGTGTGTGTCGGGAGACTAGTTGGCTATGTGCGTGTATGCACCGCATTAAGAACCATCACACACACACACACACACATACACACACACACACACACACACACACACACACACACACGCACGCGCGCACACACACACACACTCTCACACACACACACACACACGCGCGCGCACAAACACACACACACACACACACACACACACACACACACACACACACACGTTCACCCAAACTCACACTCACACACAGACACAGATACAGACACACCACACACACACACACACATACACACATACACACACAAACACACACGTTTACACACGGGAGTTCCCGCCGGCGTTGGTTACCAGCCGTGCTGGAATAAGGGCCATAACTATAGCAATGCCGTATCTCAGAGAGCCGTATTTGTTTCCCTTTATTCCTTGCAAGACTCGAAGTAGGTGCAAAGAGTACAGTACCTACTATACTCTTTGGTAGCTGGTCATTACCGTGCTTATCTTCTTTTTGTTTGCCTCTGTCTCTCTGTCTCTCTGCCTCTGCCTCTGTCTCTGGCTCTGTCTGTCTCTGTCTGTCTGTCTGTCTAT
>CM060315.1:46021634-46026634 GCA_030674185.1 Monoplex corrugatus
TGCAGACTGCAACAGTAATCACAATTCTGTAATGGGAATATTTAGATTGAAACTAAAGAGAAGAAAACAAACCAAAAGTAACATCAAACTTAATCTTGGACCCTTAAAGACAGATGAATCGACTCGTGCAAAATTTAACGTATATGGTCAAAACAAATTCAGTGCTCTGAAGAATGTTGGTGACAGTGTGAAATAACAGACAAAGTTGAGAAACTCGATGAGTGAAGCGTTTGAAGAAATCCCTAGAATTGAAAGAAAAGCAAAGATGAAGTGGATGACAAAAGACAGTTTAGGTTTGATGGAAGAACAGAGATGGGCAAAAGGAAAAGAGGAAGAATACAAAAAGATACATAAGGAAATCAGGAAGTGTACTTGCAACGACAAAGGACAGACTCGTATGGGGGGGCCATGATCGCTAACGCCATGCGGCAGAGCACATGATGACGATGACAATGATGATGATGATGATATATATATACATATATATATATATATATATATATATCACATAAACAGACACATACACACACATATGCACTTACACACACACACACACACACACATACACACACACACATACACACATACTCGCTCACTCACTCACGTACGCACACACACACACACACATACTCTCTCTCTCTCTCACTTTCCCTCTCTCTATATCTTTCTGTTGGCAGGCAGAAGAGAGACAAGTGTGCAAATATTCCCACTGATAACCTGATCGGGTGTATACACACACGTACACACACACACACACACACACACACACACACACACACACACACACACACACACACACACACACACACGTGTGTGTGTGTGTACACATACACACACATACATACACACACATGTGCGTGTGCAAGCATTACATTCCTTCTTAAACGAGAGAGAGGAGGCGAGGCACAGAAGGAGAGAGAGGGAGGGGTAGGGGGAGAAAGAAAGGGAGACAGACAGACAGACAAATAGAGAGACAGACAGACAGACAGACCGTCAGCCGACAAACTGAGAGAGAGAGAGACAGACAGACAGACAAAGGGCAGAAAGACAGACAGACTGAGAGCAAGCGAGAGAGGGGGAGAGACAGACAGATACAGAAGGGGGAGAGATGTAGGAGAGAGAGAGAGAGAGAGAGAGGAGAGAGAGAGAGATGGAGAGACAGAGAGAGCACTAGTGGAAGAGATTGGAAAGCGAGGCATGAGAGATCGAAAGAGAGAGAGAGAGAGAGAGGGAGGGAGGGAGAAAGGGAGAAGGAGAGAGAGATTGAAAGAGAAAGAGGGAGAGAAAGAGAGAACTCAGAACTCAGAAAACACTTATCGGCCTTAGGTCACAATACATGCATGGGGAAGAGGGGGGGGGGGGGTTCAGGTTTTCTTATGCTTTCATACACGTTCTACAATCAAAGTGCAGTGAACTCTATCAATTTGTCCCCTTCTATCGATTACCGTCACATAAGCTGGGATACATTCATCTTTGCAGTTTCAGTAGTCATTTCATTTGTATTCTAGTCCATATTCCTTGACTGGCCAGCCAAAAATATTTTTCACTAACCACATCTATATCATTCATCCAACTGTCAATTTTACAAGAATTGGCTATCAGACAAACAAATAATTCAATTAGTGCACAAATCTGTCGTTTCTTGTATCCTTCAGTGATCATACAGTTGATCAATACATTCAACCACATCTACTTGACTCAAACAATCGATCGATCCATCTCCATTCACAATACCCCTTTCTTCTCCTATTTTTGCATATTTCTCATTCGTTCATTTTCGCTCATTCTCTTCAGCTCAAATTTCATCAACTTCAAGGTCACCTGTTCTCCTCTTGTTATTCTTATTGATGATGATCATGATGTAACCGAACTTTTGGTGTTAAATATATTATACCGGGGTAGATTATGGGTCAGGGGGTGGGTGGGTCGGTGGGTGGGTCCCTGGGTCCCTGGGTCCCCAGCTTCCAGTCCCCAGCTTCCAGAAACATGCCCTGAGTTGTCTAAGAGTCGATCAGAACTGCTGTTTGAGAAAACATCATCATCATCATCATGTGTCCTGCCGCATGGCGTTGGTGATCATGACCCTCCATATGTATCTATCCCTTGTTGCCGCAAGCACATCTTCCACCCTCTCTGTCCTCAGCCACTCTGCAAGTCCGTCCAATGTTTGTTTTTCCCTGGGTCTACCTGGTGCTCTCTTTCCCTCCACCTTTCCTGCTGTGACCAGGTGCTCTAATTCCCCTTTCCTCATAAAATGGCCTATAAATGTTGCCTGTCTTTTCCTAATCTTCCTTATGAGTTATCTTCTTGTGTCTGCCTCCATCAAGACTGTCTCGTTTGTTTTCTTTGCTGTCCATGAAACTCTCAACATTCTTCTCAGAAACCACATCTCGGCTGCCTCAGTCTTGTTCTGGCTTTGCTTGTTGACTGTCCACGCCTCACAACCGTATAAAATTATCGGTTCTATACAACATTCAAGAAGTCTCTTCCTGATGTTAATTGATAGGCATTTGTTGGTAAGAATGCTTTTCATCTTCTTGAACGCTGTTTTAGCTTGGCCGGTTCTGCTGGCTATTTCTAATGTGCATCTGCCGTCTGGTGAGATGATCGTTCCTAGATATTTAAACTTATCAACCTGTCTCAAGGTTGTGCCGTTTGCTGTTATTTTGCACGAGGGAATTTCATGTTTTTTTGTTTTTGTTTTTTTGTTGTTTTTTTTACTGATTACCATGACTTCAGTCTTCTTGCTGTTTAGCTCCAACCCTTTGCCTTTGCTTTCTATTTGTATTATATACACAAGGTTTTGTAGGTCCCTTTCACTTTCTGCAATCAGCACGGTGAGAAAACAAGTAAGAGAAAATGACAAACGTTTTTAAGACTGAGAAAACTACATGATTTCATCAATACAATGTATCAGATAGCTTTGTACTTTAATCCTCTGGATTGTCCCGTTAGTGGTGATGCATTGTTAATCTGTTTCAGTTTCAGGTTCAGTTTCAATTTCTCAAGATGACGTCTCCGCGCTCGGAATATATTACACATGCGCTATCGTCACAAGTGCCATGTGATGGAGAAGATCCAGAATAATCTCGACACAAGCCTTAAGCCTGCACATGAACCCATGAGCTGGCCAGGTCCTGAGGTCCTACCGAGATAGTTTCATAACCGTGAGGTCGTAGGGGAGTGAGGTGGCAGAGACCTTAACTTTTCCCCCGGGCCAGCACCACGAGGGCGGCGCCCATCCCCTCTCCCTCGCTTCAAATTCATATTCATATTCACAATTTTTTTTTACTAAGACTTTGGAAAGGCAAGAAGGCTAATTGGTCTTCAAGGGGTGGGACCTGGGAAATCAATCTATCTCTCCAATGTTTAATACCAAGACAACCGGGCAATACCATGCTCTTCACGATTTTCAACTGCCGTGGGATCTTATGCGTGCGCAGCCAGAAGGCAAACGGGTCCAACTCATTTTTCGTCCCCTTCCGAAGGACTAGACGTTCAGTTCGATTTTCCGGTCAAACTGAGGAGAAAAGTCGAGGCCTCTACGGGGAGCGAACCCTGGAACCTGGAGTTTAGTTATTGACAGGCGAACGTCTGAATCATTCTGCCACTCTTCTCCCTTCTGGGTCCCATTCAGCACCTTCGAGGTATTTCTTGTTAACTCTGGACACTTTTTTCCCGGGGGGGGGGGGGGGGGGGGGCATGACTCCAGACCTCTCTAGATTTCCTAGAAATGGCAAGATCATAATCCGCACACTGCTATATATGCACATGCTCAGGTTTCCTTCTTTCTTGAGTTTCAATTGCCTATGTTGTTTATTTGTCTAGTTATCTTTCTGTAATGGAATGGAATGGAATCTTTATTTAATGTCTGTTCACAATAGTAATTTTAGACACACACACACACACACACACACCACACACACACACACACACACACACACACACACACACACACACACACACACTACACATACACATACACAAGGAGAGAAAAAAAGGGTTGGGGACGGGGATAGGAAGGGGAACAATTACAATTAAGAATTCAGAAAATTAAGTTGACAGTGTCAATTAATAACGTCTTTCTGTAAGAGATATTTAGTTTACTTGTTTTTATTGCAGTTATTGTTCTTTTGTTAATATGACAACGCAAATGATTGTTTAATTATTATTTACTTTAAATTATGCTTGTTAACGTACCTTCATCTGTTTTTATTCACTTCCTTTCGCTATATATTCATATGTACTTTCAGTTTATGCAGTTACGTATTTTCTCTATGTCTATGAATTTACATATGGCAGTTAACATTATTTTAGGACACTCACATGTTTTTTCTGATGATTTTGTTACAATGTGTGTGTGTTTGTTTGTTTGTTCGTCTGTTTTTATTTTTTATTTATTACATTTATTTATTTATTTGATAACCTTAGGCTGGATTAACCAATGACCCTTAAAACACACACACACACACACACACACACACACACACACACACACACACACACACACACCACACACACATCACACACACACACACACACACACACACACACACACACACACACACACACACACACACACACACAATACACACACCTGCGCCGGCGCACACCAAACACACGCACACACATCAAAGGGACAGTCAACGATGTAAACGGCAGGGCCGAGTTTCGGACTGCGAAATGTGGAATGAGTTCCGTACGTAGGTGTGTTATTGGGTGCGAAGCCAGGAGAACATAGACTCGGGAAACATTATGTGGGAACATGGGCGCAGACCGTGGAAGTATTTACACGGCAGATGGTCGGTGCTGAAAGATGCCCCCCCCCCCTCCTCTCTCTCTCTCTCTCTTTAACTGATGCACGCACTCGCGCGCCGCTCGTGCGATAAAAATACGTTTTGTATCAGGGACGTATCGTACCTGGGATGTATCGAACCGGGACGTATCGAACCTGGGGCGTATCGAACCTGGGACGTGTCGAATCTGGGACGTATCGAACC
>CM060315.1:46031634-46039134 GCA_030674185.1 Monoplex corrugatus
GACAACAGCATCACAGTGTATAAAAAAGTTAAGGTTTTGACTATCTTCCGTTATCGATAAAAGCTTAACTTTACATAAATAGAAAGACACTGGAAACATAGTTATATAACACTGTCCCAAAAACCTTAAGTTCTTACATCTTTATGAAAATATGCTTCTTCGCCTGTTTAAATCACATTTATTCCACAATTTCTGTGAATTTCACATGCCTTGAAATACAAAGGGACAGAACCTAGTGTCTTAAAACGGGGCTTGTCTATAAACGCATTCTGGAAGAAAGATTACATTAGGCGCTTACAAGCAAATTTTGTCAGCCTCTGCAATGTCCCCTCCTCATGTCAGCCTCTGCAACGTTTGACATCAGCAGACACTGAATGAATTCATTAATTTTGATTATAAAGATAGTGCTAAACGGCATCGATACTAGTACATTTTCAGTTTTAATCTGACGATGAAAAGATTATGGTAGTAATGACATTGACAGCATTTTTGAAGAATAAATTCTCGTATTCGTAATTTATCAAAAAAAGTGATTACATACCAAAGTGCAGACATAAGAAAATGGCGGCAGTAGGTTGCAGTGTGCACGAAATCATTGAAACAATTAGTGGGAAATAGTGCACTTGATGCACGTCAAGACTGAACATGGTGATATGATGTATTTAACAAAATCTACAACTTTGGAGAGTACAGTAGAATTATACTTGATTATGATTTTCGTCCATCGCTGTGCTTCATGAGTGATTGGTTTAGTGTTTATTGTCATCAGGCAATTATTCTAATGTTCTCAGCCGTTGGATTGTTTAGTGTGTGAGTGCACACCATATTGCTTAGGGTTGTGCTGATTTTTTCCCCGATCTCCCATCAACCATGAGACAATTTTAGAAGAAAACGTGTAAGTATATCTTTTCTCCCTGTAGGTTTCAGGACCACGCCATACATGGTAAAATAAATCAGTATCAGTTGTATGATAAACGGGATGGAAAAGAAGACAAAATATTCCGCAGTTCTAATTCAGTGTTGTATCCTTGCGTGAAGCCTGTTTCATCGTTGTGACATAAGACCAGGCAGATAATCAGCTTATTTAACTATTCAGTTTTCAAACTTAATCGTTACATTAGAAGCAGACTCTCTGAATCAGGGAAGGGAAGGTGTATACTGCATTCAAGAGAGAGTTCATGAAAGATGTTTTAATCCATGTTCTCTGTGGAACAACCTGATTTGATTGCGTTGTCAGTGTTCTTTCAGTCAATGCATCGAATGATTACCTTGGTGGGTCCTGGTAAGACTTCTCACCACGATGTGACTGCCAAAACGTTTGACAGCCATACAAAGGTGATGAATTGTGGACTGTTTTGAGAAAGAATTCATCAGAGAAGGATTTTAGGTTGTGTTGTAAATGCTCTGTCGATGGGAGAATTTAATGATCGTCTTGGTCGATTCTGGTAGGACCACTCCCTACAGTCCTTCTGCCAAACGTTTGACATTTGTACAATTATAATCAATTGATTTGTCAGTGTTCAAACTGTGGTCGCTGCAACTTTGAAGCATCCTGTGTGAATTGTTTTGGGTTGTGTGTTCCCCTTTTTGGAGTGTTATGTGAAAATGTTCTGAAGCCGACAATGGATTACTTGTGTTATCTTTTCTGGATTATTATGTGAAAGTGTTCTGAAGCCGACAATGGATTACTTGTGTTATCTTTTCTGGAGTATTATGTGAAAGTGTTCTGAAGCTGACAATGGATTATTTGTATTCCCCTTTTTGGAGTATTATGTGAAAATGTTCTAAAGCCTACGAAGGATTACTTGTTTCCCCTTTTTTGGAGTATTATGTGAAAGTGTTCTGAAGCCGACAATGGATTACTTGTGTTTCCCTTTTTGGAGTATTATGTGAAAGTGTTCTGAAGCCGACAATGGATTACTTGTGTTTCCCTTTTTGGAGTATTATGTGAAAGTGTTCTGAAGCCGACAAAGGATTACTTGTGTTCCCTTTTTTGGAGTATTATGTGAAAGTGTTCTGAAGCTGACAATGGATTACTTGTGTTCCTATTTTTGGAGTATTATGTGAAAGTGTTCTAACGCCTACGAAGGATTACTTGTGTTCCCCTTTTTTGGAGTATTATGTGAAAGCGTTCTGAAGCTGACAATGGATTACTTGTGTTCCTATTTTGGAGTAGTATGTAAAAGTGTTGTGTGAAGCCGACAATGGATTACTCGTGTTCATCTTTTTGGAGTATTATTTGAAAGTTTTCTGAAGCCGACAATGAATTATTTGTGTTCCCCTTTCTGGAGTATATATATGAAAGTGTTATGAAGCCGACAATGGAATACGTGTGTTCCCCTTTTAGGAGTAAATTGTGAAAGTGTTGTGAAGCTGACAACGGATTACTTGTGTGCCCCTTTTAAGAGTAAATTGTGAAAGTGTTATGAAGCCGACAATGGAATACGTGTGTTCCCCTTCCTGGAGCATTATGTGAAAGTGTTCTGAAGCCAACAATGAATTATTTGTGTTATCCTTTCTGGAGCATTATGTGAAAGTGTTCTGAAGCCAACAATGAATTATTTGTATTATCCTTTCTGGAGTATTATGTGAAAGTGTCGTGAAGCCGACAATGGATTACGTGTGTTCCCATTTTTTGAGTATTGTGTGAAAATGTTTTGATGCCAACAATGGATTACTTGTGTTCCCCTTTTTGGAGTATTATATGGAAGCGTTCTGAAGCCGACGATGGATTACTTCTGTTCCCCTTTTTGGAGTATATGTGAAGGTGTTCTGGAGTATATGTGAAGGTGTTCTGAAGCCATCAATGGATTACTTGTGTTACCATTCTTTGGGTATTTTGTGAAAGTATTTTGAAACTGACAATGGATTACTTGTGTTCCCTTTTTGGAGTATTAAGTGAAGGTGTTCTGAAGCCGACAATGGATTACTTGTCTTCCCCTTTTTGGAGTATCGTGTGAAAGTGTTCTTAAGCCGACAATGGATTACTTGTGGTCCCCTGTTTTGGGTATTATGTGAAAGTGTTCTGAAGCTGAAAATGGATTACTTGTCTTCCCCTTTCTGGAGTATTATTTGAAAATGTTGTGAAGTCGACAATGGAATCCTTGTGTTCCCGTTTTGGAGTTATTATGTGAAAGTGCTGTGAAGCCGACAATCGATTACTTGTGTTCCCCTTTTTGGGGTACTATGAGAAAATGTTGTGAAGCTGACAATCGATTACTTGTGTTCCCCTTTTTGGCGTGTTATGTGAAAGTGTTCTAAAGCCGACAACGGATTACTTGTGTTCCCATTTTTGGAGTATTATATCAAAGTGTTCTGAAGCTCACAGTGGAATACTTGTGTTCTCCTTTGGGGGGTATTATGTGAATGTGTTTTGAAGCGGACAAAGGATTACATATGTTCCCATTTTTGGAGTACTATGTTAAAGTGTTCTGAAGCTGACAATGGATTACTTGTGTTCCTCTTTTTGGAGTGTTATGAGAAAGTGTTTTGAAGCTGGCAATGGGCCACTTGTATTCCCCTTTTTGGTGTATTCTGTGAAAGCGTTCTGAAGCTGGCAATGGATTACTTGTGTTCACCTTTTTCGAGTATTATATGAGAGTGTTCTGAAGCTCACAATGGATTACTTGTAATTTCCTTTTGGGAGGATTATGTGAAACCATTCTGAAGTGGACAATGGATTACTTTTGTTCCCCTTTTTGGAGTATTATGCGAAAATGTGCTGAAGCTGACAATGGATTAGTTGTCTTCCCCCTTCTGGAGTGGTATCCACTCGGGAATATTGTGTGAAAGTGTTATGAAGCTGACAATCAATTACTTGTGTTATCCTTTCTGGAGTATTATTTGGAAGTGTTCTTAAGCTGACAATGGATTACTTGTGTTCCCCTTTCTGGAGTATTATGTGAAAGTGTTCTGAAGCTGACAATGGATTACTTGTGTTCCCATTTTTTTAGCATTATGTGAAAATTGTGAAGCTGACAATGGATTACTTGTGTTCCCTTTTTTTTAGCATTATGTGAAAGTTGTGAAGCTGACAATGGATTACTTGTGTTCCCTTTTTTTTTTAGCATTATGTGAAAGTTGTGAAGCTGACAATGGATTACTTGTGTTCCCTTTTCTGGAGTATTATGTGAAAGTGTTCTGAAGCCGACAATGGATTACTTGTGTTCCTATGTTTGGAGTATTATGTGAAAGTGTTCTGAAGACAACAAGGGATTACTTGTGCACCCGTTCTTCGGGTATTATGTGAAAGTGTAATGAAGCTGACAATGGATTACTTGTGTTCCCCTTTTTGGAGTATTATGTGAAAGTGTTGTGAAGCTGACAATGGCTTCCTAGTGTTCCCCTTTTTGGAGTATTATGTGGAAGTGTTTTGAAGCCGACAACGGATTACTTGTGTTCCCCTTTTGGAGTATTATGTGAAAGCGTTCAGATGCCGTCAATGGATTACTTGTGTTCCTATGTTTGGAGTATTATGTCAAAGTTTTCTGAAGCTCATAGAGGATTACTTGTGTTCTCCTTTTGGGAGTATTATGTGAAAGTGTTCTGAAGCCGACAATGGGTTACCTGTGTGCCCATTTTTGGAGTATTATGTGAAAGTGTTCTGAAGCCGACAATGAATTACTTGTGTTCCCCTTTTTTGGAGTATTATGATAAAGCGTTCTGATGCCGACAATGGATTACTTGTGTTCCCGTTTTTGGAGTATTATGTGAAATTGTTCTGAAGCCGACAATGAATTATTTTGTTCTCCTTTCTGGTGTATTATGTGAAAGTATTTTGAAGCTGACAATGAATTATTTGTATTATCATTTCTGGAGTATTATGTGAAAGTGTACTGAAGCCGACAATGGATTACTTGTGTTCCCGTTTTTGGAGTATTATGTGAAAGTGTTTTGAAGCCTACAGTGGATTACTTGTGTTCCCATTTTTGGAGTATTATGTCAAAGTGTTGTGAAGCCGAAAATGGATTACTTGTGTTCATCTTTTTGTGTTCATCTTTTTGTGTTCATCTTTTTGGAGTATTATGTGAAAGTGTCTTGAAGCCTACAATAGATTCCTTGTGTTACCCTTTTTGGAGTGTTATGTGAAATTGTTCTGTAGCCAAGAATGGATTACTTGTGTTCATCTTTTTGGAGTATTATGTCAAAGTGTTCTGAAGCCGACAATGAATTATTTGTATTATCTTTTCTGGAGTTTTATGTCAAAGTGTTCTGAAACCGAGAATGGATTACTTGCGTTCCTCTTTTTGGAGTATTATGTGAAAGTGTTCTGAAGCCGACAATGGATTACTTGTGTTCCCCTCTTTGCAGTAGTATGTCAAAGTGTTGTGAAGCTGACGATGGATTACCTCTGTTCCCCTTTTGTGGAGTATTATATCAAACTATTCTGAAACCGAAAATGGATTACTTGTGTTCCCCTTTTTGGAGTAATATGTGAAACTGTTCTGAAACCGAAAATGGATTACTTGTGTTCATCTTTTTGGAATATCATGTGAAGATGTTGTGAAGCCGAGAATGGTTTCCTTGTGTTCCCATTTCTGGAGTATTATGTGAAAGTGTTCTGAAGCTGACAATGGATTACTTGTGTTCCCCTTTTTGGAGTGTTATGTGAAATTGTTCTGAAGCCGACAATGGATTACTTGTGTTCCTCTTTTTGGAGTTTTACGTGAAAGTGTTGTGAAGCTGACAATGGATTACTTGTGTTCTCCTGTTTCGAATATTATGTGAAAGTGTTTTGAAGCCGACAATGGATTACTTGTGTTCCCCTTTTAGGAGTATTTTGTGAAAGTGTTCTGAAGCTGACAATGGATTACATCTGTTCCCGTTTCTGGAGTATTATATGAAAGTGTTCTGAAGCCGACAATGGATTACTTGTGTTCCCCTTTTAGGAGTATTATATGAAAGTGTTCTGAAGCCGACAATGGATTACTTGTGTTCCCCTTTTAGGAGTATTATATGAAAGTGTTCTGAAGCCGACAATGGATTACTTGTGTTCCCCTTTTAGGAGTATTATGTGAAAGTGTTCTGAAGCTGACAATGGATTGCTTGTGTTCCCCTGTTTGGAGTATTATACGAAATTGTTCTGATGCCGAGAATGGATTACTTGTGTTCCCCTTTTGGAGTATTATGTGAACATGTTGTGAAGCCGACAATGGATTACTTGTGTTCCTGTTTTTGGAGTGTTATGTGAAAGTGTTCTGAAACCGGCAACGGATTGCTTGTATTCTGCTTTTTGGAGTATTATGTGAAAGCGTTCTTAAGCCGACAATGGTTTACTTGTGTTCCACTTTTTGGAGTATTATGTGAGAGTGTTCTGAAGCTCACAATGGATTACTTGTGTTCTCCTTTTTGGGGGATTATGTGAAAATGTTCTGAAGCGGACAATGGATTACTGGTGTTCCTCTTTTTGGAATGTATCGTGAAGTGTTCTGAATACGACAATGGATGTCTTGTATTCTCCTTTTTGGAGTGTTATGTGAAATCATTCTGAAGCCAAGAATGGATTACTTGAGTTCCCCTTTTTGGAGTATCATGTGAAAGTGTTCTGAAGCCAACAATGGATTACTTGTGATGCCCAGATTTGAGTATCATGTGGAAGTGTTTTGAAGCTGACTATGGATTACTTGTGTTCCCCTTTCTGGAGTATTATGTGAAATTGTTCTGAATCCGACAGTGGATTACTTGTATTATCCTTTCTGATGTATTACGTGAAAGTGTTCTGAAGCCGACAGTGAATTACTTGTGTTTCCATTTCTGGAGTATCATGTGGAAGTGTTCTGAAGCTGACATTGCATTATTTGTGTTCCCTTTTTGGGAGTATTTTGTGAACCTGTTCTGAAGCCGACAATGGATTACAGAAATGCTGAACAGGCTCCAGCTCACAAGAAAGAAAACGTCAATGAAAAAGGTCAGCCAGAATTTTTCAAAAAGGTTTTCTTTCTTTCTTCCTAAAAGTCTCCAGTTCTACCTATCTGTAAAAAAGTAACAACAACAACAACACTAATAATAGTAACAATAGAATGATAATGGTTATCACAAATAACAATGGTAACAACAATAGCAGTTGTGATAATGATAAGATGGAATGAACAACACCTTATTAAAACTGTTTAACCGAGAGTGTTCCATAAATTGCCTCTAAAATTCGTGTTTTGCTAAAATTGAAACACCAAGAAATCAAATGTTTGAATCTCCTTTTTTCGTCATTAATTCTTTTTTTTTATTTCTTAACTACATGGTGTTAAGCAGTGATTGAATTCCCTTATCATTGTCTGTTTATTTCTAACATGTAATGATTTGAGTTCCCCCATCACTTATTTACTCATTCACCCATTTAGTTATTATTTTAACCAATTTGAACAAAAGTGTAACAAATAAAACCAAATTATAAAACAAAACGGTGGAGTTGCATATTTGCATCTTCACATTAAAGGTTTAAACCAAACCTGCGTAGTAACAGAAGTCAGAAAACTGGATGCTGATTCTCGGTACCAAATCTCA
>CM060315.1:46044134-46046634 GCA_030674185.1 Monoplex corrugatus
CCTAATTGCCGCTCCGAAAGAACTCCTTCGGGAGCATCTGAAAGTAGGCGTTGACGGCGTCCATGTTGTCGTTGTCATTTTTCAAAACATTTTCGAAATTTTTCAAATACAAACCAACCAAACGCAATTAGTTTTTAAATCTTTGAAAATGTTTTGCAAAAAAAAAAAAAAAAAAAAAAAAAAAATTGAAAAGAAGAAACTTCCAGCTGGGCAGAGATTTGACTGTGACAACTGTGACAATGACAACATGAACGCTCTCTCTCACTCTCTCTGTCAGTCAGTCTCTCTCTCGCTTGTGTTTAAGAAAGGAGGTCAAATGTGTTTGAGAGAGTAAGAGAGAGACGGAGACAGAAAGACAGAGTGAGGCAGAGACAGACAGAGAGAAGAGACATGACAAATGGAGAAACAAGAAACAGAAGAGCGAGCGAGCGAGCGAAGAGACAGACTGAAGAGAGAGAAAGAGAGAGAGAGAGAGAAGAGAGAGAAGAGAGAAGAGAGAGAGAAGAGAGAGAGAGAGAGAGAGAGAGAGAGAGAGAGAGAGAGAGAGAGAGAGAGAGAGAGATTTAGCGAATTGTACCGTTTTACTCAGTAGCTGCGGACTTCAAGTCTGTGAAATAAGAGTTTTACACACATTGAAGATTCCATTCAGACGTCCAGACAACTCAAGCCTTCAGACAATCACTACACGTGCTTGCGGTAGACAAACAATTTAACAGTCACATTAGCAATGCATTCGATATTTTACTACGCCTTCGTAGCACTAAAAGTTGTGACTGCAAAAGAGTACTGTAATTATTAGTATTGTAATTATTATTACTTAAACAGTGTTGTAGGGGTCACTTGTACAGGTGTATTTAAATGTTATGGACTGGTAGTTCAAGGACAAACAAAAGCTTCAGTGGCTTAAAAAGTTAAACGATCAGTGTTACAAAATGAGTCTGAAAGTGAACTGACTTTTAAGCGGATAGTTTCAAAATGGGAAAGGGCTGATTGATAATAAAAAAGGTATTTATATGACGCTAAATCTTGACAGTTCAAATCAAAGCGCACTGTCTCACCAGATATGCGCTGCGATCGACGTAGACTGTACAAAAAAGACTACACAAGCTGACGGGAAAAAGGTAGGTGTAGAAATCATTGTCGGGAAAAGAGATGGGTTTTTAAATTGGATTTAAAAGCGGAGAGGGTATTTGTCAAGCTAAGAGAAACGGAAATGTATTCCACGCAGACAGTCCTGAACAGAAAAAAAAATAAATAAATAAAACGCTGGCCAACAATTCATAGTTTAAATTTGGGAACCTCAGGGAAACAGTATCTGAAGCTGATCGCAAGATGCGAGTTGGCGTATAAATATTGTTGTCACAAAGATATGATGGAGCAGACTGGTGAACAGATTTGTAACACAAGGTATCCAGTTCATATTCAATTCTGTTTAAAACAGGCAATCCGCGCAGAAAGCAAAGGAGAGGACTGACACGATCGAACATTTTCTTTCCGCGGACAAGACGAGCAGTTGTGTTTTGTATGCGTGCAGACAGACGAGAGAAGAAGCTGGTAGTCCAGAAAGGAGAGCGATGCAGCAATCTAGACGAGACAAAATGAGAGATTTCACAAGACTTAGATGCAACCTCGCCTGTAGGGAGATGAGATATGCGGAAGCAGTTTTAGGTAATTAGGCCTGTTTTTATATATGTTTTGGTGTCCTTAGGTATGGTTAAATTTGTATTCAGGTGTTTTTATAAATCCCCTGTGCGATAAATTGGACGGAGTGGTCAACGGCCTGGGCATGTCATTAGATTATGTTCGCGAATGCATTGATATGTGTAGCTAATTTTCTTATCTTTTTCTCTTTTTTTCCTTTTGAAGTTTTTATGTTTTGAAGCGGTTATAGCCCTGGTATAGTTCTGCGCAATCGGCTGGGCTTTAAACATTAATAACAATAACAGATGAAACCTCAGCTGAAAGATACCTCGAATATAACCAGTGCGCCGAATCTGATAGTAGCATAATTGTCAGGTCTGCGTGAGAAACTTCTGCATAGAAACAGTGTGTTGTCCAAGATCGCATCCAGGTTCTTGACAGAATCAAGAGAGGGGTGATGTTGCATAGCTGGATGGTATTCAGTGTGAGAGAGACAAGTTTGCTTTTGGTGCCTAATAGTATGGCTTCGGTTATCATCTGACAGAATCAAGGAGAGGGGTGATGTTGTCACCTAGCTGGATGGTATTCAAGTGTAAGAGAGGCAAGTTTGCTTTTGGTGCCTAAAAGAATGGCTTCGGTTTTAATTCCGATTTGCATTTACTCGGATTTTTCGGTCTTTTCAGAGGGCCAAGACGTCTCTAGAACATTCCTTCTGTTTCAGAATGAATTGATGTATGTAAACACTCGCGTGCGCACACACAAACACAAACACACACAGTCACTCACACACACATATGCAGATAATTATAGACACAGAACGCGCGCGCACGCACACACACACACACACACACACACACAC
>CM060315.1:46061634-46079134 GCA_030674185.1 Monoplex corrugatus
TGAGAGGGAGAGAGATTATTTGGTGTGTCTGTGTGGTTGTTGATTTCTTGTGGATAGTTTTTGATGAGTTTGTTTGTATTGTAGCCTGTTATTTGGTTTATATATGTATGGTTTACTGATGTAAAGCGCTTTGAGGTTTCGGAAAGCGCTCTATAAATGCACTATTATTATTATTATTATTATTATTACATGGAGCACCTTACTTTCACAACGAACGCAGTACACAGCTGAACGAAAAAGACCATACTATGTTACCTTTTTTTTTTAACCGTCTTTGCTTCCTTGCACTACGACGCACAAGACGCCATATAGGAAAAAAAAAAGTACCAGTACTGGAGCTTATTATCACCGTTCTTCTTCTTCCCACTTTCTCAGCTGCCTGGGTCTCATATGATCTAGTTTCAGTGTTGCTTGCTTGCCTACCAGCTGCTTGTGTGGGTTTTCCCGTCTTTTGTTTACCCCAAACCAACTCCACCACCACGCTGTCAGGCAAAACTGTACAGAATCAAAGACAACAAGATCCTGTTGATTTCTTGACCTACACTGATTCCAACCAGGTAAACAAAAATACTAAGAGAGTCTAAAAAATAAAAAAAGATCCTGTTTGGTCTAGGCTGGAAAGATCCAGATAAAGGAGCAGGGTTTGGGCGCTCGGTCAGTAACAGTTAGCAGAGCGCCACGTGTGTGTGTGTGTGTGTGTGTGTGTGTGTGTGTGTGTGTGTATGCGTATGTGTATATGCGTGTGTGTGCGTGTGTATGTGTCTGTTTGCGTGTGTGTGTATGTATGTGCGTGTGTGTGTGTGTGTGTGTGTGTGTGTGTTTTGTGTGTGTGTGTGTGTGTATGTGTGACGCATCGAACCTGGGACGTATCGAACCTGGGACATATCGAACCTGGGCCGTATCGAACCTGGGACATATCGAACCTGGGCCGTATCGAGATGTACCCCTACTCTAGAGACAACGGGTATTATGACTGTACCCAAAGTACGCGACTACCGGTGTTAAGATTCACTAGTCGGCTCATCACCAACGATGCTAGCAGATCGATCTCCTGTTTCTGCTGCTTGCTGCTGCCAGTGTTAGTTAATCCAGTGTTGAATACGTGGATGTACTTAACCTCCTGTTGCCTGGTTTAACTACAGGGACAATGTAGTACACCGTGTTCCTTCTTATTTTATTTATTCATTTATTTTTTCATTGTCTGCACCAGTATTTACATTGAAAACGTGATTTAGGTACATGGCTGCTTCTAGACTGTTTTCGGCCAGGTCCCTCAGACTGTCATGGCAATTTGTCAGGGCATCACCCTCATAACTGTTTCACTTCCTTTTATATACTACCCGCGGAAGCTGGTGGTGGGGTGAGGGAGCGAAAGGGTTAACTTAATATTTCCTGCCGCGAGTATGGTCACAGCATAGGCTAAAGTCCACAGTACGACTTTCTAGGCACAGACACACAGACACACAAACACAGACACAGACACACATACAAACACATACACACACACACAGACACACACACACAAACACACACACACACATACTCACAGACACACACAGACACAGACACACACAGAGAGACAGACACACACAGAGACAGACACACACACACACACAGAGACCCACACAGACACACACACATACACACACAGAGACACACAGACACACGCACACAGATTCCTGATGACACTGTTCATGGGGGAAAAAGTGGCCATCCTTCCTGCACGTGATGTTGTGATTGTTGTGTATGACTGACTGGACTTACACCTTTGGAACTGTCACGGTACATTGCTACTTTGAAACAATGCTACTGGTACAAGAGACCTTACAAGCTTCGTAAGTGGTGGCTGAGAGAAATCCCTCATCACGTCCGCCCTTTGACTCATATGCACGTTGCCACTAAACTGAACCCCAACCTAACCCTTGCTGTTGCATCCTGGTTTTCAACACTCTACCACCACCACCACCACTCTCTCCTTTTGCAAACCCTCCACCCCCACCCCTCTCTCTCTCCCTTTCTCTTTCAGCAACTGCACGTGACGTCAGCTTCAGGCTCCAGTTTGTCAACAGCATCTAGCCTACATCTTCCTGCACCCCCTTTCCACAATATCCCTCCCCCTTCCTAAGCGCAACTCTGTTCGTGTAGGCTAGTGCCCATGATCATCAACTCCCATGCTGTCCCTTCATTTCTGTGTCTGGTTGGTTCGAGTTTTCGTGGACGATACAAGAAAAAAAAAACACTGACGGAACAACTTTCTGTTACTTTTGCTGTTTTGTTTGTTTGTTTTTGTTTGTTTGTTTGTTTGTTACTAACTGTGCACCAAATCTTTGAACAAATTATTTGATTTACATGAATGATTGTACACTATTTTTTTTTTTTTTTTTTTTTTTAGGAAAGGGGAATTAGATCACCTGGTTTGCCTGGAGGAAAAGAGAACACCAGGCAGACCCAGGGAGAAAATATTGGACGGACTTGCAGGGTGGCTGAGGACAGAGAGGGTGGAAAATGTGCTTGTGGCGACAAGGGACAGATGCATATGGAGGGCCACGATCGCCAACGCTATGTGGCAGGGCACATGATGATGATAATGATGATGATGACATTAATGTACGTTTTCAAATCCAGTTCGTTATCGGTTGACATAGAGGGACTAATGTCCTTGTCCTTTTTTTTCTACTGAAACAGAACATCAATACTCATTGGGCCGAGACACGTCTGCTCAAGGACCTATGTGTAGATTAAGCTTTTATAAAACGGGCAGAGAGGGTGAGGTTCATCTGTGACTGAAAGTTTTGTAATGTTCGTCCGTAAACAGCGGAGAAAACTTTGTTGGTGCATTAATTTGCTTTTGTTGGTGTGGTGGTAATATCATTATGCGCTCAAACATATACAAGTTATGATTTTATACAAATATTATACAGGGGGGGGGGGTGCAAAAGTAGGTATACAGTAAGTATCACATCATTATTATAATGCTTAATTCCGCTCTCGATTAGAGGAGTGTGTGAATACCGACGGCAAGCAGTTTGAGTATCTGAGGGATTAAGGCTGTGCTTGTTATTACATGTATGTGCAATATTCATTTGTTTGTATAATAAATGCAATGAGTATTGTACGTGTTTTCTTTTTTCATAACTGTATACCTACTTTTGCACCCCCTCTGAATATATACATTATGGTTCATCTGTGTTTATTCTGTATGCTTAGAATTGCAAGACTAGCCGTAGGCCAGGTCCGGTGGAAGCTAATGCTAACTGTCTGGAGAAGTAGAGACTTTTGAAGTTTTGTTTTGTCTGGTTGTATTAAATACTCGTTCTGATCTATTTTCGTGTTTTTGTTTTTTTGTTTTTTTTTGTTTTTGTTTTTGTTTTTGTTTTCTTTCTGGTTTATTTCTGATGGTTGTCAACTTAAATCTTTCTTGTGTTTCGCAAAATCCTGTCCCTCAGCTCCCTCCCCATTTCAGTACCCTGCTGGAGCACAGAGTCTTGCGCAATCTCAAGGGCTGCCAGACAACAAACAAATGGCAGATTGGGCGGAGCGCATATGGATTTGACCGAGTGCGACGAATCCAACTTTTCATCTCAGACTCCAGCTTTCAGACATTCACAAATAGTTTTCAAGAAACCGTTTGCTCATAATTCGGGGCCTTTTTTTTTTGTCCCCTCCGTTGGTCAATGTACAAGTACAATAGTGTTCGATAGATACACCTGCTGTCAAGCCAAAGCGCACGGACGGGTGGGTTTGGAGTTTGCCGGGTCGACCTATTATTAAAACCTGTGCGTGTGGTGTTTATCCAGCAGGTGTGAACGTGTGCACCTATCTTGTTTAGGTGTGGGTAAGTAAAAGCCGCAAGGATGAAGAGTGAGCATCTCACTCTCTCTCTCTCTCTCTCTCTCTCTCTCTCTCTCTCCACACACACACACACACACACACACACACACACACACACACACACACACACACACACACACACACACACACACCACACACACACGTAAAGATAACGCGAGAGATGTGAAGTCTCTACCACCTCACTTCTGAACTACTTTATAATCATTTCTAGTACAACTTTTATCTTTTATCCCTTTTAACCAGTGCAACTGTTGTAGACTGGTTACGCACCGTATACACACACACACACACACACGCACGCACACACACACACACACACACACACACACACACACACACACACACACACACACACACACACACACAACCCCAACACACGTAAAGATAACGCGAGAGATGTGAAGTCTCTACACCTCACTTCTGAACTACTTTATAATCATTTAGTACAACTTTATCTTTATATCCCTTTTAACCAGTGCAACTGTTGTAGACTGGTTACGCACCGTATAACACACACACACACACACACGCACGCACCACACACACACACACACACACACACACACACCACACACACACACACACGCACACACACACGCACACCACTCACATATTTATCTATATACAATATATATATATATACATATATATATATATATATATATTATATATATATAATATATATATATAATATATATAATACACATGTATATAATTTTTTCATTGATTACGGCTTAATGATGGCCCAATGGTAAAATCGTTGAACCACTCGCGTGCACGGTAACTTTACCCGGCCTGCCCTTCACTGGACACCAGAGGGAAGACGTAAGACAGGAACATCGAAAAACACCTAGCTGACGAAAAGCAAACCTCAAAGCCCTAACTGGGGTACTATACACTTCTAAACACGGGTCCAGGGAAAAGAATGGCAGAATGGTTCAGATGTTCACCTGCCAATAACTAAACTCCAGGTTCCAGAAGTCGCTCCGCGTAGAGGCTTCAACTTTTCTCCTCAGTTTGACCGGAAAAACGAGCTGAACGTCTAGTCCTTCGGAAGGGGACGAGAAACAAGTCGGACCCTTGTGCCTTCTGGCTGTGCACGCTGAAGATCCCACAGCAGTTGAAAATCGTGAAGACCAGGGCATTTTCCGGCTGCCTTGGTATAAAACATTGGAGAAATCGGTTGATTTCCCAGGTCCCATGCCTTGAAGACCAATTAGCCTTCTTGCCTTTCTGAAGTCTTGGTTAAAAAAAGTGAATATGAATATAAATCTGAAGCGAGGGAGAAGGGATGGGCGACGCCCTCATGGTGCTGGCCCCAGGATAAGTTGAGGTCTCTGCCATCTCTCTCCTCTACGACCCCCAGGGTTATGGAACTATCTAGGTAAGACCTCAAGACCTGGCCAGTTCGTGGGTTTGTGTGCAGACTTAAGGCTTGTACCGTGATCATCGTGGATCTTCTCCATCACAAGGCACCTGTGACGTTAGTGCATATGGAATTCATTCCGAGTGCGGAGACGTCATCTTGAGAAATTGAAAATGAAACTGAAATGAAAAAGGAGGGCCCAGAACAGACAGGAGCGCCGAACTTCCGTTGCTTCCCTAAATGGCAATGGTGTTGTGGGCAATAAGATGCTGCTGAGTAGACTGGAGGCTGCATGAACAGTTTGTTTTCTTTTTCTCGAGCCAGACCCGAACCTATGCAATCAGATTCGAAGGAGGGAGCTCTGCTTCTACACTAACCAGCCTACGCCTTGATCTTTACCCGCTAACTCTTTGACTACAGGAAGCTGATGGATAGGGTGTGTAAGTCAAAGGGTTAAACAACCTAATCTAGCACCCCTTAGATGCCAGTGATAGCACGCTGTACGATTTCACCTGATAAAAACAACCATGTTAAAGGGAAGGCGTGATGACGTGGCATTTGCTTGGTGACTTGGAATATACTAATTTCCCCGTGAATGTTTTTTCTATCTGTAGATGTATTACTGTTCATGTTTTTGATTCCTTTTCTCATACTGGACCGAGCAGCAGGGAAGTTTCAGTCTTTTTCTCCTAAGTTTTTGTATCTGGTGTTTGTTTGATCGTAATCTTACGCGTGACAAAAACCAGTTGGCCGAAAATTTGCGCCTGTCTTGTCTTGTATTAAATACGCGTTCTGATTCTTCGTTCGTACTTTTTTGTGGTTCCTGTTTGCTTGAACACGGGCAGTCACACTTGTTTTAGATGTTCATGTTTTGTTCACTGTTGCTATTGTGGCATTCATTCATATTGCTTATACAGTTTTTTTGTATGAAAGTGTCCTTGTTTTTTCTTCTCCTTTCTTCTTCCCCTTCTTCTTCTTCAAGCAAGCCGAAAGGTCTGAAGGGAAGAAATTCCGCCTGACGTTAAAGGTGTCGTATGACGTCGGGGAAGAGGGGGAAGGAAGGTGGAGGAGGACAAAGGGGGAGAGACTTCAATAACCGCAACGGGCACAGGGCTTCTTAACCCCTCATGAGCCTGCTAAAAGTATATCACAGAACCTGCACAATATGCTAATGGCCACAATATGCTAATGGGGTCAGAGAATAAACAGCATGTGAGGTTTTATCCGTTAGGCCACCACCTTCCTTTATAAAGCCACTGCCTGGGCCCAGTTTCTGCAGAGTTGAGAGAGGTGGCGGAAAAGGCAACAACTACCGACGGACTGGTTTTAGTCCACGAAATCTGCAAAACCTTCGACCATAAAGTCAAGGCTTTTTGCACACTCTTCTGTAGATGCCGAACTGTTGGTGCGAGTTTTTCACTTATCAGTGAAGTCAGCGCGCTGACTATCATCGACCCCTGCGTGTACAAGTTCTCTGTGATAACAAACTGTGATAAACACTTACTGTGAAGTAGTGAGAGGTAGAGAGCGATAGGGGCGTAGAGTGGATGCCTTTGTTAGTGTGACTGATTGCACCATGGAGGCCAGTGCTATTCTCCTGCTTCTGGTCCTGCCAGGGGCTATGGCAGGTCGGTTGCCTCATGCATTCATGTATTCGTTCACTCATTCATTCGTTTGTGAAATCAGTTTTTCATTCGTTTGACCGCTTGTTCATTCTTCCGTTGTTTGTACATTCTTTTATTGACCTATAACATAGGCCTGTTCAGTTACATCTTGTATGATTTAACCATGTCGTGGTCTTAATAATTTGTGTTTCTTTCCTTTTCGTTCAGTTATTCAATATTTACACGATCTTTCATCCTTTTCTATGCTCGTTCATACACATTCATTACTGATCATAGGCCCTAAAGAATGTCATTCGTTCATTTTAGGACTGTCCTTCGAAATACATCCAGTCTTTTCATTCATTTATTTCGCCTTTTGATGTACTCTTTATTATTTGTTCACCAGTCTTCTGATTTCCTGTGGGCCTGTGTTACAGATTCAGTCGTTTGGTTTTCGCATGTTTGCTCAGTTTTCTTTCCATGTTTTCTTTTTATTTGATGTAGGATTATTAATCGTTTGTGTGCTAGTCCTGTGGAGTCGCATTTCTTTTTATTGTATGTAGGGGTATTTGTTAGTCCCACGGAGTTTTGTCCATCTTTGTTGGCATGATTCGTTTATTATCTACGACGCTGACTGTCGTACATCTGTTTTAGTACTGTTTGTTTGTTATTGTTGTGTGTGTTGTGTGTGTGTGTGTGTGTGTGTGTGTGTGTGTGTGTGTGTGTGTGTGTGTGTGTGTGTGTGTGTGTGTGTAAAGGGAGGCTGAGAGAAAGAGAGAGAGAGAAAGAGAGAGAGAGTATTCCTAAGCTTTGACCAGTGAACAGGGACGCCACATCAGATATCTCAAATTCAGTCCCAACCTGCATTAACCCTTTGAATCCCGTACCCTATCTATACCAACTGCAAAAACAAACAAACACCAGATACAAAAATTATGAGAAAAAGACTGAAACTTCCTGACAGCAGCAGGGAACTTTCAGTCTTTTTCTCATAATTTTTGTATCTGGTGTGTGTTTGTAATCTTACGCTTGACAAAGGCCAGTTGGTCGAAAATTTGCGCCTGTCTTGTGTTGTTGTATTAAATACGCGTACGTATTCTTCTTTCGTGTTTTTTATGGTTCGTGATTATGCTAGTTAATAACCAGGTTAATTCTTTCAGCTTGATAGCTCTATCTGTCAGATTCGTTAATTGATGTTGTCCAGTTTAGGACTCATTTGGATGTGGAATAGCGTTGGCTGTGGCTGAACAGGCCAATTCTTGAGTGGCAGTCTTTGACATAATCTGCTGCACATGAAGGCTGATGACTGTGACTGGATTGTTGCTGGTGCAGCTTTTTTTTCTTTCTGTTCTGTCTGACCACAGCCAAGGTCATTTCTGTTTGCAGTGGTGATGGCTGCATGGCCACCTGTCTCCAGACAATTTGTAGTTGTCTCCTTCAAAACATCCACTTTCATATCAGCAGACTTCAGGTCATGTCTGTGTACGCCCTTGAGCTGGAATCTGACAAAGAACTGTTCGTACAGGATATATTTTTGGGATGTAGTCATCCTACAAATACCAGACATTACCAAGCCAGCAAGCAGAGTTATCACTACGTGAAGAGGGCTGCATACATGCCAAGCATGCTAACATGATCTAGGACGTCCTTGTTTGGTACACAGTCCTTCCAGAAAATGAAATGCCCATGATTCAGAACATGCACTGCCGATGCTCTAAAAGTGTATTACAGAACAAGGGAGAAGAAGATCCTGAAGAGCACTGGGTCAGGGAGGCAACCCTGCTTTCCTCTGCTTTGAATGGGAATGACTTTGAGGATGATCCCTCAAACTGCATTGTTCCCTGCAGGCCATCATGGAAAGAGGCAATGAAATTCAGCAGCTTCGGTGATCGTCTAATCTTTTATAGGAGTGCAAAGAGGCCTATTCGGCTAACCAGATCAGAAGCTTTGGTCAGGTCAATGAAGGTAGCGTAGTAAGGCTGCCTCTGTGTCTGGCTCTTCTCTGGTAGCTGCTTAAGTTAAAAAATCATATCAATGGTGGATCTCAGCCCTGAAGCACTCTGGTACTTTGCATAGACATGATCTGCTAACGTCTGCATGCTCTTCAGAACCACATGGGCAAAAGCTGTGCTCATGGTGCTGAGCAGGAATATGCCTATATAATAATTATAATCACCGTGGTCTCAATTATTCTTGTACAGCTTGACAATGTTTGCATTTCGCGTGTATTGGGAACTAATAGCTCCTCCCAGCTCTGGCAGAGTAGCTTTTAAAGATGGCTCAAGAGCACTGGTTTCCCATTCTGAATCATTTCAATAGGAATGCTGTCTTTGCCTGGTGCATTGCATTGAGTAAGTGAGTTTATTGCCAGTTCAGTCATCCGTTGGGGATCGATCCATCTCGTCGATGACAAGCAGGACAAGGATTCTGGCAAGAGCTGACTCAGTGACCGTGTTTTCAGTGGAGTGCAGGTAGTTTTAGGCCCACGTATCCGTCTGCTTGGCACGGTCTTTGGTTACTTCGTCGTCCATCGTTTTAAGTAGAGTGATTCATGCAGCAGTGGGACTGAAGGCTTTCTTCATCCCCTCATACATCTTTTGTATGTTGCCACTTTCGGACCGCAGACTGCTCTGATTACGGGGTCTACCAGTTGTCATGTGTGCAGCCCCTAGCCGTTGGTTAGGCATTGTTTCTTGCTGTTCTCAGTGCAGCAAGGTTTTTCTCTTTTAAGCCCTTTTTGTGGTTGATCAGCACTACTCTCTGGACATTGATGACAGGTTCCATCAGGGTGAACCTCAAAGCATTTGAGTGTTTCGTCTTCTTCTTCCCAAGACATGATATGGCAGTGTTTGTAGATGGTGTCAAGAATGAAACATCACTTCTCCTCTTTGATTGTGGCTGTACTTACTTTGGCAGCCTGATCCATTAGGTCTTTGAATTCTGAGTGAAGTTCTTATTTGGCTGCCTGGGCAGGGTTCATGCTTTGGCATCATTTCTGGTTGATGTGGTGGATTTCTTTGGTTTCAGTTATCGACTTGGCTTCACCACAGAGGAATGGTCCCTTGTCACAATGCGCACTGTGATAGCTGCATGTGCGAAGCACCATGTTTAGGGCAACTCTTCAGGTTATGATCATGTCAGCTGCACCAATATCTGGGTGTTTCCAGACAGTTTATGGCAGGTTTGTGATGCACACTAAGCAGTACGAGCAAAAAAAAATAGTAGTCTCTGTCCATTGTCGGTCATCTTACCAACACCAAGTAGGCTATCTGAGATAGTCGGGCCATGTTTGAGCTCTGGTCTGGTTTGATTATAGCATTGAAATCACCAAGTAGAATGATGAGTTCAGGATCTAGAATCTTGCTGTTGGTATCATCAAGATCCTCACAGAACTGATCTTTTGTTTTCTTGAGTGCAGGATAGGGGCGTAGACACTCAGTATGTTCACTTTGACGGATGGTGTTGAAAGGCTGAGGAAAAAGACGCATTTTGAATCACCATTTGAAGAAAAGCTGTCGTGGGTAGCAGGCACTGTTCTTGCAAGTGAGGTTCCTCTGGTGTCCGCCATAAAAAGGTTTAGTCTTCCTGCAGCATGCTAGTCTGCATCAAGCCTGGTGTCTTGTAGTGCTGCTATGTTGGTATGCATTCTCCAGTCAGAGTCGATTATTGCTGTTTTCCTGCTGTCCTTGATCTGCTGCAAGTCTCTGAGAGGCCAGTGCACATATTCTTGATGTTCCAAGCGGCCAGTCGCATAATTGATGGTTTATTTCGTATTTTCTGTGGTTTGCCTGATGCAGTAAAAGCTGTCCTCTTTTAGATCAGTTCTGAGCTTTTTGCACCCATTATAGCAGACAGACAGTGGCGAAACATCATCTTATTGCTGATAAGTAAGATGATCTCTCCATGTTTGGAGGCAAATCACATCGCCCATACCTTAGTCCAGTCTGGTTGGACAAACTCATAACTGCTGCCTGCTATGTTGATTTTGTTGCTTTGCAACAGCACCAAACTGACTTCTCTGGGCCTCGGGTCTGGAAGATGAATGTGGAGATCCTGGACTGCCCAGACATCAGGCTTCGTCTTTCAACCTTGCTTACATGGTCTAAGGGAGTCCACAGCAGTACAGTTGGCATCAGCATGTCCACAAGAGCTGCAGAAAAGTGACACGATATGCCATCCAACCGCCTCAGGGCTCCACTCCTTATTTGTTTAGGATTAATCTCAGCTTTCCCTTCCCTTAAAGATACCTACGAGGCAGATGGTTCCACTTTTGTCTGCCCGCATCCACCTTTACAGCCATTGAGAATCATCATCATCTGCCTGTTCCTCCGTTGGGCTGTCCAGTCCTTGTATTTGCTTTTGCATGGAGGCTGGTTTATGGATACCAGGTCATATCCACACGACAGCGGACCATGTACACCACACATTAAGGGGGCTTTTTTCCTAACAAGTGTATCACTTGATGCCTCGTCACAGCATACATTAACTCTGTGAGAGTGGGGTATACCATGAGAAGATGTTATAGGCACAGTAATGTAAGAGAGGCCGACAGGATCCCATGGCAATTAGTAGCATTTTATACACATGTAGTATCAGTCCTCACCGCCATCGCCCATTCTGTCATCAGCACAGCTGATAATTGCTAGGCCTATTGTATTTGTAATCTAAAGAGTTGTCAACCATGAATGAAATTAGTGATATATATTGATAAAGAAGGGATTAAAATCTGTTAAAGTTTGGATTCGACTCTCTCTCTCTCTCTCTCCTCTCTCTCTCTCTCTCTCTCTCTCTCTCTCTCTCTCTCTCTCTCTCTCTCTCTCTCTCTCTCTCAAGTCTCATACATTATGTTCATGATGATTAATGCTTGATTTCCAAGAATGTAGTATTGTATAGTTTTCACACTGATGTGAGACACGTTTATTCTCGAACCCCCTCCCGCCCCCAAAAGCAAACAAGTTTGTCTTGATAACATCTCTTTATTCCGCGAGAATATTGACACGATATCACTTAAAAATTAACACCAAATAATCACGATTGTTGTTTTTTGGTTGCTTTGTTGCTTGGTTGTCGGGTGTTTGTTTGGTTTTGTTTGTTTGTTTGTTTTTTGTTTGTGATTTTGTTTGTTTTTCAGTTGTTGTTGTTGTTGTTGGTGTGTGTGTGTGTGTGTGTGTGTGTGTGTGTGTCTGTCTGTGTGTGTGTGTGTCTGTGTGTCTGTGTCTGTGTGTGTTATTTTTTTTTGGGGGGGGGGGGCTTATTTGTGAATTGTTTTTGTTGTTGTTGTCTTACTTTCAGTTGTACTCCGTCCTATTTCATCCTGCTCTAAGTGACCTTAAACACAACAGTGCGACCTACATTAATGTAATGACAGCGAAACAATTGCGTACCGATCTTGCCCTGAATGTAAAAATCACATGATGATACTGATTTCGGTCACTCTCAGTAGAACGTTTTGTACAGATCAAAAGTGCAGTTGCACCAGACATGTTATTTTGTGTATGTTCAGCATATTTGTAGCATATCACGTATTTGTTGTTATCCACGAATGTTATCGTTACAATTATTGTAAGTGATACGCATTTGTTTTCAAAGTTCAAGTTCAGTCACATGTGCCTGTACTTACAAGAAAATGATAATGCTTCGGGTGATAATGGAAGCTGAGATGATAATTCTGTTAAGCCAAACCGTTAAATAAGTTATCAATCTTGTCAAGGTTACAGTTTGTTTCAAAATGACCTTGGCTGTATTTTGAAAGATAACTGAATCCCAACAAGAATGTGTGGTTGTGATTTTTTTATTTTGTTAGTTGGTTGGTTCGTTCGTTTTTGTTTGTTTTTGTTTCGAGAAAAAGTAGAGTGACTTCAGATGAGATGAGAAATTTATCTATATATGACAAGAAAGTGTACTGTTTTTTTTTTTTAACTGGATCGTAGATATGAAGAGAGCTGAGGTCTTTTGAGTGAATATAGTTAGTTTTCACAGAACATTTGAAAAGAAATTGCATGCCCCATTTTCTCAGCAAACAGTATGACATAGGGAACGGACAACACAAGTTTGAAAACAGACAGACGAACGAACTAGTACACGTGCATAAGAGAAGACACATGAAGTAAGAGAGAGGGCAGACAAGAGAGGCATTAAAACAGCCCCCTTTGTGCAAGGACAGAAAGAAAGGCCTATGGTGTCACTGTCCGGAGTAGGCCCTGCATCACTTCTGTGATGAATGTGTTGCGAAACTGTAACAGTCAATGGACACAAAATCCGCTTTGTGACTCTTATAGTGCACGGTTGTGACTACAGTTGTGAAGAGGCTGTTGCACTCGCGTAGGCCTGGTGTCAGCAAATTGTCAAGAGCTGCTTCCTTGCGGTCAGGTTACCGTTGGTTGCTGACCGCTATCGCTTGGAACAGGTCTGATACAGACAGTACAGGACGGTGTTTAACCCATTTACTCCCGCACCCTATTCACCAGCTGCAAAAAACAACCCTTTGACTCCCTCACCCTATCCACCAGCTTTCTGAAGGAAGCTGGTGGATAGGGTGAGGTAGTCAAAGGGTCAAAGTTTTGCTTTGCTAACATGGTTTACAGTGCAGGATGCTGGTGGACACGCTGTGGGAGACAAAGGGTTAATTAATCGCCGACGGTTATGCCACGCTGAAAACATCGGTTCTCGTCCGGTGTTTCATCAAAACTACAAGAGTTTCTGGTTAGTTCCAGCGCTGATTATATTCTAGCAGGGCTAAACGGTAGATGCAGGAACTACATTGTGTGTGTCTTTATCAGGTTCTGTCGTTAAACAAAACAAAACAACACAAAACAAAACAAAACAAAACAAAGCAAGTGGACACAGTAGCGCCTTCCAGCCTTGAGCGGTATAGGAAGCAGATGGCCAGTACAGTAGGCCATCAGATTCAGGCTGCTTTACAATGTACGTCCACTTGTACAAGGAGTTGTCGTGAGTAGGTGAAACTGACGGTCAGCGGCTGAACAGGAAGCCTGGCGAAGATTCATACTGTAGACGTGGAGTGTGTCTGCGGAAAGTGAGCTCGAAGGATTGCCCGGTCAGGCCCCCTGATCCACAGTTGTGTGATGTCATGGTTAACATGAGTAGTTCCGACCGTCTCTTGAACCTCTTCGTTTCTGATCGTATCTGATTTGGTCTTTCTGCAGCTCTTCTGCGAGATCTCATCTTACAGCTGGTGACCTTTCTCTGAAACGTTTTGTTACAATGTCCAGGTCTGGCATTGGTTAAGTCAATCTGGGTCCGAAGATTGTATTGATTAGCTTGGTTTTTGTTTCCCTAGGGCACCTGGGTATTGTAGAAAGGGTGAAAGTTTAGATCCGTCCTTTTCATTTTCCTTTGCTTTTTTTTTTTTTTTTTTTTTTTTAAGCAATTGTTTATCATCCGCTGTGAACTTGCTTTGGTTGTTTTACTTCACCAGAGCCTTGTTAGCCGAATGATTCATTTCCACTTCCCACATCGAAGACGAGGGTTTGGATTTTCGGAAAATGCAAAGACTGACTTCAGGGGAGTTTAGGAGGTGATTCAAAAGGAATTCATCACACTCAGAGGATTCTATTATCTTCTCCACCCAAATCTGCCAGTACTTATATGGCAGACTCCTTGAGCCTGTGCAAAACCCTTTTGCGCTGGCAAGGTCTTGAACTGGGAGGAGGGGGGGGGCAATGAATCACTAAACTGACACCAGCAGGCTGGTGGAAGCGTTCAGAGGGACAGCCAAGAGGCCAATTTTTTCTTGTCGGCTCGGGCTGAGCTCAAGACATATGTGACCTCGAGTCCACGGTTGTACTAGTCCCTGTGCAAAGACTGGAAACAAACAGCAGTAGGCCACAAGGTAGTGGATACTGCCCCACAGGGACCAACCAATATGATATGACTTTCTCGACATAAACGGAGAAAATGCACATCATCTATATGTATGATGAAGCTCCTGTGCAAGCGATCATGTTCATCTGGTTTCAGTTTCAGTTTCAATTTCTCAGGATGACGTCTCCACGCCCGGATCGAATTCCATATGCACTAACATCACAGGTGCTATGTGATTGGGTAAGATCCAGAATGATCACGGCACAAGCCTTAAGCCTGCACATAAAACCATGAGCTGGCCAGATCCTAAGGTCCTACCTAGATAGTTCCATAACCCTGGGGTCGTAGGGGAGAGAGGTGGCAGAGACCTCAACTTTTTCTGGGGCCAGCATCACGAGGGCGGCGCCCAATCCCTCTCCCTCGATTCAAATTCATATTCATATTCACTTTTCTTTAAACCAAGACTTCAGAAAGGCTAGAAGGCTAATTGGTCTTCAAGGGGTGGGACCTGGGAAATCAACCTATCTCGCCAATGTTTTATACCAAGGCAGCCAGGCAGCCCTGTTCTTCACGATTTTAAATGGCGGCGGGATCTTTAGCGTGTGCAGCCAGAAGGCACACGGATCCTACTTGTTTTTCGTCCCTTTCCGAAGGACTGGACGTTCAGTTCGATTTTCCAGTCAAGCTGAGGAGAAAAGTCAAGGCCTCTACAGGGAGCGAATCCTGGAACTTCGAGTTTAGTTGTTGGTAGACGAACGTCTAAACCATTCTGCCACTCTTCTCCTTGGCTGCAAGTTTAATAAATGTCTTTGTCAAGTTGGATGGAAACCTTTAAAATTTCATAACATGGCGCTAAGCGTGGGTTCTAACCGTCAGCACGAAAAGAAAAAAAAAATCAGCTCTGACCGGCTGTTGCTTGCTAAGAGCTCATTGGGAAGCCTGGAACACGCGTCACTGAAAGTGTTGCTTATACTTCCTGGCCATCTCCACGGGTGTTTGTGTCTTTCAGCTCTCACTGATGCCAGGATGTCCTCTGAAAGTAAGCTTAGAGTACAGTTCGATCACAGTCTCCGTCGGAAATGGATTTCCATAGTGTCATCGCTATCATCCCCATTTCTCATCATCATAGCTGCCTGCCTGCAGTGGAAAGTATGCTGGCTGTGCATCAACATACCGCCTGCACAGTGTGGGGGCAAAACAACGTGCATACACGCATTCGAGAAAAATAAGAAAGTTTAATGGAAACACTTTTTTAAAAACTAAAAAGTCATCAATAGCACTGTGCAAGGTTGTCCTAGATTCTGTGGCCCTTTCATTGCCTGCTCTCGTGGTGACCTCAGATTCGCTGTGGATACTGAGCGGGGGTGGGGTGGGGGTAGGGGGCGCATGGCAGACAGCTGAAATCAGAGGCATGGAGGTTGTAAACACAAAAGCGATGCAGGAGTTGAGGAAACAGAACAGAACAACAACAAAAACAAAAAAAAACCGAAACGAAACAAAACAAAAACAAATAGCAAAACAAAGCAAGCCCCCTCCCCCCCCCCCCCAAAAAAAAAAAAAAACAAAGAAAAAAAAAAACACTCTAGATTACCAGATTGAGGACAGAACGACATTGCAGAATACCATGGCCTTTCTGTGTGTGTGTTTAAACAAGTGGGCATGCGAATCTGTGACATATCAGCTTATCTGCTTTACAACCGCTGATATGAACAAGAAATGTTGTCCGTTATCGGTCATGTTGATAACCGACCAAGTGCATTAAAAAAGGAACATGTTTTAATCTGTATTGTCATTCACACATCATTAAATGAAATGAGATGAACTAATGTTAGGATTGCCTGTCGCTCTTTCAGTTTAAATAGTATTTCCACCCTCTGGAAAGTCTGTGCTAGAACTTTCCTCTTTTCTGTTACTCTCTTTGTTTCTTTCTTCCTCCTTTGCTTTCTATCATTTCTTCTTGTCTTTTTCTGCCTTGCTGGTCCATTCACCTGTATGCGTTCGATAGTCTTACATACTCTCTCTTTAGGGGTGATAATTGGGTACATGTATTGAGTGCATCTTTTGGCTCTAGGGAAATGAGGTATGCGGAAGCTATTTTAGGTAATTTAAGCCCGTTTTTATATATATTTTAGTGTCCTTTCTTATGTTTGAATCTGTATTCAGGTGTGGGTTTTTTTTTTTATTTCCCTGTGTGATAAATTGGACCGAGTGGTCAACGCCAGGGGCATATCCTTAGATTTTGTGCGCGAATACATTGGTATGTGCACTTGATTTTCTTTTTCTTTTTCCCTCCTGTTGAAGTATTGTGTATGTTTTGAAACAGTTATAGCCCTGATATGGCTCTTCGCAGTCGGCTGGGTTTCAAACAAAAGTAACAATAGCTAGGGTCGCACAGGCGACTGCCTTCCCCCTCCCTCTCACCCCCCTCGCGTTGACCACTCCGTCCAATTTATCACACAGGGGATTTAAAATAAAACATCCCTGAATACAAATTTAAACATAAGTAAGGACACAAAAGTGTATATAAAAACGGGAATGAATTACCTAAAATTGCTTCCGCATATCTCATTTGCCTAAAGCCAAAAATGTACTTAATACATGTACCCAATCATCAATCCTGAGAGAAGTGCGTAAGACTTTATCGAACACATACAGGTGAATGGACAAGCAAGGCAGAAAATGATAGGAAGAAATGACAGAAATCAAAGGAGGAAGAAAGAAACAAAGAGAGTGACAGAAAAGAGGAAATTTCTAGCACACAATTTCCAGAAGGTGGGGATACTATTTATACTGAAAGAGCCCCCGGCATCCCCACGGGGGTATGCAACCCTAGCTGACAGTTTCCGGGACCCGT
>CM060315.1:46084134-46091634 GCA_030674185.1 Monoplex corrugatus
TCACCTGATATGATTTTACGTCCAAGTATCGTTGCATGTTAGGCTTGCAAGGTTAATGGTGAGCATGGTTTTTAACTGTTGTCTTTTATCTTAATCTGGTTGTCGTATTTGACGTGGCGTTAGTCCTGATATGGCTCTAGTAGTCGGCTGGGCTATAAGCAATATGAACTTGAACAAGCTGGACTCACTGTATATAGCATGTAATCAGGCTTTTCAGCGGAGCGCGGAGAACTCAAGCCGTTAGGCGAGCTGACCACATTCCACTACGTTGTTGCACAGTCTGCATCTTAGCTGGGCGTGTATGCTGGGTGTTTTGCATGGTGTTTCCATAAACCAGCCACTGGCATTGACATGACTTGAAGGGTCTTTAACCCTTTGATTCCCACACCCTATCCATCAACTGCAAGAACTTGAACCTTTGATTCCCTCAACCTAGCCACCATCTTCCTGCAGGAAGCTGTTGGATAGGTTGGGGGGAATCGAAGGCTTAAGTTTTTGCTTTGCTAGCATGGTTGGCAATGCAGGATGCTGATGGACAGGGTGCGTGAGCCATAGGTTTAATTAACGCGCATGTTTCATATTCTGCATGTGTATACACACGAAAGAGGTTTAGACACTGGCAGGTCTACAAACTTGTTGACCAAGGAGATCGGGAAAAAAACTTGTTTTAATTTCCACCCTTTACCCATCAAGTTATCAGGTGTCACAGCGGCAAAAAGGAAGAAAGGCAGACCTCCAATCTCATACATCGAGAACATAAACTACATCAGTGGCCCAAATATTCAAGAAATTGTCCACAAAAGTCAAGGCAGAGCGGCCTGGAGGGAGATGGTGGTGTCAAAATGTGCAGCGGCCAATACCGAACCCGGTGACGCCGACAGGTAAGACAGGTGAGACTCACCAGGTGTGATGTCTAGCGGGATCGAACCCACGACCTTCCGACTGGGAATTCAACGGTTAGCCACTTGGCTACCGCATCTGTCACTATGACTGAAAACTGATGACACCGAGTTCGATGATCCATGTTATGCTGACACAGAAATATTTCATGATATAAACCTTACCCTGACCCACCTTGCGGGTCACGACACTGATATCAGGATAACAAAGATCAGAGATTATCGATGAACCCAGAAAGAAACTGGTCACAGTTACCACTATTTTCACTCACAGGGTGATAACCTCGCTCTTTATCTTTCTTCGTAACCTGTATATACCTATATTGATAGAGGTTGAACCACAGCAGGGGTTTCTACTTTCTCTCTGATTTGTCGTTCGTTGATCGTACGATATTATGTGAGGTCATCAGTATTTTAATAGGTCACTCAGACCAGCTGATAGTTTGGACGAATAAGATGGTTACATGTGATGATACTCACTCCACAGACCACTTTCATCCACGCTCGATTGGTGGATGCGTTTCTTGCGAGAGTGCTCGCAAATGAAAAACGACCGCCATAGTCTTGTTCGAGGTTCTATTAATACAAAGCTAGCCAGATCCTCTCTCTCTCTCTCTCTCCTCTCTTCTCTCTCTCTCTCTCTCTCTCTCTCTCTCTCTCTCTCTCTCTCTCTCTCTCTCTTGCCTGTCTTTTCCTAAGCTTCCTTATGGATGATCTTCTTGTGTCTGCCTCCATCAAGACTATGGCGATCAGATTTTCAAAAAACACCTCCTGCAGGCCTTTCCGGTTAAAAGTGTCCGAGGTGATAGGCGCAGAGGTGTCAGACCTATACACACCATGTGGTGTTCCTGGTTTTGTCCGCGATTGTTGCAACTGGGTTATGCCAGACACCAGGTGGCATGGTGCCTCGTCCACCACGAAATCTACACTATCAAGAATGATGGGCTCTGTATATGGTACAAATGCATTAACAAATTACATAATCTGTCGGTGAATCATCCACACTGCAGCCATTTTCAATCATAATAAAAGTAAACACTTGAAACAAAGAACTACTGTAATCGGTAACACACACACACACACACACACACACACACACACACACACACACACACACACCACACACACACACATATATATATATATACACACACACGCGCTCGCGCACCCTGCAGAGCACATTCACTTAGCCACGCACAGAGAGAGAGAGAGAGAGAGAGAGAGAGAGAGAGAGAGAGAGAGAGAGAGAGCAGCTGTAACAATGCCCGACTTCGAAATATATACAAATATATAGAAATCTCTGCTGCTTGGCGGATGTTTCTGAAAAGTAAAATATTTTGAGGCGTCTTCTGAAAGTAAGCGGGTATTTTCTTTGCCTTGATTGAAGGCACTGAGAGTGAGTTCCATGATGGTGGATCATACACAAATGAAGGATTTCTTCCCACAGGTTTTCTGACAGAACCAAGATTCTGTTAATTTAAGACAGAGACTTCGATAAGTCTCTCTCTCCCCCCCTCCACCCCCACCCCGCCCGGTATGACCGTGTCAAGGACCGCACTTCATCGCTTGTCGAAACTGTCGATGGTATTGACCTCAGTGGACCCGAGTGTGGGAAATACCCGATCAGAATGAAAAGTGTTCCGGATACATCGTCATTGTCATCAAGTGTTACACACTACAAGCATTCACAATGGATTGGACTATGGACCTAGCCCCTGATAACGACCTGAAGGACATGGAGCAAAAAATGCAGCGTAACACAACTCCTGCTGGTCCGGAAAACGTTTTATACTGCTGATTTTTTAACCTTTTCGCCCCCCCCCCCTCCCCCCCCCCCCCCCCAACCGATCCACCAGCTTGCAGGACTAACAGGAAAGTGATAGATTCGAGTGAGGGAATGGAAGAGTTGAACGCATTGAAACGGAAGCAAATAGTGGGCTACGTCCTTCTATATGCCTCCAGATGCTACTAGCATGTGACCGTCGATCTCATTTCCCTCGGAAACAGTATTGTTGTAGACAGCAATTTGTCAGTCCTGTCCCATGTGACAGGAAATGAGGTCACATAATTGCTGACAGTATGACCGACAAAATAAACAAATAAGTAAATAGATAAATATATAGATAAAAGATGCTTATTTCCAAACGCACTTTTAAGAACAGTCATGTTTGTATGTAGTCGAAACGATGACGACCATAGGATGAAAATGTGATTAAAGCCAAACACGTTTTAGTTTGGAAGATTTAAAGCAGTTTATACAATAAGCGGGATGTAAGAAACAATCATGCAGTAAGTGGGAAGTAAGAAACTCTCATATTAAAGTAAAACGGCCGAAATTGGATTAAATAGCATGTGTTTTGTTCCCTTCAAAATAGTAGAAATTGTATCAGAATATCACGGAAAGGGAGTTATAACACATGTGATAATCTAGCACTGAGCATGTCACATGTATACTATTTGTCTTAATTAATGTTGGACGAAAAGGGGAAAAGGATTGGGGGACAGAAAGGGCTGGGGCAGGGGGGGGGGTAAAAACTTTTAGGCTGACGAAGGCAAGCGTCTTTCTCACTTGAAATGCCTTCATGTTGTGTTGTGGTAACTTTTATTCACAGACTATGGGAAGGTACAACAAGCATAACTTGAGCCTGTAATATGCTGACAAACAATATGGGCCAGTATTTCCACATATCGTTGATAAGTGCAGCGATCTAATCCTCACATAAAAACAGAACGTATCACGACCAAAGACATAAACTTCTTCTATTTATAACGATTTTGATAAGACAAATCCACGAAAGAAAGAGTTACAACAAAGAAAGGCACAAAGAGCCCAGGGTCAAATAAACAAATCCTGAAAAAAAAACTATTTGTTGGTTTAGTGCCTTCATTTCTTTCATACTCTATGAACTCGAATTCCAGCCCTTCAGACATTGTCAGCTCCAGTTACTCGGGACAGGAAAATCTGGTTTCCATATGGTCAGTTCTCGTCTAAACATGCGTGTTTGTTTTTTGCTTTCCTAATAACAACTCCCACCCCAACCCCACACCCACCCTCTGTCTCTCTCTTTCTCTCGCTCACTCGTTCTCATCACCTTTCCCTCTGCACTCCCGTTCCCCCCCCCCTCCCCTCTCTCTCTCTCTCTCGTCTCACCGCCAAACCACTGTGACCTTGTTTCCTGCCGAATGGAGACCCGAAGTGGGTAGCAGCAAAGAGGGTAGACCGTAGGCAGTATTCTCTTTGGTAGCAGTAATGAAGTCGGAGCCAGTTTGGTGGCGTGGAGAGAGAGGTGGATGCAGTGCGGCGGGTTAAGATAGATGATGTTTACGTTGCTCAGTGCGGCGGGTTAAGATAGATGATGTTTACGTTGCTCTATCAGCTGAGTTCAGTTTCTGTGTACGTACAGTACGCGCCCGATGGAGAAGTGGCAGCAGCTGACTTTGTTTACATCCTAGGGCGTTTACCTTTCCTTCTTCGTCGGCGGCCTACGCTCTCTTTGAGTGGCCTACAACGTCTGATGCAGGCTGCATGATTCATATCGAATCTTTGCTCGGCCTCTGTGAACTGTTTACGGTACGACTCGTCGCCTGGACATGTCCAGTTCCTGTAGACTGGCCCCTTTCGTGTACTGGAAATCATTTTCTTCTATGTCCAGATTTATAATGTCTAGAAACGAGGCCGCTGAAATATAACCAACAGCACGCAAACGATAAAGAAAAGAAAATGATGGAGCCATGCTCACAGTCTCTCATGCACACTTGAACGTTTACTAGTTTCAGTTTCAGTTTCTCAAGATGACGTCTCCGCACTGGAACGAATTCCATATGCACTAACGTCACAGGTGCCACGTGTATGGTGTAAAGAGTAAAGAGTAGATCCACAGTTCCATGCAACGTTGGAGTTCAACAGGGATGCCTTCTATACCCCACTCATCATAACTAACGCACTTTAAGATCATGTCAGCACAGTCAGCACTGGAGGAAGAACCATCACGAACGTTCGCTTTACAGATAGCACTGATGGCCTGGAAGGAGTGATCAAGACTTTGCCCATCTGTTTAAAAGACAAGATGAAACAATGACAAGATATAACACAGAAATCAACACCGAGAAGATCAAACTGATGCACGGCCACAATTTCACCGTCACTACTGATATAATTGTCCTTGGAGTGAAGCTAGGAACTGTTCAACAATTCACTTCTCTGGGATCCATCAAAGCAATGAGGAATCCAATCCAGAAATCCCCTCAAGGGCAGCAAAGCCAACAGCAGCCCTAACCAATCTGTATCGAAGGATGAGAACATCTCCATGAAACACAAATTCAGGCTCAGACTTAAGTTCAGTGGTATATTTCAGCTTCCTGTATGCATGTGAGACATGTACCTTCACAATGGGGAATCCAAACCGTAGAAATGAGATGTTATTGCAAAATACTAAACATCAGATACACTGATCATATCACCAATGAACACATTATCAAATCTTCAAGCAGCACACTGGATCATATAAAGATCTGCTGAAGTCAGTTAAAGAAGAAAACTACATTGGTATAGTCATGTAACAAGTTCCAAGGGCCTGCTTAAATCAGTCCTCCAGGGAACTGTTCAGGGAGGGAGATGGAGGGGAAGACAGAAAATATAAAATAAAACTAAACAAAAAGAAACAAGGGACTTTGCAGAGACCCAGACTTTGGCACACAACCAACAGAGTTTGAAGAATCTGATGAAGTGTAGAGCTCCTATGGCTCTTCACAGAGTTAAAGGAGGAAAGGAAAAAGAATACACACACACACACACACACACACACACACACACACACACACACACACACACACACACACACACACTGGTACATGCATGCACATCCTATTTATTGTCTTCTGTGTACCTGCATGGTTATACTGTCTCAAAGATCATAACAGACAATATTTTCAGTTACCAAGTAACCTGTATGTTACAAAGATCCCACAATACAATGCTTCCTGTTACCAAGTAATGTGTATGTTGCAAAGATCATACCAGACAATGGTTCCTGTTACCAAGTAATCTACATGTTGCAAAGGTCATACTAGACAATATTTTCAGTTACCAAGTAACCTGTATGTTGCAAAGATTGTACCAGACTATGGTACCTGTTACCAAGTAACCCGTGTGTCACAAAGTTAATGGTTACTCTTACCAAGTGTCAAATATTTTACCAGACGATGGTTCCTGTTACCAAGCAGTCTATACGTTGTAAAGAGTGTATCGAACAATAGTTCCTTTTACCAAGTAAGCAATGATGTTGGAAAGATCGTACCAAGCAATGTTTCCTTTTGCTAACCAGAAAAATACAAAACCAGAATTAGAATGTGTATTTAATATACTGGGGTACCAAAACAAGACATGTGTAAATTGTTGGTCATCTGACTTTGTCAGGTGCATACAAAAGACGACAAAGAGTAAATGCACAACACTTGGGAAAACGAAATAAAACAAAACAAAAAAACCAACCAAACAAACAAAAAAACTAAACAAAAGAAAAGAAAACAAAAACAGTAGACAGCTTCCCAAACATCATGTTAAGCAGGAGAAAATTGCAGATGTCATTCTTTATTTTTGTCAGATTTCATACACAATAGTTTTGTACTTCTTTCCTTACTCATTGCCTTGCTTGGTTGGTTGCCTAGTAGTCAGTTTTTTGGTTGCCTGGCCAGTTGGCTGTTACAAATCATGGAGTGCTGCTTCTTAATTTTTGGGGTGGCTCATTGTGCATGTGTGTTCACTTTCCTCTCCAACTGTTTTCCCAGGCAGGAGGTCTGACCAGTTGTATACATAACAAATGATCATCATTTACTTTAAGAGTATACTAGAACTTCAAGTCATCATTCACCCATTCGATTGCCATCCAGGGTGGATCAGAGAACCAAATAAAGCATCGGTTTCTCACAATTGCATTAAAATTATTGAAGGCTTCTTCAAAAAAATTTTTTCGCTAGTCCTCGTATACTCTAAGAGTGGTAGGACTTTAAAACTCACTCAACTGAACTGAACTTCAAGTCATTGAGGAGGAGCTAAAGAATGGCAGAGCTCCTGAGAGGGTTGTATTGGACCCGTCTTTCTCCCCATTTTTGTTCCAGTATTATCTGAACTGTTTCTCTTTTGTTTGTGCTGTAACAAACCAGACAGTTGATTGTATCCGAAAGGTCCTATCTGTTTGCTTAATTGTTTTTTTGTTTTTTTGTTTTTTGTTTTGTCTTTTTTGCAAGGCAGACAACCCTGCTTTCCTTCTTTTGGGGCTGAGGAATACTACCTTCAGTACTGTTAGTAATATGTTTAGTTTGTAGTTAGTCAGTCAGTCAGTCTGGTTGTCGATCTGTGTGTTTCCTTTCCATTATTGTTAAACCACATTTGAGTCTTCTATCTTGCATTAATCTATCTTTCTACTTATAGAGAGTTACAAACTCAACTCAGATCTCAGTCATGTCAATATGCTGTTGCATTGCAGATTCAGTAAAGTACAAATATGAGACAGGTTCAAGCTACGAGTACCGTTACGAGGCAGAGACGAGGACAACCATGTCAGGGGCAGCAGAGGACACTGCCTCCATCACCATTGGAGCC
>CM060315.1:46099134-46101634 GCA_030674185.1 Monoplex corrugatus
AATGACAGTGATGATTTTTCTGGCGAGGGGAGTGATCAATTGGCTGATTCTGATCATTACCTGTTGTTGTCGTCGATGTAACAAAGACAAAGATCATGGTCATGGTGACTGGTGTCAGGACTTCTGTTTTTTCCTGCTGTGCTGCCTTTTGCTGGAGCACCTGGGTTGCACACGCCTGCAGAAAGCCACGCTCCTATGATTTGGCTGCATCAGAAGATGCAACAACTTCCTCACAGAGGTCAAGTCCAGGCCTTTAGGCTAGGGATGTCTGCTTTTATTTCTTTCAATAATGATAGCCCAGTGATAATGATAATAATGACAGTAATGTATAAAGATAGATTTATACATTGTGACACAGCTATTTCTCATTTCAGGCAAACACACTAATTGTGACTTCTTCCTTTAGCATGTTTGATTACCTGGAATTGTTTATTAACATATGTGCATATTATGGTTTCTTTTTTGTTTTGTGTGTGTGTGTGTGTGTATGTACAATATCCAGATTGAAGTTCAGACATTTCTTTGGTTATTTTGGGTACGTGAAGACCTTTTCCAGCTTAGCATGATTTTTTGGCTTCAGTAAGAAAAAGTAAGTGTGCTTTATTTTGGAACTGAAAAATATGGACATTTTTTTTGTTACTGCTTGAACCCAGTCATTGATAAAGTTTGATACTCTGTCACAAATATTCCAAGGTGTTATTGATCAGTTCTGAAAATTTCATTACTGACCTTTGAATGACATTTTTTGATTTTATTACTAACCTATGCTCATGATGTAGGGGAGAAAATTGTCAGTACCAAGTGAGGTTAAAACGGCCAATATGTTAATTCAAATTCATTGTTAAACTTGGTACCGTGTCTTTAAGTCATATTTTTCCCAAGACAGGACTTTCATGTAGTGGAATGAAAAAAAAAAGGATACTTGGTAGTATGGATTTTTATCACCTGGAGTTGAAAGCACATAAAACTCATCTGCATTAGCCAATGGTTTCCTAAGCCATTAAAGAAGCTTCACTGGTCTTAAGTTTCTAAGAAGATGTCCTTTTATGACGTTACGGTTCTGCCTCAATTGCAGCCACATTAAACTGCAGGCTTCATATAAAACTGGTCACATTCTCAGTTTAAACCTTCTCTCTCTCCAAAATCAGAGAACAGAGTTATTTACTATCGAAGACTAAATGACCTTCTAGCCAGCTAACTCTGTTATCCATGTTCACTCTAGGCCTGCTCTTTACACAACGACACAATATTCGTTCATGTTCATTTATCCATTTCACACTGAGACAAAGACGCAAAGAGCAGAGTCTGATGATATGACATCAGTACCTGTTTCAATACAGCTTTGATTTACTCTTATTGCCCAAGCACAAATAAATAAATAAATAAATAAGTAATTTTTTTAATACAAAAGCTTCATTAGTGAGAGGTTTCATCCTCTCACATTCAATCAGATTTTCTTTTTTTTTTAATCTTTAATTGTTGTGTTTATCTCTTTTTACTCTGTTTATGAAATACAAGAATGATAGCTTGTGTTTTGTAAAGCTTCAGGTTTTGTTTCAGTTCAAGGTAATTTAGCTGATGTGTGGATTATTTAAGCTCTTAGAAGTTCCAATATGGTAAACATGAATATTTATATTTGTTTAAAAGTAACTGTGCCATTCAATTGATTAGTGGTTGCAGTTGGGTGGCTGGTTGTTTAGTCACCTTGGCAGGCTTGCACTTCACAGTTTTGGTAAACATGTTCAGGATAACATTCCACTTGTGTATCATCATGACACATGCATTGAATAATTCTCCTATGAGCTTTCTCTCAGGGAGGACGTTGAGCAAGCACAAGTGATATTATTATATGGTATAAGAAGCTACAGGAAAGAATAATAAAAAATAAAATAAAAAAACCCATCTATCTAATTACCAGCTTCTCTGTATATCTGTATCTCTTGGTATTCCTGTGTGTGTGTGTGTGTGTGCATGTGTGTGTAAATGTGTGTGTGTGTGTGTGTGTGTGCATGTGTGTGTACATGTGTGTGTGTGTGTGTGTGTGTGTGTGTGTGCATGTGTGTGTGTACATGTGTGTGTGTGGGGTGTCATGTGTGTGTACTGTGTGTGTGTGTGTGTGTACACATTGTGTGTGTGTGGGGGGGGGTGGGGGGGGGGGGGTTCAACCCAATATAAAAGGTACAACTTTCAGTGGACTATAGGTATGTATATATATATATTTTTAAGTTGTCTTGAATACAGTCTGAAACTAGGTAACAGATGAAAATGTAGCATGCAAAATAATCCCACACTTCAGCTTTGGAAAAGAAATGATGCTGATGGTTTGCAGGAAGTTCTTCCGAGATGCTCTGCCAATGACAGCCACTGGATCATCTCTGCACATGATGGCTGATCTGTTGACCTCAGAAGAGGTGAAGGACGCTCAGGCGACATTCTGGCTGACCTCACTGGCCTTCTTGCCTAATCCTACCAAGGACATGATCTCTGCCGTTCAGGTTCG
>CM060315.1:46106634-46111634 GCA_030674185.1 Monoplex corrugatus
ATTCTGGGAGACACTCAGCCATTCTGGCTGTGCAACTTTAACTATCATTAGAATAGGACTTAATAGGCAGTGTCCTGCTATCTAAAAATCAGAATAGATACTGTTGAATTCCACACAGAAAAGACCCAGCCACAGTGCAGAGTGATACAGGCTGGTACTGGGAGTTTAACCCAATAAACTTGGGCTTGGACATATGTTAATTAAAGAGCTGGAATAGGCTGCCACATGAGGTCAGTGCCACAGAACTGGCATCAAAGATTGGGCAAAAACTACAAAATACAAATGAATGAATTCTTGTCACAATGGATGGGTGCAATAGTTTTTGGTTAGAACAAATTCCTCCAATCAGAAGGTCTGGATTTGATTCTACCAAGTAGTGCCTGATGGAACAAGGTGGAGATTTTACTGATCCCCCGGGTCAACATATGTGCAGACTTGCTAGTTTCTCTTTTGTCAAGCTAGTTTCATACATGTAGGTGAGTGTTTGTTTCTTGTGGGACAGAGAGGAGCAAACTTGAAGATGAACTGAGTTGATATAGTTTAATCCCCTTTTGTGTAGCTGCCGTGGCTTTTCCTAAGAGGGGAGTTAACCACTACCAATGATTTATGATGATGTGATCTCCCTTTTGTGGAACTTTTTTTTTTTTTGATTGTTGTTGTTTTATTTTGTAAAATGCAAAGCACTTACAAGGTCGCTTCTTTGAATGTTGCATGGTAGAAGTCTTCATTATAATTATTATACCTGTTGAAGATTCATGAGATGAGTATCAGCATGATAAACATTAACATGACATATACTACAGTTTGTGGCTGCAAAATGATAACACCTGAAGTTCTACAGATATACATTCCGTTTTATGAATGAAAGCTTTTTTTGTCTTCTCAGGTTCACAGTCTGCTGTATTTGTGCAACCATAATTTTGATATAAAGTTTCTGTTGTGAGTGGTGACATAATCATAATAATGTAAAGTGTGCACTTTATCAAAGCAAGCAGATGTGCATAACATGTCAAAAATGAAACAAAGTACAGATATATGAGCTCATAAGCTGAAAAATATAAACGGTCATGTTCCTTGACTGATGAGTGCAGACATATGCACTAGAAATAATACATTAGCCACTGAACTCAGACTCTCTTCCAAAATTAATACCTGAATCCATGTTTGTTAATTATGGATTCTTACTTCTTATCCTACTTGTGTATTGCAAGGTGGGCTCAACGTAATAAGATTCATTCATTTTCTTGAAAGGTAAGTTCCATGTGTGATTTTGCAACAGGAACAACAAAGCAATAAAAACAGCAACAGAACAAGAAATTAGTTATCATGAACACACTGAAAAATAGCAACAAGGAAAATATGATGATGATAATGAAAAAGAAAAGAAGAAAACTGAGCTGAAACAGTTTCTGTGCTGCAAAACAGGCAAGCAGTACCTAATAAATGAGTAATATCCTCACTGTCTGTTAAAGGTGGGTTCTTTTGTGTGGACTCACCTGACCAACCTTCTGGAGACAGAGAGTCCTCACAAACAAGCTATCCGTGATGTGCTGGAGAATGAACTTCTGCAAAAAGAGTTCAAGAAGGACAGGCGCAAGTACTCACGCAACACTGAGCTCTCCTTCTTCTCTGACAAGTTCAGTGTGGGTGGTGTGTATGAGAGCAACATGATCTGGTCAGCCAACTCTTTCATTCCCAGGTTTGTGATGAAGCTGTCCTGTAGTGAAAAATAAGACCAATACCACCATTTTTGTGATGTGTAGTTTCAAAATTATTCTGGTATTGCAACAGATCATTCATTTGAGGTACAAATTGCAGATGTTATTATGAAACTTCTGATGAAACATGTGATGACATCATAAAATTGAAACTCTTAATGATAGTGCTGCAATTTACTAGTTTTAGCTGGAAATTAACTTACAAGATGTAACCGGAATTGTTTGGTTAAAAATGATGTTATCCTAAACTGAACTGAAATGAACAACACTGAATTGTGATGCATCTGCTTCTGATCTCTTACAGATCAGCCATGGTGAACTTGACAGTGGATATGTTTGGTCACTCTGTGAACTTGCTGGAGGTGGGAGGCAGAGTACAGGGTCTTGAGCATTTGCTGCAGTTGTACTTTGGAGCTGAAAACACTGGAAAAGAAGGGGGCTATGGCCAGACTGATGTTGTCAAGAACGCAAAGTTAGCTCGCACCAAGGCAAACGTGAGTTGTAGTTTGTTGCTATGTGTTTTGTTTACATCAGTGTGACTGCCAGCATTCAACTTAATTAACAGAAACAGAACATGCACAATTTTCTTTGTCAAATATATATAAAAGACAGGAAATAAACAAATTTCCTGGATAGGAAAAAAACAACAGATCAGATATGTGGATATGTGGATTTGGTTTGTTGAGATGGAGAAGATAAGTTTTTGTTTTGTTTTGTTTTTTATTTCTTTTTGTTGTTGTCTCATTGAGTACTGAGTAGATGATGGGACTGAACAGATCTTAAATCTCAATAGCTTTTAAATCTTTACTTTGCATATTTTCTCTCATTCTCATCAGTATTTTTTTTTCAATTAAAGCCTTAAAGAAGAAGGTTCTGTTATCATATTATGGTTAGTTTTCCATATTAATCAAATGTAGTCTTATGACTAAATGCCCTGCTGACTCTGCATAAACAAGTCTGACATTGTGGCCAGGGCCTTATGAGCAGCACGAGACAGTTCAAGGCTGTAATCCATATGAAAGTATGAGACTGGGTCCGTCCCTAACTTTCCAGATTTCTACACTAAGAGGAGACTTCCCAGGCCATAGAAATGTTCATTTTCAAGTCCAATGAGGTATTCCCCAGGTAAACTCTGTCACCATCCCTGGAGAAGATTCTCTTCCCAGAGTATGGCTGAAACTCTCCATGGTCTGCTCAGTTCCAGAACAGAACCATCCCAAATTGGGAGGAGTCTGCCAGGAGGGACCTGGAGACAGCCTTGGTGGTCAGCTCTTTCTTATGCAACCTTGTGGAAACCTTTTAAGATGCAGGGCCTTCTGAGAATGGCTTCCAACTGAGAGCCAAAAAAGCCCTGGATTTACCCTGAAGCTTTGCTAAAAGAGTCACTCAAAACCTTGGTTTCCTGTCATCTTCCTATAGAAGAAGTGATTCAGTTCTCCATCACAGGGTCAGAAGCACACATGGCTTCACTTAGAGCCCTCCCTGTCACTCAAAGCTTCTTTTGAGGAAATATGTCCAGATGATCCTCAAAATTAATATTAGGCCGATCTGTGGAGGCCAAAATGGGAGAAGACGGCATGACTCTTGCCACCCCAAAAAGGTGTAGGAATCACAAGACATTTAATTCCCAACAAGCCACATGTTGGCTTTGCATGCTCTGGTTCTTTTGATTCCTTATTCTGCAAATCTTTATCAGGTTGTCTCAAAAGAAGGAAATTAATATACATGCATAGGTAAACAACATCAATGATGACAAGAGTTGATGTGGCTGATATTCTTGTAATGCCAACAGCAAAACTAATATTTTTACCAGGTGGGAATAACTGATAGGCAGAGAATAATAGTGCTTCTGAGTCATGGTAAGAATGTTTTCTTTTATAGCAATTTTTCAGACAAAAATCCTGTTCTTGCTCTTGAAGTTTCCAATAATGTTGCCATTGCTTTTACTGTTGATATTTTTTATTAAGTAAGATGGTAGGGAAAGATATTGCTGACAGAGTGTATTAAAATCTAACAAGGTGATGACAGTGATGCAGAACATAATGATTTCCCTTTGATGCAGTTCGGAAATGTGAAAGATGACCTGAGGGGCCAAATGTATGTGCGTGTGTTTGGCAATGAGCTGGGCTATGGGATGCTGGATGGCAGTGACGTGAGGAAGCTGAAGGAGGGCAAGGCCCAGTCATTCTTTCAGGACCTAGGCAGTCGACTTATGAAGGAGGGCGATGTGTCTTTCACACAGAGTGCCATGTTCCTTGACACCACAATCATCATTCCTACAGGTCAGTTCATGATTCTTTTTTTTTTTTTTTTTGGGGGGGGGGGGGGGGGGGGGGTTGACAACTTCAGACTTTAGGCCAGATTTCATTCCTGTTTGTGTACCAAAACAATGGAACTTGCTTGATTAAGATATTTGTCACCAGCAATCTTGGCAGTCTTTTAAGTTCGAGAGCTAAAAACTCATCTCTATTAAGACTAAAAACTCATCTCTAGTTAGAGAGCTAGAGCTAAAAACTCATCTCTCCAAGCAGTACTGTTGCTGGTAGTGATATCTCCCCTTTTTCTTCGTTCCTCTTCATTCAACCCCTCATAGTTTACTATTATTATTATTATTATTGTTATTATTATTGTTGTTGTTGTTATTATGTCATCACAGCAGCAGCATCATTATTTTTTATTATTATTTTTTTTATTATTATTATTATTATTGTTGTTGTTGTTGTTATTGTTGTTGTTGTTGTTGTTTATTGTTATTGTTATTATTGTTATTATTATATGATGATGATGATAATGATAATGATGATGATGAATTACTAGTTATTAGTTATTATTCTTTTTGTTGTTATCATTAGTAGTAGAGTAGTAGTAGTAGTAGTAGTAGTAGTAGTAGTAGTAGTAGCAGTAGCAGTAGTAATAGTAGTAGTAGTAGTAATATCCTTCTTCTATGTCTTCTTCGTCTTCTTGCAAACAAATTCATTAAAACTTTTTAAAAAAGAAAAGGGACATACTGTTAAGATTTATGTCAACATTTTTACAGAACAAACAAATGACCACATGTAGTATGTTTGTGCTTTTATTGAAATAGGTACATGACCAAAATTTGGTATTACATTAAGGGTAAAGTTATATACTAATGTAGTAAACCTGAACAATTTTACACTTAATATTAAAATTTTCTGGTCTTAATGATATTTGAACTATTGAAAATTAACATGAAAATTTTGCTGATCTAAATGATCTTCAAGTGCTTCTTCTTGATATAAATGATACATCTTGGTACTC
>CM060315.1:46116634-46129134 GCA_030674185.1 Monoplex corrugatus
TTTTGTTATAGGGATGTACAAGTTCTTGAATGTGAAAGGCAAGAATCATCTTTGCAAAGAGAAAAGTGTCACTTTACAAGGGATCTTTTAGGAACACGCTGAAAACGCTGAAGTCGAAACAAAGAAAAAGAAGAAGCCCATGTATGTATAACATCTAGAAGGATTTAGGTGCAGAGATCATGAAGTAGATCAGCAATGTCTTCAGTCGTTAAGGAAAAGAAGATATTTGCTGGATGCTTTTGAAGAAATCTGTATTCTCAAAAGGGAGTTAAATCCTCAGGTTGAGATATTAGGTAAAAACAAAAGATGACTGAGTGTAATCAAAATATGAATACCAAGAGGTTGTATGTGTGTGTGTGTGTGTGTGTGTGTGTGTGTGTGTGTGTGTGTGTGTGTGTGTGTGTGTGTGTGTGTATGCATGTGTGTGTGTGTGTGTGTGTTTTCATCTGTTAATCATAGTGATATGGGGAGCAAGTAAAGCAATTTTGTTCCTACTGCTGCCATGGAGATTGGTGGTCTGCTATGTTGCCTGTTGCTCCGCTTGTTAGAAGCTCTGGAAAATGATCCTTACATCTCTATTCTATGAAGCTTTAGGGTTGTTCTTTTGAGTAAATTTGTAAGTCAATAAATAGATAAACAAATAGAATAAATCCATCAGTGCTTAGACCTTGGTATGGCTGTTTGTTTGTATGAGTGTTACACCAAGATTGGAAGTTTCTGATTGCTGAACAAATGAAATATTTACTATAAATAACATAATTTTCAGACGAGCTCCTGTGTTATATTGTTTATAAGTTTGTTTCACCAAGATTGGAAATTTCTTATTGTCGAATAAATAAAACGTTCACTTTGAATTATTGTCATTTTCAGACTAGTTCCTCTATCATTACCCAAGTTGCTCTGGATACCCCTGGTTCCAAAGTGGACCGTGCCATTTCATTAGGTTATGTGGCCAACCTCAAAGCCAAGACACTGGAAGCAGAGTTACTGTCACCATGGAAGAAAGTTTCAGCTACAAGTATGTCTGTTGGTCTTGTTTTTGCTTTAAAAAAATTCTGAAAGATATGACTAAGGTAACTTTAGCTGTGACTGTGAAACATGAAACAACTTGAAGTGTACATTTCATATATTTCCTTTAAAATAAAAGGAGAAGGGTGAAGGATTATTTGTTAGCATAGCTGTACAATTTTTGCATTGTTTGGGGGAGGAGGCAGTGAAAAAAAAGAAATGTCAGAAAAAGAAAAGCTGTGCATATCAAGCATTTGTATCATTGCATGATTTCATAGGATTATATAAGTCCTTATAAGGTAAACAGCAACCACTGTATGCAGTGTAACCCATGTTGCGGTCTAGGTGTTGTGCAGCAGTTTACAGTGAAAGTGCCTCAGGCCTCAAGAAGCAATGTGATATAGCTGTAGTCAAAAGAAAGCACAGCCACATGTGATTTGTGCCACATAACTGCAGCATGTTTTTCACCCTACTGAATTGACAATTTTTCTTTTATTTAACAGTAAACATATTGTACCATCGAAGTCTAGAATATGGTGGGTACTTCACTGTGTTGTAGATCGTGTGATGATCCTGAGAGCTACGAAAGTGTCTTGTACCTTCTGGAATATGCAGGTTAAATATTTTGAGTGTTTTGAATGGCAAATTCAGAGAATGACTGCAATTCTATAGTTTTAATTGTTTGATCTGTTTGCTGTATGATTGGTAGATTAAATGTGAATCAGTTTTCTTCTGTGCTTTGTAACTGCTGAGACATAAGGTACTGCTGAATCACTGGCGTCTGTCATGTGTCCAGTTCTGTACTTATGATTGTTGATAGGGTTGACTGTAGATGAGCTATGTTGCAGTGTCAATGGAAACCACCAAGAAAAAGTACAAAGCTGATGCTGTTGTGACGGTGGACACAGATAAAGAATACAAGGTGCATGCCCAGGTGGATAAGGACATACGAGCGCGCAAAGAAGTCAGTGTGAAGGTAAAGTTAGAATTTTTGCTCTCTCTTATGTCAACTATTTAGTTTGTATTTGATTATATGACACAAATGTTGTCATCTTTCATTTGCATTAATCTGCTTGAATATATTTCATTTTCATGTTTTCTACCACACAAGTAGAATCTACCTCCACTACAACCCTCCCCCCCAAACAAAAACAAAAAAACGATTAAACAAACCAAACCAACCAAAACAAACAAGAAAAATAAAGACAAAACAAAAAACTGAAAACAAAAAGAAATCAACAAATCTACAGCAGATTTCCAATGTACAAATATTGATGGAATATCAGACCAGCACTGTAGTTCATATCAGGCTGTATCCATACTAATATCAGCACAGTATCAGGAATATTCACTGACTATGCCAGTCCTCTTATTGCACTGGACATACAGCACAGTACAGTATTATGGGCCCTAATGTCAGTACCATTATGTCACACAGCCATACAACACACACACCAACTACATGCACAAACCACACTCACACACACACACACACACACACACACACACTCCATCTCACTCTCTCATCTCACACACACACACACGCACACACACACACACTCTCCACACACACACACACACACGCACACACACACACACACACACTCACACACACACACACCACACACACACACACACACACACACACTACACACACACACACACACACACACACACACACACACACACACACACACACCACACACACACACACACAGCAACCTCTAAACACAATGACACCAGTCTCAATTTTTACAGCAACAAAGATTTGCAATGCAATTTGCATGATATTAATTGTGATATAAATTGCAAGGAGAATCATATGATAACCAGATTACTAAATATGACAACAACAACAAAACAGAAAGAAAGAAAGAAAGAAAGAAAGAAAGAATCAAAACACTTCATTACTCAAGGATAGCAGCATTAGGTACCACTGGACTCATAACTAGTCCTTATACATATCATATCAACATATTATTCCAAAAAAAGCAAATGAACAGTAACACACACAGTCTACATTTATGAAGGAAAGACGATGTGCAGATCAACAAATGGAATATTGGTATTTTGATATGTAGGTATTCAGATGAAACCATGTTATCCAGACAGGACATATTGTTTTGTTTTGTAGATGACCCATATTTTTTGTTATCAAGATGAAACCTTTTCTTCTGTTATTCAGCTGTAACCCATCTTTTTGTTATTAAGGTGAAACCTGCCCTTGTAGTGACATCCCCTGATGGCACCCTTCTGTCAGTGAATGGGAACCTGGACTACAGGAAGAACAAGTTAATCAAGACAAACATGGTGGTGGAGATGAAAGATGTCTTGAAGAAACCTATTGCTGTTGACTGTGAGTTGGATAGATATTATGTCAAAGGCAGTGTTTGTTGATTCAGTTGGATAGACATTAGATCAAAAGCAGTGTTTATTGATTCAGTTTTGCTCAATTCCATTGCATTCAATTCAGTTCAATATTCCTCTGTGAATTCACATTTGGAAATTAGAAATTAAATTAGGAAAATATGATAGGCTTCATATATATAAATATAATAGGCTTTATATATATAACAGACATGTAGTGGCTCAGTTGGCGCAGAGATAAATCTCCTTCCTTTTGATCCGACTGCAAGACTTAGAACCCTTCCAGGAAAATCTTTGTGAACGTGGCCTCCAGTCCATCCAGCTGTGAATCATTTCATGATCCTGTCCAGGTTCAGAAGAGGTAAAGCAGCCAGGGATTGGCACCACCCTCATAATACTAGTTGTGAGAAAAGCTGAGGTGTCTACAACTACATTCTCCTATGACCTTATGGTTATTGCACAACTGTGATCTTTACTTCTTTTCTTTGTACAGATCTACATGGGGTTGTGCGCTTTGATCACTGCTGACAAAGCTCAGAATTTTTTTTTCTTTTGCAAGATAATGAGCTTAAATTCTAGGGTATAGCCTGCCAAGAGTCTTACAATCAATTAGATTTTGTAAGAGATTTTTAAAGTCTTAAATCTGTTTTCAAATGATGTATACAGCAATAGGTACTGTTTATCTGTGCAGCTGTTATGTTCTGATAGATAATGTTTTGGAATGTGACAATTGCACAGACATTTTATTCTCTTTCTTTCTCTCCTTAGAAATGAAGGATTGTGCTAAACTGGCGTAATATATATATATATATATATGCATTTTTGTTTTATGTATTTTTTGAAGGTGGATTTCTATGATATGATTATGTAAGGTATCAGTGAGGTCAGTTCATGTTAGGGGACTGTATAAGTTTTCATCCATTACCTTTTTTAACTTTTCATTCCAGGTTGAGATGTACATTTCACCGCAGTGTAGTCTAGATTGTTCTGACAATAGACTGATACAAAGATAAGATATCAAACCCATACACTAGGCAGTATCTCAAGACCTGACCTTGCCAATATGTAGAGTTTGTGTGCATGCTTAATACTTATGCCATGATCAGTTTGGATCTTCTCCATCACATGGCATCAGCAGCATCAGTGCATATGGAATGCACTCATAGCACAGAGATGTTATCTTGAGAAACTGAAACTGTCAACAGACACCATGATGATGCGAGCTCGTGGGGAGAAGACGCGCTACAGGAACAACCTGAAGCTGTCTTCACAGTTTGCGACAGTCAAGAGCTCCCTGCAGGCTATGGTGGGCTCTTTCAATGCAAAGAAGAGGTCAGCCTTGTTAACTGTGCGCTCGAAAATGGACTACAACCTGCACTTCTGGCCGGCCATCAAGAAGAACATTGTCAATGTGGGACTCAAAATCCATGACCGCAGCACTCCAGCTCTCAGGAAATATGGTATCAACATGTACGTGAATCACAAGTAGGAGGGAGAGAATAGATATCTAAATGATTCTGTGTTGGTGATGATTATGACGATGATGATGGAGATGATGATAATGACTGGTGATCATTGATCACCTGTTTCAGTTGCATGAGGGTGTACATGCTTTTGACATGTTAGTGAACACAGGACCTGTGTATGCTTTCAACATGTTGAAACTGAATTCCAGAAGTTGGAAGGTCTGTGCCATACAATGGAGTCCACCTGCTATATAATGAACCTGCCCACAATGAAGTTCTGGCAATAATGTACTCTTTTATTTTCCCTGCTCACTTCCTTCTCTTTTCCTCTCAGAAAATGCTGTCTGTAATGAACAAAATCAACTATTATGCATAATGAAATTCCTCTTTGTATGAATGAGAGTTTGTTTTCCAAAGGCCTAGCTTTGCTGTGTATAGACTGCATTACAGTGAACAAGCACAGCACTCAGTGCACTGATCTAGATTTCTTCAAACACTGTTAAAAATTGTGTCAGCTGCTTTGCCATGTTGGTGACTTAATGTGAGCAGCATTGTTTGTATGCTGTGTGTGTGTGTGTGTGTGTGTGTGTGTGTGTGTGTGTGTGTGTGTGTGTGTGTGTGTGTGTGTGGTGTGTGTGTGTGTGTGTGTGTGTGTGTGTGTGTGTGTGTGTGTGTGCATTCCTTTTTGGATTCTTAAGTGACTGAGCGATAAAACCGAGTGATGAATGTCATTATGATGATGTATGAAATAGGAAATGTTGTGCATGGTATCTCAACTCCACCACCAAAACAACAAACATTCAGTGCTGTGTAAGGTCACTGATTTTTCTTACTTATAGCTACTATGAGCTTCTAATTAACAAACACATGTCCATCTCTCTTGAATTTTGTTGTACGTGGAACACTACTGTATTTTCCACTAGATCCATACAAAGAGTGCAACACAACAACACAGCAACAACATACAATGAACCACACACACACACATACACACCCACACCACACGCACGCACGCACGCACGCACGCACGCACGCACGCAGCACGCACGCACGCACGCACGCACGCACGCACGCACGCACGCACACACACACACACACACACACACACACACACATACATACACAACACACACAGATGAAAGAAAACATAACTTACACTTCTTTGTTGTACAGGAACCTGGACGCCAGGCGGACACCCGAGGCCAACATGTTGCTGAATGGGGAGGTCAGCCACAAGAAGACGCTGACGGAAGTGGAGGTGAAGATTCGCCATGGCAAAAACATTAAGCTGAAGGCAGATAAGGACAAAGAACTGCTCATTGCTGGCTTTGTGGCCCACACGGTTGCCGACTCGCAGGCTGCCGTCCGCTTTGATGTCAAGGCTGTCTACCCGCATAAGGTGGGACTGTTTACGGGATTTGGTGGGGCTGTTCATGATCATTTACTAGATAATGTAGGACTGGTTGTAATCAATTATCAGTAAATGTGCTTTGGTTCTGATCTTTTATCAGATAATGTAGGACTGATTGTGATAATTTATTATTTAGTGTGGGGCTAGTTGTAATCGTTCATCAGATAACGTAAGACTGCTTGTTGTCATTTATTACATAATTTAGGGCTAGTTCTGATCATTTATCAGGTAACCAAGGACTGGTTATGATCATTTATCAGTTAATGTAGGACTGATTGTGATTATTTATCAGAAAATATTGGACTGATTCTGATCAGATAGAGTAGGACTGGTTATAATCATTTACCTGATCATTTCTCATCATCATCATCATCATCGTCGTCGTCATCATTATCACCATCATCATTGTAAAGACATAGATACAGATATGGGTATAGATATAGATATAGATGCAGATAGGTAGATAGACAGACAGACAGACAGACTGACAGATAGACAGACAGACAGATATTATTGTTATTGATGCTGTTATCACAGATGAACAAAATTTACCCTTGAGTCTGTTGTTAAAGTGAATTCTAAAGAATGCCCTCAGATGAAGCAATTCATGGCCATTAACAAGCAGTAGAATTTAAATAGGCCTACAGCAATTGGACATGAGTGTTACTGGCAAACAAAAGTTGCTGATTCCTTATAGCTGGTGTGTGTGTGCGTGTGTGTGTGGTGTGTGTGTGTGTGTGTGTGTGTGTGTGTGTGTGTGTGTGTGTGTGTGTGTGTGTGTGTGTGTGTGTGTGTGTGTGTATTTTTGTGTGTGTATTTTCATGTGTGTGTATTTTCATGTGTTTGTACATGCGTATGTCTGTGTGATGCAGGCCATTGAGTACCAAGTGAAAGGGAAACATGAACACAACAAACGTACCATAGAGGACTACTTCACAGTGCGTTATGCCAAAGGCAAAAGTGTGGATGCTCACATGCGACTTGCTCAGGCTAAGAAAAAACGGTCAGCTACTTTTGATTTGTCATACCCAGCTGGAGAGAGCTACCCAGCTCGTGATGTCAAGCTGAATGCTGATCTCATTGAAAAGGTATTTTCTTCATTTAACAAGGCCTGTTAGGTCATCCCCTACAAATGCACCACCACCCTACCAGCACTCCACTCCTGCCTTTTTTCCTCACTCCTGCCATTTACATTTTAATGATATGTGATTCTCTATCAGTGTACACTTGCTGAATTGCCACTTATATGAGGATAAGTAATGTTTCATGGACATTCACTTGCATGGCTATCGCTGATAGTACAGACTTTTTCTTGCAGATAAGGCAACTTGGCTGAGGTGTGTGATTGTAACACACATCAAGACCAATAAAAGTTGATACTTTCTTGAAACAGATGCAGAACCTTGGAGTGATCGAATCTGTCACTGAGCTGATAGACTTGGTAAATTCATTTGCGTTTAGTCAAAAATCTTGTAGAAAACTGCAAGTTGCCTAGATTCCAAGGACTTGAACAGATTCATCAAAAGAACTTTCCACGACACTCCGACCTTTAAAAGATGATCAGGTTGGGGTTTTTTCAGGGGAGTGAAAATATTCAGTTTGCTAGATGCCAGAATTGTTATTGGTCAGTCAGATTAGATGAAGATCAAGCAACTTGACTATATTTAATCATCCATGAGGAAGATGTCATTTCAGAAGACCTCCATTTGGTCTGAATGTCTCACAGGATTTCTTTCAAGAGAGAGAGGTGAGATTTTGAGTAAGTGTTCTGGCAGTCTGAATGTCTCACAGGATTTCTTTCAAGAGAGGTGAGATTTTGAGTAAGTGTTCTGGCAGTCTTGAAATCTCTGATGATATGTCTTCTGTGGCAAAAATATGAAAAATGTTACCTCAGTCTTCATCACCTTGTGGAAGTTGTCAAGAGAAATGGCCTGATATTCAACATTAAAAAAGTATTATATCAAGAGCCTAAAGGTGAACGTTTTTTTAGAATGGATATACAACAGGCATAGTTTTCACCCAGATATAGGAAGATGTGTAGAAGTACAGAATATACTGTCACCAGAGAATACTCAGAGCTGCAACAGTTTCTGAGAATGGTCCAATACAAGGCAGCCTTTATTCTAAAACTGGTACTCCAGACAGCATTGCTTGGAAAACTGTTGAAGGAAGATGTCCATTGGCAGTGGAATCCTTCACACTAGCAAGCATTTGAAAGACTGAAAAATTGATGTGCAAAGACATTTGCGCAGATACTTTAATATAAAAAAACCAGCAATCATTCATGCTGATGCATCAAAAATAAGACTGGAAGCAGCACTAGTCCAGGATAACAAACTGATTGCCTTTACTAGTAAAGCTCCCACCAAAACTGAGCAAGAGTACATGTACAGTTGCAATGAAAGAGAACTGCTCATCTTCAGGTTTTTTGATTCAGTTCAGTTTTACATCAGCACCCAACTAAGGTGATATGGGTGAGGGAGATAACCATCCCAGGATATTTCAAAAAGCATATCCCTAGGTGTACACTTTTTCACACATAGGTGTTTAGGAATCACTTTATTGTTGAATTTGACAACAAACCATTGGAACAGATTCAGAAGAAAAGCTTTGCCAGCACCCCACCTCTCCTGCAGAAGGTAATGATGTGCCTTTAACAATATGGCATGAACATTCAGTACATTCATGTAAAGAGCTAATACTTGCAGATGCACTTTGAAGATTGAATTCCAAAGCTGACTTAGAGATTGATCTGGGATAGTCCATCTGAATCAAAGTGATTGCCAGCTTTCAAGTAAAGAGGAACCAGAAACACATGAAAATAGAATGAGAATGCATATGTGATAAACAAAACAAGGCATTCAGTTTATGCAATACAGTTTTCTACAAGCAAACTTCAACAGTTGAAGAAAGACACAAAAAATGATGCTGAAAATGGGAAACCTTTTGAGTGGAGAAAAGAGTTAGGATTCCTAGAGCAATGAGGCCATACACTATCCAAACTGTACACTCTGGATGCCAAGGCATTGAGAAGATCAAACTATTTCCAAAATCATACACTTTTTTGGCAAGACATTAATCAAGGCTTTAAAAGAGCAGTCTAGAGATGTACATTGTTCCAAGCACACCAGAACAGCAACCAGCTGAGATCCTGACCCAACATGAAGTTCCATTCAGATCATGGCATGTCCTAACATCAGACTTCACACTTGATGGCAGTGGCTTCGTTGTGGTTGTAAACTACTACTCTAAATGCCTTTTGTCCACAAGATAGCCAGTGCTGGACAAGCACCACATAGGAGTCATCACATACATGAAACAGCTATCAGGAGAGCAGGATATCCCAGAGAAAGTAAGCTCTGACCAAGCTAGTTCACACCCAATACCAACACGCTGCAGAATTCCAGAGGTTCATCAAAGAATGGGATTTTGAACACACCACCAGTTCCCCCAGAGCCCTCAGTCCAAAGATTTTCCAGAGTAGAATATGCAGACAATGGAAACATTCTGATCAAAGCAAAAGAGAGTTCTTCTATCACTTCTGTTGATCACAATTTCCCTCCCTTGTTGAACTTTTATGCTCCTGAAAACTTAAAGCTAGTCTTGCATCCAAGATTCCCAGGGCCTATTTTGATCAGATGAACATCAAGAACAACTTGAAGCAAATCCAGACATCACAAGAGAAGTATCATCACAGAGGCGCCCATGACTTTCCAACTCTCCAGAAGGTACAACACATTCTGATGCAGAAAGAAGAGAAATGAAGATGGTTACCAGCGACTATCCTGAATTAAGCCAGCAAGCCTCAGTCATACATGATCCAAACTCCCAAAATAGTGATCATCACTCACACCAGCTTCAAACATCCAATAAGACCACCATATACCACCACAAAAGGAGACACCTGATCTCAAACTTTTCAGGCAGAACACTGGAATGACAACACCATCCACCTCAGCCTCAGCACCAGATGAAAACCACATAATGTATCAGCGATGTCCAACAGTCTGTGAACTTTGACCCACCAGACCCACAGACACTTGACAGATGTATTACCCAAGCTGGATGCACTGTGAGCGACCCAACAGAGTGGACCCACAGACAATCATTGACAATCATCAGTAGTTCATAAATGCATAAGCAAGCACTTTTATTTGGTCTTTGACGTAAATGCATGTACACACAGTTATGACTGTTATCAACTGCTTGCAATCATTATTACTAAAAAATGGATCATTTCTATGTCACAATCAAATTATAGTAAACTCTAATATGAAAAAGAGTTATGTAATAGTATTTTGATTTCAGTATGCTCTTGCATAGCTACTATCTACATGAGCAACATCTCATTGACATACACTTGCACAGCTACTACTTACATAAGTAATGTCTAATAGAAATGCCTACAGGCTTCTTCCTACAGATGTGGCAGCATGGTTGAGGCCTGTAATTGTAACACCATTAGATCAATAAAAGTTGATACTCCCTTGAAAGCTCATCCTGTCATTTGTCAACATATTGCATGCTCCCTTCCTGCCCACTCCTTCATTTCACCCTCTTCCATACCACTTCATTTGATCATGCTTCTATGATCTGCTTCTATGATCTCTACTTTAAGGGAAAAAAGCAACAACATTCCAGTCTTCATTGCAGTAATGTGCAGCGTTATCTTAAAGATAGTACCAATGTTTGTCTGATTGATGATAGCCCATGTTTTCCTCTATATGGCAAATGTTTGGTCGAATCCTCTGACTGTTTCCTCTTAAGATAAATGATTGATCATATAATACCTAGGATTTGTTTACAAATGTATAGTTTTAAGTTTTGGGGCAACTCAGTTCTTCGAAGATGTACTACCTGCTGTAGTGGCTTTACCTGCAAATTGGTAAGCACATATATTCCTCATCACACCAGCATGTCCAGTATAGTAGATTCACAGAATTTTGTTCTGTTCATTTCTTTGTGTCAGTACAGGCTTCCGATTCCATCTTCCACTTTCTGAAGTAGGTTTACACAATCTATCAGGCTGAAGGCATGACTTCCTTTCATATCCAGTAGTAGAGCTAATAATATTCAAGCATGAGTGACCACCTCAAATTCTATTGTCCATTGTTAAATGGAGTGTCTGATTGTATATGCAACACTTTCTTCTATTCTGTGTTATGGTGAAGCCATGCCATGATTTGATCTTGGTGACAGAACCATCAGAGTATATGACATCTATAGAGCTGCAACTTGTTTGCTCAGTAAGAAGTAGGTTTTCATCACTTTTAGCTTCTGGCATTCACAGCAATGTCTTTTTAGATTGTGTGGTATGATAGTTTTCTATAGGTTTTAAAATGATTAGGATATTTTCCCCATTCTCTCATTCTTTTCTGTTCTGTTATTTGCCATATATGCTGCACTCATTCTAATGCCTGTCCCATTCATGACTTTCTGTATTGGAGTTGTCTGCTTTCTGTTGTTTTGACCATTTCATGCAGTGGATTTTTGTGGGCTTACCAATGCCCTGAACTGTACCTTTACTTCTTCTAGTTTTTGTCTTGACTGCATTGAAGAAATTTAGAGCAGGTACTGCAGTTTCTCAGTGGGGGTCTTTTGTGGTTCCCAGAATCACCCTCATTGTTTCATTTTTTTTCTAATTTCAAGAGTTTGGTTTGTGATAACGTTGTATGGCCACGTCCATGGTTAATTTTCCAGCTTGGTATATCTGGACGAGAACATTGTTCATTACCTTGGCTGTGTTTGCTGTAAGGATAGAAAGGCCTTCTTTACACTTGATTGTTGTGGTCTAAACATGCTTTCTGAAAGTTAGCATTTGTGGTACAGGGAAAACCTTGCTAAAAAATGCAGCAAGCCAGTTATAGCTATGGTTAAAAATAGCTGGATAGGATCAAAATTACAACATCTAAGATTTTTCCACATTTCAAGTCTTGAGCATCTAATCTTCAGTTTCCTAAAGTTTTATTGCTGAAGCACCTATAGAACAATAAGAATAGTTTTTATGTTTCAAAGTTTTTTTTAGAGTAATACTTCTCATGTCAAAAATGAACTTGCAAAGTTTAATTGTGTCTAAGATACAAAGTACATTATATAAACTGTTTCAATTTTCTTTTATACGTATTGATTTAGAAACTTAAATTTTTAAGTGAGCTGAAGCTCATAAATGAAGATTTTAAACAATAATTTAGCTTAGTTTTTCTATGTTGAATCACATTTTGTCATAACTGATCTCTTGATTGCGCAAG
>CM060315.1:46134134-46141634 GCA_030674185.1 Monoplex corrugatus
ACTGAAGACAAGTTTGAAGGACGATATACTGCTCAGTATGGAGAATCTTCTAAACCTTATGACCTAGGTCTGACTACTGTCTATTCTGATGATAAGATTGCTTTTAATTCAGACCTCAAAACTCCACACACAGAAGACTTAGAAATAAAAATTGGCTTTGCAAGGAAACGGCGTGTGGAAGTGAAGCTGTTTGGAATGTATGGGTCTAACGATAAAATCGACATAGCTGTCAAATATAACATCAGGAAGGAGTTCTGGGATGTTGGTGGAGAATTTGAATACTTAATCCAGGGATCAGGTCAAAACATTGGACTGACATTCAAACGAGATGGCCCACTGGATAATCTCAAGTGCTCTAGCACAGGGAAGTATATGGGCAAACGAGTCAGTGTAGAAACACAGTACCAAGATGGCGAGAAAAAGACTGGTAGAGTGGACGTTCGCACAAATTTCAAAGACTACTCTAACTTGGCAGCGTCATTTGAACACAGTGGAGTCAGTGAAAACTTTGAAACCACAGTCTACCTCAAATACAGAGATGACAAGGAAGCCCATGGAACTATCGACTTCCAACGCAACAAATGGAAACGTGTTGCCATGACCATGACTGTTAATCTTCCCTATGAAGAGTTCCGAGAGAACAAACTGACCTACAAACACACAAATCGCAAGAACAAACTGTCAGCAGAAGGTAGTCTGAAACTGGGCACAGCACGTGCGATCACTGGTGAATTAGACTTGGTAGACAACAGCAGACTGACTGTATCGGTGAGAGGCCCCTACAAGCAGTTTGAGTCCTTCACAGCTACTGGAAGTTACAATGAGGCTGACAAGAAGTTGGAGGGAGATGCCAGCATGAAACTGGCTAGACAAACTCAGCCTGTCACCGCCAGCTACATGGTCAGGGCAGGCACCTGGCCCATCATGGTCAACATCAGAGCTCAGACACCCTTTGAAGGCTGGGAGAATGTGGAACTGACTGCCACACATGACGGAGGCATGACTGATTTCACCAGCAGTCATTCTCTGACAGCGGAAGCTGTAGGCACAGTCAGGAGTGAACTGATCTTGGCCTACACATCTCCGTCTGTCTTAGATGGTTTGTGGACTTTGTCCAGCTCTGTGGAGGGCATGGAAGACCTCAAGCTGGCCCTGAAAAACTCACAGTCTGGCGATGAGTACAACTCCCAGCTCATTGTTGGGTGGGATCTGCTGAAAGAAATTGTCTTGGATGGCAGAGTACAGCTTGGTGATCGCTACTCCTCCAACAGATACAAAGGAAGCATGTCCATGACCACCCCTTTCCCTGAAGCATCCCAGCTCAGTGTGTCATTTGACCACAGTCACAATGATAGACTCATCCAGGATTCTGCTATTGCTCGCTTCAATGACAAGACATATTTGGATGCTGACTTTCAGTATACCGTGGGTGATCAGCGTGTAGGCAGCATGGAATTCCGTGAACCCAGACCCATGGAGTTCTTGATTGGAGGTGCTTACACTGATAAGACCATGGAAGGGGAGCTGAAGTTGAACTGGGACAAAAGTAACCCTGAGATGAACATCCATCTGAAGGGAGACTATGCAGACCGCACTGACCAGCTTGGAACAGACAGGAACATGAAGGTATGTGTATGGAGGTATATTTATGGAGCTTTAAAAAATCTGCTTTCACTTATCAAGATAATCAGTTTGTTTGTCTGCCTTTCAGTCTGTCTGTTTGCCTGTCTGGTTGTATGTGTTTTTGAACAGATATGGATTGGTTATAATGTGAATATGCATTTTTTTTAAAACATACTCTAGACTGGCAGATATATCCAGAAACTGAAATAAGATCCTGTCTTTTTGTCTGAAGATTTCTTTGTTTCAGTTACCGTAGATTCTGATTTTGTTTCCATTTCTGTCCCTACCCGATGTCTTAATACACCCCAACTCCTTTTGCTTGATGTATACCTATAAATGAATGCTTAAATGCAAATAGATGGACGACTGATGAACTGACAGACAGACAGACACAAGTCATGAACAGGTAATCATTAGTTGTTAAAAGTTAGATGTCCCACCAAATTCAGCATTGAGTGCTCTGGGATTTTTCTCCCCAGAACACTAATTTGTACACGAGTATTGGTCTGAGTACAAGTCTTTCAGATGAGATGAAAAATGAGATCCTGTATGTATCATAGGCATGGTGAGCAGAAAAGAATCTGTGATGTCGAAGGAGTCTTCTTTGGCAAATCCATGTAGAGAAGTCCACTTTCATAGATGAACAGAAATGCTTACAGGCTTTACAAAAAGAAATGATGCATGTGTGCTGTGGGATTTTGTGATGGGCGGTTCTGTAGGAGATCAGATCAAGTATTACCCAATAAATCCATTGTTACAAGAAGTACATAAAATGAAAAAACAAAACAAAGTGAAACAAAACAAAACAAAACAAAAAGACCCCAATAAGATAGAATGATTAATACAAACATGAAAAATGTGTAACAAAATAATAATTTGGGAATGGAAAACTCTATGAAAGTTCTTTAATAATGCAAATGATAATAAAACAAAAAGAAGACAATAATAATAATAATGATAATAATAATAGTAATAATGAGAAGAAGCAGAGGAAGAAGAAGAATAGCAATAATGATAATGATGATAAAAAAATGATAATTTGGGAATAGAAATCTGCTATGAAGGTTGTATAATAATATAAATGATAATGATAGTAATAATAATAATAATAATAAGAGGAAGAAGAAGAAGAAGAAGAATGATGATGATGATGATGATGATGATGATGATGATGATGATGATGATGTCTGAAGTGTAACATGTTACTTGACAGGTGTGGGTGATACACCCTGCACGCACAATGGGCATGGAGTATCTGATGAAGAAGGCGGCTAAAGAATTCCAGAGCGACTTCCTGCTGACCTGGGACAAGGCCACTGGACAAACCTTGTCCTACATCATCAACTGGACTGACCGTAGCTCTCGTTACAGCTCTGCCTATGATGCCATGGTCAAGGTGAGGCATGGTATTTTTATTCAGGGGGGGGGGGGGGGGGGGGGGGGGGGGGCTATGATGTGCTGTGATGTCTTGTGTTGTTTCATGCTGTGCTCTGTTGTTTTGTGCTGTATTGTTTCATATTGTGTTGTGCTATGTTTTGTTGTGTCATGCTGTGCTCTGTTGTTTTGTGCTGTGTTGTGTTGTACTGTGTAGTGTTGTGTCATGTTGTGTTGTGTTGTGCCTCAATAACGCAGCCCCCGATTACCTGTCAAGCCTACTTGAGATCTATGTTCCCTCACGTACCCTCCGCTCTGCCTCCGATCCTCTGACTTTTCGCTTTCCACGCACTAAGCTCAATACCTATGGTCCACGAGCCTTCTCTGTTTCTGGTCCACTTTCCTGGAACAAACTTCCTCTCTCTGTCCATCAGCAACCTACTTTTGTCTCCTTCAAGTCCGCTCTCAAAACTCACCTTTTCTCCTCTGCATAAAATCCTGACCTCACTCAATCCCCTCTGCAGCCTGTCTCCACTCGGAGGGGAATCACATTGTAATATATAATTGTATATAATATGCTCTCTATAATTTTCCATTGCTTTTATTCTTTCTCCCCATTTTAGCCGCGTGTGTGTGCGTGTGTGTGTATGTGTGTGTGTGTGTGTGTTCGTTCGTTCTTTGATTTAACGTCTGTTCACTATGTGTGTGTGTGTGTGTGTGTGTGTGTGTGTGTGTGTGTGTGTGTGTGTGTGTGTGTGTGTGTGTGTGTGTGTGTGTGTGTGCGTGCGTGCGTGTGTGTCTATTTTAGCGCTTAGATTTGATTTTATCAAGATTTTGCGCTATACAAATAAAATATTGTATTGTATTGTATTGTATTGTATTGTATTTTTGTGTGTGTGTGTTGTGTTGTGCTTTGTTATGTTGTGCTGTGCTGTGCTGTGTTGTGTTGTGTTGCGTTGTGCTGTTACACTGTGTCGTGTCATGCTGTTCTGTGCTGTTCTGTGAAGTGTTGTTTTGTGCTCTGCTGTGTTGTGCTGCTTACCACTGTGCTGTATTGTGCTGTGCTATACTATGCTGTGCTGTGCTTTATTGAGTGATGTTACATTGTATTGAGCAGTGTTGTGATGTGCTGTGCTGTGTTGTGATGTGCTGTGATCTGATGTGCTATGCTGTATTGTGTTATGTTGTGCAGTGTTGTGCTGTGCTGTATTGTGTGCTTCATTGCACTGTGCTGTAGTGTGCTGTGTTGTGTAGTGATACGTTTTGCTGCATGAAGTTGCACTCTGTTATGCTGTGGTGCATTTTGCTGTGTTGTGCTGTGCTGTGCTGTGCTGTGCTGTGTTGTGCTGTGTTGTGTGGTGTCGTGTTTTGTTGTGTTATGCTGTGTTGTGCTGTGTTGTGTTGTGTTGTGTTGTGTTGTGTTGCACTGTGTTGTGTTAAACTCTTGCCTTCCTGTCTGACTGCATGGGTTCAGATCTGCAACCCATTCAGCTGCAAATAGGATTCTGACCATATTCAAGGATATAGGAAGGTTAAGCATCAATGGAGATGAGATGGGCACAGCCTTCATAGTGTGAATGGCCCAAAGAAAGGCTGAGGTCTCCACTATTTGAACCTCATATATAAGGTTTGTGCCACATCCTCTACATCAAACTGTTTACATTTATTGTGCATCGTCTTATTGTATGATGTGATTTGCGTGTAATCGTGCTTTATTTTGTTGCATTCTGCATATTGTTCTGTACAGTTCTTCTGATGTGTCACCATACATCATGTAGTCATCTTAGATTGCCAAAGGTATTTTCCCACCAGAAGCAATAACGCCCTTTTGTGAACCTGGTGTGCTACAAGATACTGATTTATCTGTTTGTTAGTTTGTTTGTGTGTGTGTATGTGTGTGTGTGTGTGTGTGTTTTCAGTTTTCTTTTTGTTTTATTAATCTGCTATCTTCTCATTGCTACATTGTGTCAGTACAAGCAGTGGTGACTGTGGTGCAGGTGGGAGTACCCATGCGCAGTGTCCAGGTTGAGGGAGCCTACAGCAACACAGGGCGGGCAAAAGCAGCAGAAGGATCCATCATGTGGGATGCAGACAGAGACAAGAACATGAAGGTGGGAATGAAGGGAGAGCTGGACAAACGAGGCAACACCAACAAGGCGCGGCTCAGCCTTGACCTGCCCTTTATTGACAAGGTCAGTATACATTGTCAAGCACTGGACAGGATTGGATTGGATTGATAACTGTTATCACAGTGCCATTTTCCTGTATGAAATGCAGGTTGCTGTCCCTGAAATAAAAAAAAGAAGGTTATCATAGTATGATGCTGTTGTTTTCTTCTTCTTCTTCCTCTTCCTCTTCTTCTTCTTCTTCTTCTTCTTCTTCTTCTTCTTCTTCTTCTTCTTCATCCTCATCATCTTCTTCATCTTCTTCTTTTTCTTCTTCTTCTTCTTTTTCTTCTTCTTCTTCTTTTTCTTCTTCTTCATCTGCTTCTTCTTCATCATCATCTTCTTCTTCTGTGTGCATACATTCTTGCTAATTTAGCAGAGTGGATTCTGTGTGGAACTTTGCCTGGGACAACCTCTCTTTGATGAGCATGAAATGTATACTACACATGGGACCTTAGTTATTGTCTCATCTACAAGACTAGCATTTAGACCATTACTCAAGTTCTAGTGAAAGCAGAGAAAATCTCTTTTCAGTCTGTGAACTCAAACCTTGGACCTTTTATTTCTTTCACTTTCCAGTTTGATACTCTGTCTGTTGGGTCACTACTCCACATGTTTTTGAGTAAGAGGCATGTCTGAAGTTAGTCTTGACTTTTGAAGCGCATTATGTCGGCTACCCGCAACATTTTGAAAGGAGAATTTTGAGGAGAACAAAACTTTTAACTTTCAAAGCTAATACACATGAAGCCTGCAAATGCACACAGAAAAATGGAAGTGCCTGGAAGCTTGCTTAGGGAAAGAGAACTGACAAGAGTTGTGGTTATAAATGAGTTCTTGGCTTTTGCCATGAATATGTAATTTGTGATGCAGTACATATGGAAGACCACTAAAGCCATACAAGAATAATGTGAAGGTATTCTCATCAGCTATACTATCAATACAACCAGCTGGGAAGACACTGCCTTCAGTGAATTATATTGGTGACAGCTGTGCACACAGTGTGCAACTATATTTAAATTGTTCAGAACATTTGCTATTCAACAGAAGAGAGGTCAGGGGAAGCAGAACCAAAGGACATGGGAACTCTTCTCATTCAGTGCCAGAAGAAGAGCATGTGCCTTGAAGACTGGTCTTGCGTCTCACTTATTCTTGATCCTCAACTCTCTATGCAGAAGTTCATTACCCAAACTTGTCAGTCTTATAACTGTCAGCTGCAACGTTTCAGTTCTGTTTATAGTTATCTTTCAATTTTAGCAGCATCTAAACTCACGACTTCTCTTACCTTGTTTCTTCTCAATTATTGTAACTTTCTGCTGTCTGGCTTTCCTGCTTCTTCTGTCACATGCCTTCATTGTATTCCAAATTCCACAGCCATCTTGCCGTTGATAAAGATAGGCGTGATCATGCCACTTCTTTGCTTCATTTTCACCATTGGTTGCCTGTTTCTCAAAGAATTTCATATGAAATCAATACACTATGCTACAAGTGCATTAATGATATTGCACTTACTTATCTTTGTAACCACCTCTGGATGTACACTTCTGTCTGACCGCTCTGTTCTTTTGCTGACTCTACTTGTTTACAAATTCCTTGATAAATTTGTTTCACAGTCGGTCACCACTCATTTTTTCTGTTTCTGGTTTTTGCAACTGGAATGACCTTTCCCTGATTGTCAACAGACTTCCTTCAAGTCTAACTTTAAGACATACATTTTTGTTCATCAGTGATTTCCTTCTCTAAGCGCTCACCCATTTGTTCCACTTCCATCCTGACCTTCCCCTTTAATGTGCATGTGCTTTGTGCTCTTGAGTTTTTGAGAGTTAATGTTTTAGTGAATGATGAGAGCATGCACTTTGATTTGATTTATATATTCAGATTTCGCCCTTCATAAATATCAGTGTGCTTATGTGTCTTTCGGATCAGTGGGAGGGTCCAACATTAACATTGTATCTAGGAATCATGTAGGTCACTGTGAGTTTTCTGAACAAAGCAAACTGAACTGTCAGTGTGTGTTAGTTTGTTGATTGTTTTAAATCATTGACTTGGTTGTATTATGAGTTGATTTCTAGCTGTTTCAGGTAGCTATTGGACAGTGGATGTTTTATTCAAATAGGCTTGAGCCACTAATGAAGGGATAACATGCAAATACAAGTTCATGGTTTCAATAAGATAATAGTCATATACATTAAGAAATCTTATATTAACAATTCAACACAAACTAAATGTAAATTAAACTTTTAAAAACATATTTTTTAGGATTATTGCACTCAGGGAGGTTACCTTTGTGCTCACCTTTTTTTCTGTCCCATTTTCTACACCATCTTTTATGGCCACAGAA
>CM060315.1:46144134-46146634 GCA_030674185.1 Monoplex corrugatus
TTTTAGCTGCAGATTGTCTAGCTCTTTTGATAGAACAAGGACATAGGAACTGCTGTCTTGAGCTCAATCTCAGCATGCCCATCTTAATGTCCCAGTCATTCTGGTGGTGTCCGCTTAATGTTTCATAGGTATGGTTACTCTCCCCTCTCCTCTACCATTTCAAAACCTTTCCAAATGCAAGGTTTTGCTTAGACTCAAGGAGTCTGTCATGTAATTACTGGCATATTTGTATGGAGCTCATATGGAATTGTCTGAGTGTGATGAATCCCTCTTGAACAAACTTCAAACTACTACTCTTGCAAAAAAAAACAACAAACAAACAAACAAAGTAAAAAAACAAAAAAACAAAAGAAAAAACAACCAAACAAAACAAACAAACAAACAAAAACATAACTGCTGTTTTACATCTTGAGAATTTCACACAAGAAAAGCACAGCTCACAGTTACAAACTTTTCAAGACAATTGGAAACATCTCCAATAAAATTGGTCCCTCATGATATCGGTCAGGAATTGCCCTATAAATGTCTTCTGAAAAAATGTGTGTGAGTGTGATTTATTTTCCTATTGCAGTCTGTCTTTTTTCATGCAAAGTTCTATTTCCAAGCTCTCCCAGATACAAAACCAAGTGTCTTCCAGCACCATGTGTATCAAGTATTTCATTGAGGCATTATTTGAAATTCATTTCCTCAACGTACTATTATTTTCAGCCGCTCCAAGAAACAGTGTGAAGTTGTTTGGACACATGCCGAGTGACAGCATGCTGCAGACAGAGCTGTATCGCATGGAACAGGGACGGCGTGTGAGTGAAACACTGATGACTGTGCGACTGAACTCTTCCCATGTTCTGCACACCAGGCTCAACTGGAGACCAAACATGTTCCGTGACCTGCAGGTAAGACTTTGATGATCTTTTGCCGGGAGGATATTTTGTCATGTGCTTCTGTCAAAATCTTGAGAAATGACAAAAATATGAAGAGTAAAAATAATTTGGCAAACATGAGAATTTAAAGTAAGCATGGGACAGGAAGTTTACTTCTTGTAGTTTCATTTCCATCTGGTCTGAAGACACACTTAGAATCACAGTCTTTTTCTTTCAGATCACTGTGTTTTTTGAATGCTATTAAATTCTCACACAAGACATGATCAGCATATTCATTACAAACATTTGCAGTGAAAAAAGAAAGAAGGTTAAGAAAAAGGCAGTTGTTGGGTTAGCAATGTTTCAGTAAGTTTGCTATTGACATCTGTTTGATGTATGTACAGCAATACCTGGGCACACAGCTGACTGTATTCAGTTATGGCAGTAGTGAGACCTTACAGGCTGCAGCAGGAGCAGTGGGCCGTGAGTTGGAAGCCAAATATAAAGCCATCATGGAGGAGATCAAAGAAGAGGCTGGACCCCTCCTGCAACAGTTCCAGGTAAATCATTGTTAACAATAGCACACTTAGGTAAATGCTGCAGAAACGAACAAATAGAAAAAGCATGCAGGAGACCAAAGAAGAGGCTAGACTGTCCTGCAACAGTTCCAGGTAAATGATTGTTAACACCTTGACTGCCTAGAACGTAACTGTCACGTTGTGGTTTTGGTAGTAACAGGCGCCTAACAACGTGAAATTCATGTTCATTTTTCGTCGGCTTCGCCTGGCAAAACTATAAGGGAAATAACACAACAAACTGTTTCACTGTTATCTAGGAAGGTAAAATCAGGGTTGTAACCCTTTGATTGTTGGCCAATGATTGGCTAGTCACCGTAGTTTTTCTTGGAATTTCTAAGACTTTCGGAGAAACCGATTAGCATATCCAAGATAGCGGACGCTTCAGGCAGCTCGTCTGGTCGACCAGTTCAATCAGTTTTCCGACGGTTTTCCGTATTAGAAGTTTTAGATGAAGTCCTAAATGACCTTTGATGTTCAGTGTTCAATAAAACTAAGTTTTGTACTGTTTTCATTGGTTTTATGTTCCATAATATGTGTGTTTATCTTCCGAAACTGTCATTTTTTGGGGGGGAAAAAAAAACATTTTCCATACTAATTACAAACAAAACCAAATTATAGTTATATCACATCATAGACAAGGATATAAGGAAAAAACATGCCAAAAATCTTAGAGATCTGTCAGTAAATGAATGAGCAATGCACACTTTAGTAAACATACCATAAAAATCAAAAGTTTGCTCCGGCAGACAGGAGTTCAAAAATAGCTATTTTTCCGGCAGTCAAGGGGTGAATTATACATTTGGGAGATGTACAGCAGAAGAGAACAAACCAGCAATTGAATACACATTGTACCAAACTATTATACATACTAATAACAACATAATCAGCAAGAGTAGTGACAATAAAGAAGATGAAGGTGATAATGATGAAGAAGATGAAATTTGCTTGTTTGTTTGTGTAATTGCAGAATATAGGAACTTAAATGTGCTTTTTCATTTTTCCTTTGCAGAAGGAAATGAAAAGCCTTCAGCGTCATCTTGACTCTATGCAGACTGGCATGCG
>CM060315.1:46149134-46251634 GCA_030674185.1 Monoplex corrugatus
AGGGGACTGGGATGAATGGGTGGATGTGTAGAGGGGGAAATCACTGCTGGACAGGAAGATATGTCTTCTAGGTAGACTTGATGGAAGACAGATTAAGTGACATTCAAAGAAACAAGGAAAGCTCATTCCAGTTATGCAGATCCAACACAGAAAATGAGTGGCAAGCAATCGTGGAAACTTATGTCCAGTTTTTGCTTTGGCCATCTGGGATGATATCTTTCTTCAGCAAACAAACATTATGGTGTTATTTGTTAGTTAGTTGGCTTGATTTTTTTTAATTTTCACACTGACAGTCAATTTTTGCAGTGATTCCTTTTCTGTTAGTAAATATTGGAATCACATTTGATTATTTACAGAATTATGTCAGTGTTTGTGTAATGCAGGCCCTTTTTTCTTTGTGTATGAAGTAGGGGTGGGTACTTTGTTATATGAAGTGTGCATGTCTATTTTGTGTATGTTATACTTGATGTGCATGTCCATTTTGTGCAAATGCCATATACTCTGTGATGAAATTGATGAAAGTTAGTGTGCCAAACTGTTCCTACCTTTCATTACAAACAAAGTAGACGTTGTGTTGCAAAACACTGAAGCTTTTACAGCAGACATGACAAAGTAGCCAGTCATGAAATATGTCATATACATATTGTGGATGCTAAACAAACAAAAAACAAACAAAATGCAAGACATCCCCAACAGAAGATTTCATATCATCATTCCATCCCTTACAGGGTACACAGCAGCCTTGCGACAAACCCCGCCCTATCAGACCTTAGCCCAGGTCTACAGTTCTGCTCAGTCTGGCCTGTCCCAGCTGTCACATGGTGATTATAAACAGCTGGCTGATGCTGCCAACCTCAAGCTGCTGAACGCTCTGGATCAGCTGGGACTGAAAGAAACTTACCTGCTGGTGGTCACCAAATCCAAACAGCTCATTGCTGACCAGTTCCATGACCTGGTGCAGAGACCTGAGTTCCAGCAGATCTATGTCATCAGCAATGAGATCTACCAACAGGTTAGTTAGCTTGAATGGAAACAACGTGAGTAAAAGATGTGTGATATTTGTGATATTATACTCCCACCCACCCCCCTCTCTCTCTCTCTCTGTTTTTGTTATAATCAGTACAGTAAAAATTATTTACACATACATGCATGTTCATGCCACTATAAACATGTAATAATAATAATAATAATTACAATATTTATATAGCGCAAAATCTTGATAAAATCAAATCTAAGCGCTGAAGCAGACACACACGCAGGCACGCATGCCCGCACACACACGCACGCACACACACAGACACACACACACACACACACACACACACACACACACACACACACACACACACACGCATGGCTATAAATGGGGAGAAAGAATAAAAGCAATAAAAGCAAGAATAAAACCAATGGAAAATTATAGAGAGCATAGCATACAATTATATATTATAACCATGTGATTCCCTCCGAGCGGAGACAGGCTGCAGAGGGGAGGGTTGAGTGATGTTAGGATTTTATGCAAGGAGAGAAAAGGTGAGTTTTGAGAGCGGACTTGAAGGAGACAAAAGTAGGTTGCTGACGGACTGAGAGAGGAAGTTTGTTCGAGGAGAGTGGACCAGAAACAGAGAAGGCTCGTGGACCATAGGTATTGAGCTTAGTGCGTGGAAAGCGAAGAGTCAGAGGATCAGAGGCAGAGCGGAGGGTACGTGAGGGAACATAGATCTCAAGTAGGCTTGACAGGTAATCGGGGGCTGCGTTATTGAGGCTTTTGTAGCACATGGTGTCTAGTTTGTACTGTATGCGCTTTGATACAGGGAGCCAGTGAAGTTGTGCCAGGAGAGGAGATATGTGGTCAGCTTTTTTCTTTTTGAGTACAAGGCGTGCAGCATTGTTTTGAATGCGCTGTAGGATGTGAATGGTGGAGGCAGGAAGACCAGACAGGAGTGAATTGCAATAGTCAATGCGAGACAATATGAAGGAGAGAACGAGTTTTGCAGTTGTTTCGACAGAGAGATACTTCCTGATCAGCTTTATACGATGGAGATGATAGTAGCAGGATCTGGCAGTTTGAGAAACAAAGTTGTTCATGGAGAGGGTAGAGTCAATGCAGACACCAAGGTTTTTAGCTGAATCAGAAATTGGGACTGATGTGTTACATACAGACACATACATATAATCAGAACATGTAAAACTAGCTCATCACAGTCATCAATAGTGGCCCACCTCTATCCACCCAACCCTCTTCCATCTTTTTTAAATCTCCCCACTCCAGTCTGTTAGCTATTCATCCTCTCCATGACTCTCAGCCCACCTCCTTTTCCCTTTACCCATTCTGTCCCATACAGCCCACCCCCTTCCAATGGTTACCACCAAAACCCTTCTCCTTCAATGCTTCAATGTGTACACAGTATCAATGAACAGCTCTATGCTGTGATGTACCACCCATATGTAGCATAATTCCAGCGACTGACAACAAATGCCACTGTCAGAGGGGATGGGTGCCGCCCTTGTGGTGCTGACTCAGGAAAAGTTGAGGTCTCTGTCACCTCACTCCCCTACAACCCCAGGGTTATGGAACTATCTAGGTAAGACCTCAGGACCTAGCTCATGGGTTTATGTGCAGGTTTAAGGCTTGTGCCGTGATCGTTCTGGATCTTCTCCATCACATGGCACCTGTGACATTAGTGCATATGGAATTCATTCAGAGTGCGGAGATGTCATCTTTAGAAACTGAAACTGAATTGGAACTGAAGCCACTGCCTTGAACCCCCCTGGAATAGTTTTTGTATGCCAACACTGTTGTATTTCAGAAAAATTTGCTTATTTTCATAGTGTTTTTGTGAACATCTTTTTAAAAACAGTTGTTGGTGTGTTATGCAGGGAGTATGGGCCTATCACTACTGGCAGGTAGAGAAGAACACACGAATGGCTGTGGGTCAGTTGCTGGAGCTGGCCAAGGACGTCACCCTGCTGGAGATAACACGTATCAAGAATGCTGTTGTTGATCTGGACAAGTCCAGAGTCATCGTCTTTGATCCGAAGAACGGCGAGCTCCAGTTTGAGGTTTATCTTCCTGGTGAGTGGATGGAATTATGAAGTGATAGGAATTGATCCCCACAGAATGTTGTGGTCCAGTTTGAGGTTTATCTCGTTGGTGAGTGGTTGGAATTATTGAGTTTTTCTCACTAACAGGAACTGATTTCCATAGAACAGTAAGTCTAGTTTGAATGCCTCCCTGATGAGTGGTTGGAATTACTGATTATTACACACAAATGGAATTGATCTCCACAGAATGGTTACTCCAGTTTGAGATTTATCTCTGCAGTGAGTGGTTGGCATTATTGATTAATAAATATTCGTTATTTGGAAGTGATATCCACAGAATGGCTTTATCTTCCTGATAAGTAAATGGACTTACTGAGGAGTAAGAATTGATCTGGAATTTTAATTAAGTTCACTGAGTATGGTGGATTCACCTGGTGATTTAATAAAAAAAAAATCTCTGACTTACAAAAATTCAACTGATGAGTTATTGGAAGTATACAGTCAGGTTTTCTGCTTGTGAGTGAATGGATTTATTTCATTACAGGAATTCAGCTGATAAAGTGACTGGAAACTCAAAGTTGCAGGAGAATTGTATAATTGATAAGCCCTGTTTTGTTGGAATTGTGCAAGGAATCAGTGGTTTGTAGGAAATAAGCAGAGAATCATTTGCTGGAAGTGTCTATCTTTTTGATGATTCATAGTGAGTGTTAGCACTTACAAGAAAAGAGGTATAGAATGTGCATTGCTTTTGATATTGCAGTTGCACTGAAATCCCTGGCTGAACCTCCAGACTTGAGAGTGATGAAGTATGTTAACCGTGTGCGATCCTGGGTGGCCACCTACATCCCATCTCCTCAGCACGGCCTGTGGACCTCCATCAACAACTACCTGCCCAACATGGACACTGAAACTTGGCTGCCACCTTTCACGGGTCAGTCCTGTTCTTTATTAGTTGCTGATTCAACAATGAAAACCCTGGTTAGTGTACAGGGAGAGCTCCTGCCTTCCAATTTGACCGCACAAGCTTGACTCTGAGTCAGAGAAAATATTTAAATGAGCAGCTTTCTATTCACCAAGTTGTGAGTGAGTACTTGACCATCTTCAGGGTTAGCATAACTTTGCAGATAGCTCATTATTTTATCTGAAGTTTACTGCCTGATGCCACAAACTTGACCCCTTTCTTCCAAAGCAGTGCCAGATCAGCCCACATTCCAGACACATTCCTTGTTGGCTACCCTTTCATTCTCCGTTATCTTTCTTTTTTGATTGGGTTCTACTCATCATTAACGACAGAATTTGATATATGAACTGACTGAAACTGCTTTCTACTTACAAATGAGAAACACTCATTTTAAAAGGATTCATAATTCTGACATATCAGTGATGGTGTTTGTGAATGTTTGCCATGTTCTGTTCAGCTCATGCATACGTCATGGGAAATCAGCACGTGGTGACCTTTGACCAGAAGCACTACAACTTTGCTGGGCGCTGCAGTTATATCCTTGCACGTGATATGGCAGATGACCGCTTCACGGTGGTGCTCAACTACAACAACCGCCCGCGACATCCTCAGGTGCAGTCCATTGTGGTACTGCTGCGGGGTGTAGCCATCGAGGTGGACAGGGACAGCAAGGTACATAGACATTTGCCTTTCACTCAGGGAAAGTACAGTATTGTTGTCTCATATTTTCATAACTTGTTTGTGATTTTGGGCCAGCTCATTGGTTGGTTGCTTGGTGAGTTTGTCAGTGTGCTTGTCCAGTCGGCTGGCTGTTTTGGTTGTTTAGTTAGGTAGTAGGTTATCGATTGGTTGGTTGATGATTTTCTCTGTGTGTGTGTGTGTGTGTGTGTGTGTGTGTGTGTGTGTGTGTATGTGTATGTGTGTGTGTGTGTGTTTGAGTGTTTGTGTGTGTATGTGTGTGTGTGTGTGTGTGTGTGTGTGTGTGTGTGTGTGTGTGTGTGTGTGTGTGTCTAGGGGGAAGCTTTTTGTTTGGTGACACAGTATGAATGGGTTTGTTGGTTATAGTTTGAGAATTCTGTTCTTTTTTAAATTCCACTGTCTTTTTTTTTTATTGTTACAGGTGAAAGTGAACAATGAGGAGAGAGAGTTGCCGTTCTTCTCAGGCATCATCAGCGCTGTGCGCCAGCAGAACATTGTGCGTATACAAGACGGTCAGGCCCTGACCGTGGAAATAGACAGTGGCAGAGGCATTTACAGGTATGTCAAAAACACAGACACTTCCATTAGTATATAATGAATGTATGTGAATGACGAAACTGGACTTAGACTCATGAGACATGTTAGTTATACCCTATTCATGACATGTCTTTGTTGTGGCTACTGAGTTACTACCTACAGAGTTAATAATTTCTTGTGCTTTTCATACATTTGAATTTAGTTTGCCCTCTTTAATCTTGTTTTGGCAGTGCCATGTTGATCTGTGTTTCTGTTGATCAGCAACAAAGAAATGTAGGTGAAGACAAGGCAATGTAACTCTACCTTTTGACAGGTGACATGGAGAACTTTCTGTTATTCAGTGTAGCACTGAGCGGCTGGTACCATGGCCGGACAGCAGGACTGTTGGGCACGTATGACAACGAACCCTTCAATGACATGATGGACGCTCAGCATCGCATCACAGATGATGTGGAGGCATTCACCAATTCTTGGGAGGTCAGCCGGCGTTTCTGTCGCTCCAGGAACCTGGCCATCAGTGAGGATTCAGAATCCGAATCAGAGGAGGCCCAGGCCTGCGGGGAATTCCTCACCGACTCCTCCTCCTACTTCTCTCCTTGCTTTGGTCAGGTAGGACAGTGTGCTGAATGAAAGCCATGGCAGGACTATATAAAGCGCCGTGTGCCCAAGATGTCTGCTTTATTTCTAATCATTGTAACAGCACGCATTACATCTCTCCAACGTTTTCTCAAGTAATTTGATGCAGAAGAAAACAACACAACTTCATATTTGGCAGAATGGTAGCTATTATTATCTCCTAATATTTCATTATATGTAATGTGGCATAATGGAAAAAGTTATGGCAAATCAATAGAAATAGTTCAAATCAGGGCAGATTTGAACTATGATGGGTGGAGCTAGTGTGTGGTGTGCGCGTCCCACCTGGCAGTATGGACCTAAAAATAAATGTTTAGGTCTATCATACTTTAATGGGGCTGCAGTAGGGCTGCAGGCATATCACTGTCAGTTTCAGCTTGACCATACTATAACTGTATGGCCTACCCATGTGCATGTGTGAATGTGCGTGGAACCCTTATAGTGCCCCACTCTGCAGTACCATGAGCACAGCACGCACACAGGGATGAAAGTCTGTGACCTAGATCTTCTCACCCAATTCACTGGATCAGATGCCAGGCCTTTAATACATATGAGGTTCGAACAGAACCATACTAACAGAGTATTTGGGTATTGACCATGGGTTTGCATACTGATTTCAAGAAGAGAGGAATTTTCAGTTTGACTAAGAGGGATTCATTGGACTGAGACACGTCCATACATACATTCCACCCAAGTATGCCGGCGATTGGCTGGCAGACCTGATGAATCTGTGCAAAACCCTATGCTCTTGCAAGGTTTTGAAAAAAGAGAGACAGGAAAGATAAGAAGGAGGGGAAGAAGTTCGGAGTTTGTTCTTTGTTCAGGAGGTATTCATTACACCCAAGATAAGGTAATTCCATGTGAGCTTCACCCAAATCTGCCAGCAATTACTTGGCAGACTCCCTGAGACTGCACAAAACCCTATGCACTGACAAGGTCCTGAACTGAGGAAGGGAATGTGTGTGTGGGGGGGGGGGGGGAGACACGGCACTAAGCTGATACCACCAGAATGATGGAAACATTCATTTTGATGGCCTGCAAACGGTTCAATTCTTAAAGTTGCCTGCTGGGACTGAACTCAAGATGTCAGATCCTAAGTCACAGAGACACATGCATACAGACACACACACACACACACACACACACACACACACACACACACACACACACACACACACACACACACACACACACACACACACACACACACACACATGCTCACAAAGACTGACACAGAGGGCAATGGAGTGGATTTTGGTAGATGGACAAACATAGATAGAGAAAGAGACCCACACAAACAGACACACACAGCATACACATAGAAGGGAATGGGGTTGATTTAGTGGTAGAAACTGCATTTCTGGGAAACCCCAATAAATATTTCTACTGTTCAGTCTTATCATGACAAGGAATTTGACCAGAACAGATCCGACTGAACAATCGCATATAGAGCAGATACTTGTCTCATTTGTTACCAGAGAAAGCAGCTCAGACTTTGCAAATAAGTCCATTGTGGCAAGAGGGACATATTAACTTGATGGCGACGCTCCGCAGCTATAGCTGCAAAGCTCTGTGTCTCAACAGTGATGCTCTGCAGCTATAGCTATGAGATGTTATGTTTTTTTTCACCAACACTATGTGTATACTATAATAAGGGAGATAATACTGACAGCAGAGTTTAACCATTGACCTTTTAAAACATATACAACAGGATAGGTTTATTGTCGTTGGATATTCTCCATAATTTTTTTAAAAGTACCAAAAACTGTGCGTCTCAAGAGTTTCAGCAGCCATTTTAGGGTGCGTCTCCAAAGAGTTAAAACCCTGTTGTGTGTGTGCAGGTGAATGCCAGTGAGCTGGTCAGTGTGTGTATGGCTCATGTCAGGTCAGGGCTCAGCATTCAGGAGGCCAAGTGTAAGGCAGGTCAACATTACCGCTACATTGTGCTCATATGGGGGTTGTCCTCGGCACACCTTCCCAGTGTGGTTAGTCATTTTATTTGTCTGTCTTTCTGTTTCTGTTTCTTTCTCTCGCCATCTGTTTGTCTGTCTGTGTGTCTGTCTTATGAATTGCCATGCTTGCAGTCAATGATTCTGTTTGAACTGTATATGTATACACTGTAGGGCAATGCAGTGCAGTATACTTCAAGGGTTGCTTGTCAGAATGGTGTAACTCTAAAGCGATACAGAAGGTAGATACTCCATTCTGGTCAGAAAACCTCAAGTAATGATACAGTGCCTCAGATTGCAATACAACGCGATACATAATAATAGCATAAAGTACAAAAGTACAACATAATACATTACAACATAACTGTAATTTCGGGTTTGAATTTTGTTGTTGTTGTTGTCGTCTCATCAACACCTCTATTGTAAAATAAAATGATTGATTGTAGTAGTGTGCTATAATTATATCGAAAGGAAGCGAAGCATACACCATTTTTAGAAAGCCCTCGACTACGGTTACTTCCCCTGGCTTAATAGTGCTTGAGAGAAAATTCTAAAATGGAGCCCCTAAGAAGTTTGGAAATGAGTAATTTACGCATTGTATTTTTCCAGAAAAATATGTTTCTTGATACAATGTTATCAAGGTGAAAATTCCCTTGTTTTCCCATAAATTAATGTATTTTAATATTTGATTATTTTGCACCGTACAAATTCCTGACTGGGATGCTGGGACTCCTTGAGTGGACTACAAGGATAATCCTGCAACCCTACAAACTTAACACCTAATAATTAAAAGTGTGCTTTGGTTAGAATAAAAGATTACAATTCCAGTATTTTAATCACAATGGTAAAATCTTTGCAAGTTATTTACTTGTTTTATAAATTTTTGATTACTATCATCGGTTTCCCAGTCGGGAATTTGAACAGTGTTCAACAATCAAACAATAGAATACATAAATGAAAAGAAAACAAAGATGTTTTCACCTTGGTGACATTTGTATTAAGGAAAAAAAATTTTTTTGCAAAAATAATATGCATAGATTACTGATTTTGTAACTTTTAAGGGCTCCATTTTAGAACTTTCTCTTGAATGTTTTTTTTCAGCCAGGAGAAGTAACTGGGGTCAAGGTTGTTCTGAAAATGGCATCTGCTTCACTGTATTTTGTTATGATGGTAGCATGCAGCTGCATGATGAAGAAACATTGCAATAGTTATGAAGACAATCCTTACAAAAGATAAAATGCATTATTGTAACCATCCATATGATGGTTGTAAAATAAAACACTTTTTTTTCCATTCTTAAGCAACATTGCTATAGTTATAAAGGCAATGCTTATAAGAGATGCTATACCATCACTGGACCATCCGTCTGATATTTTACCATGTATTTGACTAATACGTTTGTGCCAGTGGATTCCTAAAAATGTGATCTGCATTCAGTTTCATCAACAAATCTTAGGAATAAGTCTCTTCATATTTGTTACAACTGCAATAAGCATATATATATATATATATATATATATATATATATATATATATATATATATATATATATATAATTATGTGATTGTTATATAGTATTGTGTGTGTGTGTGTGTGTGTGTGTGTGTGTGTGTGTGTGTGTGTGTGTATTGTATAAGAGAGAGAGATAAACGTATTCATTGCTTTGGCACTTTTAAAGGCTTTTTTCTCATTGCATGATCACATTGAAGTAGATATTTCATCCTAATTCATATTTATTGCTTCATTAGCATAGTATCATTATTATAGTTCATAGATCTGTTTCCGTCATAGCATAAGGGGTTAACATGTATTTGCTTTCGAGACACCTGTTTTCATCACAGCATTAGACATAAACATGTATTTGCTTAACATACATTACCTATGTGCTTTTGTCAAGAGCTTAGGGCTCTTGTGGGAGTTAGTTTTGTTATGATGAATCTTAAATGAATTATGTGGTTAAACCATGTCATGCTCTATTCCACACAACATTACAGTGAGCTGTCAGCTGCCCAGTGGTCAAATTCTGGGAGCAGGGGAGAATCGAAATGTTGGAAGAGGAGGGTCAAGTGCAGGGTTCAGCAGATGTGGTGTTTGTGGTGGAGGAGAGCTCTTGCAATGCATGGGCTCAGCGTTCTTTGGCCAAAATGGCTACACAGCTCGCACAGTCCTTAACGACACGAGGTTAGTTGTTGTGTGTGCGTGCATGCATGCGTATGTGTGTGTGTGTGTGTGTGTGTGTGTGTGTGTGTGTGTGTGTGTGTGTGTGTGTGTGTGTGTGTGTTGTATACATGTGTGTGTGCAGGGGCATGTGTATGTGTGTGTGTTTCTGTGTGTGTGTATATATATATATATATATGTATATATATATAGTGTTGTGTGTGTGTGTGTGTGTGTGTGTGTGTGTGTGTGTGTGTGGTGTGTGTGGTGTGTGTGTGTGTGAGAGAGAGAGAGGTGTGTATGTGAGTGTGTGTGTGTGTACATGTGTGTGTGTGCAGGGTCATGTGTATGTGTGTGTGTTTCTGTGAGTGTGTGTATATGTATGTGTGTGTGTGTGTGTGTGCATGTGTGTGTGTGTGTGTGTGTGTGTGTGTGTGTGTGTGTGTGTGTGTGTGTGTGTGTGTGTGTGTTTTGCAGTTTGTTGTATTGCAGTTCGTTTTTAATTGCAACTTTTCTTTGACTGGCCATCATTTTGCAATTTCTAATGTTTCTCAAGTTTCATTCATAATGTGTTTGTTTTAATTATTCACAAGTTGAGGTATGGCTATTGTCAATGTCAGTACAATTTTTATGTTATCCACCTGGCAGTATCTTTATGGGTTATGATGGTGAGGATGATAATGAGTGAGTGTGTGTGTGTGTGTGTGTGTGTGTGTGTGTGTGTGTGTGTGTGTGTGTGTGTGTGTGTGTGTGTGTGTGTGTGTGTGTGTTTGTGCATGCGTGCACATGTGTGCATGCAAGTCTGTTTTCCCAGTGTGTTTGTCTGAATGCACACGTATGCATGATGTTCCAGTTCATGATGTATCAGATAGTTTTGTCCATCGGTACTATCGTACTGCCAGTTCCATACTTATTATGGTGTGATTCTCCATACCCCGGTTGGGAAATAAAGAATCTGTCTGACTATGAACTGTCAACAGGTCTGAGAGGCAATCGATTTGGTCTGGTCAGTTACTCAGGCAACGGGTCCCAGGAGCAGCAGTTGATGCACACTATTGAGGGCCAGGTGTTTGGAGAACCCAGCAACTTCCTCAAGGCCACAGAGAGTCTAAGGTACAGATTTGTGTGGATCCAAGTTTGATTGATGTTTTTGATGAATAAGATGGGATAGACTTGTGTTTATAATGGTAACAGAAAAACATTTCGAAATTTGGAGAGAGACGGTGTGTGTGTGTGTGTGTGTGTTGTGTGTGTGTGTGTATATGTGTGTGTATGTGTGTGTGTGTGTTGTGTGTGTGTGTGTGTGTGTGTGTGAGTGTGTGTGTGTGTGTGTGTGTGTGTGTGTGTGTGTGTGTGTGTGTGTGTGTGTGTGTGTGTGTGTGTGTGTGTGTGTGTTTGGGATCTGTTTCATCAGGAATGGGAGGATGGTAGTTTCATATGGTTTTTTGGTTTTGGTTTTTTTTTTTTTTTTGCTTCTTTCGAAAAATATATGTAAAAAAAAAGATGAATTAGTTTGTTCATCCATTTATTTTTTTTTCAATTCATTCCTTCATCAATATCTGTAAGTATTTTGCATCACAAAAAAGAAAACTTATTCCACCTCTTCATTTTCAGACTGACGTACCCCAGCAATGCAGGAAACACAGGGGCTGCAGTGCAAGAGGCAGTCAAGTACCCTTTCCGTGTGGGTGTAACTAAACTGCTGGTGTTGCTGCCATGCTCGGCCTGCGCAGGTGACATGTATGCCTTGGGTCAGGTGCTGGTCTCTTATGGCTTCCAGCTCCATGTGCTGAATACCCAGGACTTCCGGTTGGACAGCTCCTCTAATTCCAGCCCCGTTCGTGTCTTTGGTAAGTTGGGTGTGTGGGTGGATGAGGAGGGAGGAATAGTTTCAGGTGGAGGTGAGATAGACGCAAGTGTTGAATTAGGGTGGGAAGGATGTATGTGGTGAATGTGTGTGTAGGGGGTTGTGTGTGTATGTGTGTGTGTGTGTGTGTATGTGTGTGTGTGTGTGTGTGTGTGTGTGTGTGTGTGGTGTGTGTGTGAGTGTGTGTGTGTGTGTGTGTGTGTGTGGAGAGAGACAGACAGACAGACAGACAGACACAGAGACAGAGAGCATTCATTACCTTCATTAGAGTTCCTATTTTCTGACACCAAGTGACTGTAACTTTTATCTATTTCCACATCAACTTGTCATCAGGTTTGGACAACAGTAAAGCACACACACAGAAGTCTGCTGCCAGAAAGAGTGAAACCATCTTCAAGAAACTGGGCAGACCTCAAGATTCATGCGCACAGCTGGCCCTGTCTACCAACGGCTCAGTATTTGATGTCACCCATATGACGGAGAGGGCCCGCATTCAGAACGAGTTTCTGGAATCGTTCGCAGCGCGGGGCGCCCTTAACGCTGTACCCCCTGCTTGCCAGGTCTGCAGTTGTCATGACGATGGGACGGGGCGTGGTCACACCGTGTGCCGGCTGTGTGACAACAATTCCTGGCTGTGGAATGTGAGTTCTGGCAGTGTTGGTTTGTCTGTCTCTCTCTTCTGAAACAGTTACACAGGCTCACAATTCTTTTTCTGTTGTTTTTTTTTTGTTTTTAGTTTTTTTTGCTGTTGAAGAAATTGTATATGTTTTGAAACAGTTATAGCCCTGGTATGGCTCAGTGCAGTCGATTGGGCTTTAAACAAAAATAACAGAAACAGTAAAATAGCACTCACTCATATACACACACACACACACACACACACATGCACATACACACAGACACACTACGCATGCGCGCACATACACACATACACACACATGTACACAACAGACACACACACACACACACCACACACACACACACACACACACACACACACACACACACACACACACACACACACACACACACTCTCTCTCTTTCTCTTCACACAAACACATGCAACAGACCACACACATGTGCATAACACACCACACACACACACACACACCACACACTTCAATCACTTCACACACCTATCTTTAAGCTTTAATATTCTGAGTTTTGTACTTGCAAAGAAATGAAACAATTTGAATACAATTATGACTTTAACGAGTCCCAAGTTCTATGAGAACTTTGAGAATTGACAAATGTCTTTCTTCAAGTGAGCCTGGCTCATCATTTGAGTCACAGAGAGATGAAATTCATCAACTGTGCCCAAGTATTTCTTTGCTTCCTATTGACATATCTTAATTGTAAGTGTGCGCTTTTTGCCCCTCATGTGTGGACTGCAAGTGCTACATGGATTTTTTGAACATGCAAGTGGGCCTATGCACATTCTTTCACTCTGTCCATTAAGTCATTTCATTCTCAAGTGCAGCTATAGGAGCAGTTCAAGGGTCATTGCATAATTAGTAGACTAGTCCTCGCAAATGCTAAATGCATTTCAGAGTGTTTGAAGCAATTTCTCAGCTCGGTTTGGCTCAGTTATGTTGCAATGTTTTTGTGTTTTTTGTGCCTTTTGTAAAACAAAAAGTTGTAGAGAGTGTCAATATGGCTAGGTGGTACACTACAGAAGAGGTGGCTGGAATTATGTTTATTGGTTGTACAATGGCAATAGTAGTGAATACATAAACATGGTAGAAAATGAGGTTGTTGTTTTTTTTTTGGGGGGGGGGGGGGGGTTGTGTGTGGTTTCAATTTGTCAATAACTTAAGTAATTCCGATTATCTAGATCAGGAGTACACCCTACCATGTACTACAAACAGGTTGCAACATGGCTGATATTAAAAATTTTCCTTATCTTTCCATGAATGTGAGCTATCCCATTCTGTCAAAACTAAGCATGATAATTGTATTTCCCATTCATTTTCTGTCAGTAAAATTTCAAGTTGTATATATTTGTGAGCATTTTTTGAATTTTCGTGATTTTTTTTTCTAGGTTGGTGATTTTGTTTTCAAAAATTACAAACAATTGTTGGAATCAAAGCTTAAAGCAGTCCTGGCTTGCAGGATCTTTACTGTGCAGTTGTGCATGCAAATATGTATAAAGAAAGTTCAAGTACTAGCAGGCACTAGCCTCTGTTCTCATGTTGACCCTGGAGATCAAAAGCAACTGCGCCCTTAATCCACTAGGCGGTACCCAGATTTGAACCCAAATCTTCCCAATGTAAGACTCCTGCCTTAACCATTTGACTGTTACACCCATCAACCACATGGTGGTGGAAAATTCAGCTTCATGCTGGCATTGCCTATTCTCTGTATCACAGCTTCCGGACAATAGTCTTGGGGCAGGGAGAACATAGAGATTAATTGTGTTAACTTAGTTCTTTGGGTTAACTTGTAACTTGGTGAAGTCCTGATGGCAGCGCTTGGCACATCTGTTTGTGTCCTGACAGCATTTGGGTGCTTTCACAAGTTTGTGAATTTTTATTAGCAGTTTAAGCCGGGTTTTTTTGTTTTTTGTTTTTTGTTGTTGTTTTTTTTACAGAAGAGGCTGTTACAGGAATCCTGTTGCTCCTGGTATGAACGTAAAAGGGTTAAATAATGCTGTGCCTGTGGTGTTTCTAGTATATTGTGGCCCCAATCTCTTCATTTTTGTTTTAAATAATCCTGTTATGTTTTTAGCTTACTACAGCTTGTAACTGTTCATTTTTGCTTTGAATAATCTTGCGTTTGTGTGTGTTTGCAGCACATTCCAACCTGGCTGCAATCATCCAGTACCGGTATCATGGGAGTTTTCAACGACTTGCATCATCAAATGATGGTGAGTTCAGTGATAATTCAGAGTTTGGTCATTAATTGTGTTCATTAGGAATTGTGATGATGAATAAATCTTCACTGCCATTCCTCTGGTTTTACTTTATTTTATGCTTTGTTCTCTTTACATTGCTAATGCTCTGTTTTATTTTCTTACATGGAACAGCAGTGGGACTGTTAGAGTGAAGTTTGTCTGAAATTTCCATGTTGGTGTGATGAAAATTCATTTTCTCTCTCTCTCTCTCTGTCTCTCTCTCTGTCTCTCCCACTCTCTCTCTCTCTCTCTCAGATTCAATAGTCATTATAACATCATGAAAACTGTCCTAGATTCTATGGCCTTTCATGGCCTGATCTCATGATGATCTAGGTTTCGTTTTTATCTATTGCTTCCACACCTAAGGTAATATCAAGTTGAGGTCTTGGGCATTGGTGGTCTATAGGGATTGTCATTTGAGGACCGTCTTGGTGGTCTCCTTACTGAGGTGTCTCTCATTCAGTCAGGGAGCCTGGTAGGCCATGTCTTTTGTAAGCTGGATGAGAACAGGCACTGTTTAACTCTGCTAAGTCTGTGAGGGGTTGGAGCTAAACAACAGGAGGACTGAAGTCATGGTGATCAGTAAAAAACATGAAATCCCCTCATACAAAATAACAGCAAACGGCATGACCTTGAGACAGGTTGATAAGTTTAAATACCTGGGAACGATCACTTCATCAAACGGCAGATGCACATCAGAAATAGTCAGCAGAATCGACCATGCCAAAACAGTATTCAAGAAGATGACAAGCATTCTTACCAACAAATGCCTATCAGTTATCATCAGGAAGAGAGTTCTTGAATGTTATATAGAACCAATACTGTTGTACGGTTGTAAGGCATGGACAGTCAAAAAGCAAAGCCAGAACAAGAGGCAGACGAGATGTGGTTTGTAAGAAGAATGTTGAGAGTTCCACGGACAGCAAAGAAAACAAAGGAGACAGTCTTGATGGAGGCAGACACAAGTAGATTATTCATAAGGAAGATTAGGAAAAGACAGGCAATATTTATAGGCTGTTTTATGAGGAAAGGGGATTTGGAGCACCTGGTCACAACAGGAAAGCTGGAGGGAAAGAGACCACCAGGTAGACCCAGGGAGAAAATACTGGACGGACTTGCAGAGTGACTGAAGACAAGGAGGGTGGAAGAGATGCTTGAGGCAACAAGAGATAGAGACAGATGGAAGTCCATGATCACCAACGCCATGCGGCAGGGCACCTGATGATGATGATGATAATGAAGTGCCCCAGCAGCAGTGAGGGTCTCCTCTGGTGGGGGACCTTATGGGGGCTTGACATCTCTTGCCCTCATGGCTTCCTGACACTGGTCTTTTGATTAAATGGGGCTGAAGGAAGCTGGTGGATAGGGTGAGGAAATCAAGTCAGGTTTTTGCAGTTGGTGGATAGGATGTGGGAATCAAAGTTAATCATGAGCCAAAGAGGGAAAAGAAGTGAAGAAAGAAATAATATGAAAGGTGAATGGTTGTATAAAGCCACACTAGATCAAGCACAGAAAAGGCAAGACAGAGCATTAACTTGAAGAAAGACATAGTGGTCTGCGTTTTGTCCATTCTTGATGATGGCGGCTGAAGAGAAAGATGTGAGCAGAGCTTTCTCCAGTGTAGTTCATGCATAGAGGGCACCAAGGGTTGGACCATGAGGCCCTGGCAGGGCTGCTTCTGGTTCTTCTCTGTATTAGCCACTAAACTTGGCCGAGATTGGCCAAGGTACAACACCATAAGGCATACAGTCCGACATGGTTCAGTATATGAAGCCAAATTAAGTTCTCTGATATTTAGTAGAATGGAGGCTTTGATATATTAATAGAATGGAGGAGACATAATGTGAAAAAGCATTTCTGAGTATTTATAAACAAAGAATGGTTGATTGTTTTCTACAGAACTGGTCTTTCAAGTAGGTTGGGTAATCTAATTTGAAGAGAAAGGTATATAATTTATCGATAATCTTAATCGTTTGCACATCCAGAAAAATACATTTTGGACTTTATTTTAACCCTAGCTTTGCTGAGTTTCATATAGATATACACATCTTGAAAATGAATAAAAAACACAGTGAAGTTGTAAAAACATTTATACTTTACAATAAATTTGCAAACAAATTTCATTTTCCGATGGAATGTTACTTGTATAAGCATATGAGAAAAATATATCGTTGTGAGATTATGTCTACAAATGGCCACGTTTTCTTCTTTTTGCTACAAACTGACAAGAGCTGCCACATGAGACGTTCTCCATCTTCTTTTGTGATGTTTTACCAGTTAGAGCGCAATATCCCTCTTAGACAAAACGTCAGTATCTCAGATTATGATGGTAAATGGTTTTCTGTCTTGGTTCTTATGTCCTTTGTTTATGTTCCACAAACAATCTATGTTATATGTGCAAGTAGTGCATAAAACTCCTTGTATTCAGGCTGGGGATCTTGCATTAAAATTTCAGAATTTGGAGTCCTCTCTCTGTTCTGCATATTGTGTGACTGATGCGTACTGTGTGTGTGTGTTGTGTGTGTGTGTGTGTGTGTGTGTGTGTTGTGTGTGTTTGTGTTTGGAGAGGGGGAATTGATACGAAAATGTGTGCTTGTGTATGCCTGTATGCACTTCATGTGAATGATGATTGTTTCTGCTATTGTTACCAGTGTTGTTTATGTTCAGATGTACAATTGTTGCAAGAATTGATATGAAAAGTTATAACAGTGTGTCTTTGTCGGTTCTTGTCGCAGACTTCACTTGATGCCCCGGATGTTGCCATGGCTGCCTAAGAAAGAAGTACTGATGACATCGTGGCGGGTTTCACATCACAATTATTTTTCCTGTTTTCCATCATTGTTTCTTTCAATTTGGTTTCTTTTCGTTCACATTATTTTTCATGGTTTTCTGTTCTTTTCTACCAGTTTTTGTGTTCATTTATTTGTTTGTTTTTTGATCATCAGTATCTTTCATTGTTACATTCTTGGAGTTTTGATTTCGAAACAGACATATTTTATCAGATTGCAAACTGTTGGTTTTTTTTGGTTGCTGTTTTTATTTTTGGTTATTTGCATATTTGTCAAGTTTACATGTTTAAGACATGTTGCTACCATCCATTTGCTTGTATTCTCTGCAGCAAATGGAACCACATCAACATTCTTTTTAAAATTGTGATGTCATTATATAGTCTTTTTGTTTGTTGTTTTTCTGATTGTTTTTCTTAATTTTCTCTACCTTCCCCCCCCAACATATAAACATTTATTACATATTGTTTAATATAACATAACTGTGCATCTGTCTTGTAAATCGCATCTTTTAATAATCATATTCTGTGTGTGAAATAAATGGAAAACATTATGCTTTTTTTTTTTGCATGTCTTTTTGTAAACATTCTGTTTGTGGTCAGCATAATGCTGTGGCTAGATAATTTATGTTTTGACATTGTGAAAGACATGGGAAAGGGATGGATGGTGTAGATATTTTAAAAAAAGATGTCTGTTTTCAATGCTGTACATTCAAATGCTTGTAAAGCTTCCACTGTATCAGCACCTGTGTGAAATCGCTCACCAAGTCCATGTGTTTGTCATTGTGTGTGTGCATTTCAGACTTATTATTACCATTGTAGCATGGCTTTGTGTGGCTAGAGATCGGAGTTTGGAGTTTACTCAAATTCATCACACTCGGATTGTTCCATATATGCTTGGCCCAAATTTGCCAGCCATTATCTAGCAAGCGCCTTTCACCTATGCTAAAACTTAAATGCAATGGCAAGATCTTAAAATGGGGAGCGGAATGGAACCTGTGAAACACTAACATCACTGCAATAATTGGAGAATTAAGATGCTGTGAGATAAGATTTAAGACATGAGATCCTGAATCCACAGCTCTATCAAAAAAGCTAGCCACCATTTTTTTCCTTAGGTTTTTGTGGTGTTTTTCTGTTTGTTTTTTCAAATAGAAATATATAAGTCATCAAAAGCATAGATTTTAGTCAACATCATTTATTTTCAATGAAACCTGCTTGTAATCCAGCTTTAGTGTAATATATAATTTGTGTTGGCATGGATAAGTTGTTGATGTAAAGACTGAAAGAGTAAGATGCTGTTATATTTCAACTCATTTCTGTTAACTTTATGTTCTGCACCTCATTTCATTTCAGCGTACTACAATCTGTGCTCATTAGTAAAGAAAAGAACCATCATTTCGAATCGGTTTGAAATTTTTGAAAAACAGAATAAATGTGAAAAAACATCTGTTTGATGTTGTTTATGTGCTAATTGTTTGGGTATTTGTATCTGTGTGCACATGCATACACACACACACATATAAACATATACACATTGTACACACACAAATGCACACACATACATACGCACGTATGCACACACTCACACACGCACACACACACACACACACACACAGACACACACACACTAAAGTTCGTGCTTAGAGAAAAAATTCTCACAAGGAAACGTGTGGTAAATAAACACACATGTATGTTTGATTGTGCATACATGTATGCATGTAATTGTGTGTGTGCACGCGGGCGCGCGCACATGATGCATCTTGAAGAAATTCAGTAGCTCAATCACTCTGGCAAAGACATGCACACAAACGCACATGTGCAAACCCATCCACCCACACACACCATCATTACCAACAACAATAGAATTCTGCATTTTTGTGTAAGTGGTTGCAATTGATGTTAAGGCCAATTCATAAATCAAGCAAGTGTTTTCTAAATCATGACTGACTTATTGAACAAAGCAGTAGCCACTGAAAAGAAAAAGAAAACGAAAGAAGAAAAGATCTTTACAAGACCGCACAAGTTTTCCCAAGTCACACATTTTCAAGTCATTTTTGTTTTCGACAAGCACATTTCATGCCGTGTTTTTGTTTATTTGTTGTTTTCCCCCGTCTCTTGCACCGTTGTTATATTACTGACCCCACGCCATTCATTTCTGCCTTCCAACAACCCTCCAAATTCACTGACACTGAAGTCATCATCAGACTAGGACGTGAAGGGCCACAGGATCTGGGATACTTCTTTTTACGGGGCTTTGGTGATGGGAAATGGATGATAGTGATGATGCTTTGGAATTCCTGCTTGGCGGGGTTGTACTGAACAGTTGAAAGAAACTGTGGGGCGAGCTGGGCAGCTGAAAGTCCTCAGAAGAACAACGCCTGTCAAGCAAGTGTTTCGGCTCTCAACTCCCTAAATTCTCATGGGACTAAGCTGAGTCCAGGTCATGATTCCTGGATGCGTCTTTACTATCGCCTTTCTTATATTTTCTCTCTTTTTTTCATAAAAGATCCTGGTGTTGACCAGGCCGACAGATATAGACACACAGGTGATGGTTTGGAGATTTGAGCAGCACCCTCATAGACACATCTGTGAAATTGGGCGAGACTCAGACTGTATGTTCCTGGTCTTCTTATGAGCTTACAGCACGCTCAATCCTGCGTGGTAGGAGCTGGTCAGGGCCAATATATCACACAATACTTTTTTTTGACTGGTGGGGGTTCAAACTCACAACCTTCCATTCTGTGGTCCACTGCACTAACCACTTCACCATATTGACCGATTTTTCATGCAATGTTTACCATACAAAGCAACTGGCCAGGGCAAAATTTTCAGCAGTTAGTTTCTCAACTTTGTGAGATATGTGAATCTAATTTGATTAACATCAGTGCATAAATATCGAAGGTATAACTTAGGTTGGCTACTTGATCAATAATACATTTCAACAACAGCTTCTTGGCTTTCAAACCATGTGTTTTTGGACCTTATGCAATAATGTACTAAAATGAATATATTGTGTGCATTTTTACCAAATCCGTCTAGAAGCCAATAAGGAATCATTGCAGACACTTGAAAGCCGTTTTGCATAGTTCTGATCTTGACCTTTCAGAGCAATCAGTAAAGACACTTACGTAATGAATGAACCTTACTGTCCCAATTCAAACTGTCATAAGCATAAAAATTTGCGACTGCTTGCTGAAATAATACAAACTTGCTAAACAAATTAATTTGGAAAAAAATTGTCAATTAAAAGTGTTGCTGGGACATTTCCTTCACAAGCAAATGTAAGTGCATGTGCATGCACACACACACACGCGCTCAGAGATACACTTATCTTTTATATGAAATTGATATCAAGTAATCTCCTACCCCCCCCCCCCCCTCCAAGAAATTTTAAAATTGCCATGTTGGTGTTTTTGTTTTTTTCTTCGGCAGAGAGGGTGTAGAATGTAGACCTACAGTCCCTGATGTGCGTGCGTGCATGTGGGTATCCGTGTGCGTGCATGTGTGTGTCAGTGTGACTGCTCGCATTTGTGCATGTGAAACATCAATGCTTCTGTTTGTATTACATTCTGTGTTTTGTAAATATATAGTTTCGAAAATAGCTCGAATGCTTATGGCCATTTTCGTTCTTTTGATTCAAACTCAAAATAAATACAACAAACTGAGAAACACACACACGCTCGCGCACACACACACGCGCGCGCGCGCACACGCACACACAAACCCAAGCACACACACACTCACTTCTTCACGACATCTTGATATGGGAATTCCACAAGGTTCAGTGATGGCACCGCATTTATTTAATATCCTTATACAGGATCTTCCTAAAGCACTCTCAGATCGTGTTGTTTTGGCACAGTACACTGATGATACATGTATTTGGATGAATATCACTTTAAAAAAGACAACTCCACAGAGAGCGCAGAATTACATTAGGAAGTTGTATCAATCTGATCTTGATAATCTTGGAAACTATATGTTAGAAAATGGTCTGTCTTTGCTAGCAGAAAAAACTAACATGATGCTATTTAATCCTGGTGGTACTTTAAGTAATTTACCTACTTTCAGATTGCTTGGTGAAGTGTTACATTACAAACAGGTTGTAAAATTTCTGGGAGTCTTTATGACATCGAAATTAAACTGGAATGTCCATTTTGATTTCATTTCCACAAAAGCAAGAAAAGCCTTAAATTTTCTGAAGATAATAAGCAGATTACCTTGGGGTATGGATACAAACATACTAATTCATTTATCAACAGCACTTGTACATCTAAATTATCTATGCACAAGAAGTGTTCTTCAGAGCACCAAAATATCTATTAAAGAAGATACAAAGCTTAGACTGCAAGCGTATTAAAATTGCTCTAGGTGTCCCTACTCATGCTTCTAATCTGGAAACGTACAAAGTTGCTGGAATTCTGCCTCTGAACAACTATCGTGAGCTACCGACAGCAAAATTTGCAGTTAGAACTACTTCACAAATGGACAATTTTGTGAGTAAGGAAATGAAAATCAGGTCTGATGTTGACTTTCCAAAGCGAGCAAAAAGCATTTCATCACAAACTTACATATCTGACTTGGTCAAACAATCTAACATAAATATGGATGAAATAGCTGAGACACCATCAACAACGCCTATCCCTACATGGAAATGCTAAAAGCCTCTTTTGATATTGATTATACAGACGCTAAGAAATCTGAAAACGTCAACATTTCGATATCCACAGCAAGAGAACACATCAATGAAAAATACCGTACCCACCTTCATATTTTTACCGATGGATCAGTCTTTGAAAATAAATGTGCTGGAGCAGCATTTTATGTTCCAAAATTTAAAAGAAAAAAGTCATTTTTCGTTGGGACAAACATATCTATCTTTACAGCAGAATTAGCCGCTATTATAGAAGCATTACATTATCTAGTAAATCTTAAAACACGTGCCTTTCAAAGTAGTTCTCTTTGTTGACTCAAAATCTGTATTATATGCCTTACAGTCTTTTGATACCGATACAAGACCTGATTTAATTACTGAGGCAAATCATCTGATACATCGTTTAAGGATCAAAGGTACAGATATCAGTTTATGCTGGGTGCCTTCTCACGTTGGTCTTCATGGCAACAAAGTAGTTGACAGAGCAGCTAAGCAAGGCGCGCAGAATTCTGACAATTCTATAGAATTACATGTTCCTACTTTCGTAAAAGAAGCTTGCAACTTGCTCGAATCAACCTCATGGTCTCGATTTTATGAACATTTAAATGAACAGGTTGTGTCACATAGACTCACAACAAATGATAAAACTTACCGTTCAAAACGTGTGTAAAAAATTGCAGTATTCTTCCATGTATCATTTGAGATCGATTGTTGCTGTTCGTTTTCATATTCAGCTAAACGCGTTGAAAACAAAATATTGTAAAAATGTCAAGTGTATTTGCGGAGAACAGTTCACACTGTTTCACTGCTAATTCTACTGCAAAATGCTACATTCCTTTTTACCAAAAATGTTTACTCAAGAAAATTATTCTGAAACTCATTTCCAAAAAGTGACATCAGATCAATCTTTATTAGTTAAAATTTCAGAATCATTAGTTCACAGTCCTGTTAATGCATTACTTTAACTTTGTGCGGTTTGTGTATTAGTGTTACAATTTTCCTTCATATTGTTGAAGTTAATTGTTAAAGTTAAGTTTTCGTTCCATTTTCCTGTTCTCCCACCTATTTGTGTCTTTTTACTCTATCTCCCCTCTGCCCCAATCCAACCCGCCCAACTATCGTTCTAGATTTTATTTTATTTATTCCTTTTTTATTCCCCCCTCCCCCATCTAATATCACTTATAGTGAAAAGACGTTAAATCAAAGAACGAACGCACTCACACACATACGTGCCTGGGTAGTAAACCCCTTCTGCTTTTGTGTATCATTATCAGGGGAAACAACTCATGTTTTTTAAAGATTTGCTTGTCCATTGTAATGGAGTTGTCTCCCGTTGATGTCAGTGGAACGTGTTTAGGGGACGTCCGTGGTATTTGCTTTAGATATGCGCACTTGTCTGTGTTTGCTTTGGCTTTGTTTGATTTTGGTAACTTGCGCTGGTGGTTGACTGATAAGTTTCTTGAACATACTAGACTGTTTAAATAGTATATTATGTTATTGTATTATTTGATTGGTGGTGGTAATGTGCATTTGGTTGGCTGGCTGTGCTGTCTCTATAAGACTTTTAAGCTGTTTGTGCATGAATTTTCACAAAATTTGTATGCATAGGTATTCACTAAATCCAGGCGTTGCTATTGTTCATGCATGAGTTTTCACCAAATTTATTGCAACATGAAACACTTTAAAGCAAAACATGAAAGCAAAACACGCACATTCACACAAAGAAGTAAATAATACATTTCACGAGGACTACATAATAATAATAATAATTACAATATTTATATAGCGCAAAATCTTGATAAAATCAAATCTAAGTGCTGAAACACACACACACGCACGCACGCACCCATGCACACGCACACACACACGCACACGGCTATAAATGGGGAGAAAGAATAAAAGCAATGGAAAATTATAGAGAGCATATTATATACAATTATATATTGCAATGTGATTCCCTTCCGAGTGGAGACAGGCTGCAGAGGGGATTGAGTGAGGTCAGGATTTTATGCAGAGGAGAAAAGGTGAGTTTTGAGAGCGGACTTGAAGGAGACAAAAGTAGGTTGCTGACGGACTGAGAGAGGAAGTTTGTTCCAGGAGAGCGGACCAGAAACAGAGAAGGCTCGTGGACCATAGGTATTGAGCTTAGTGCGTGGAAAGCGAAAAGTCAGAGGATCGGAGGCAGAGCGGAGGGTACGTGAGGGAACATAGATCTCAAGTAGGCTTGACAGGTAATCGGGGGCTGCGTTATTGAGGCTTTTATAGCACATGGTGTCTAGTTTGTACTGTATGCGCTTTGATACAGGGAGCCAGTGAAGTTGTGCCAGGAGAGGAGATATGTGGTCAGCTTTTTTCTTTTTGAGTACAAGGCGTGCAGCATTGTTTTGAATGCGCTGTAGGATATGAGTGGTGGAGGCAGGAAGACTGGACAGGAGTGAATTGCAATAGTCAATGCGAGACATTATGAAGGAGAGAACGAGTTTTGCAGTTGTTTCGACAGAGAGATACTTCCTGATCAGGCTTATACGATGGAGGTGATAGTAGCAAGATCTGGCAGTTTGAGAAACAAAGTTATGCATGTGTATGCACACAAACCGTGATAGGGTTTCATTCAATACCTTGATCTAACTCTGTTATATTCCGAATACATCTTTCTATGATGAGGTAGGAATTTTATTATTAAAGTGGAAGAAGAAGAAAATTCCTAGAATATGAAATTCAACAAAACGGATAAGTATGTGTGTATGGCTTGACTGTCCCATTCTCTGTCTTCCTCAGAAAGTAGATTATGATCGTTGTAAACATTTACCAAAAATTTCAGACTGTCCGTTTATAGATAAATATACAGGCACTAGGTTATGATTAGGCACTAGGTTATGATTAGTAACTAACCAATCTATGTCTGAAAAAAGAGACCAATGAAGAAGAGCAAGTGAAACGTTAAACAAGAAGGGGGTGTGGAACTCCATGTGCCTGCATACAACTGAGACAAAAAAAAATTGTGTCGTAGAACCCCCCCCAAATACAAATAAAGATGAAAAATCAGGCTGATAAAGACAGCAAATTTTGTTTACGACGGGTCAGTCTGAACTATGTCAAAATGGAAATGTCCATCATCATCATCAGGTGCCTTGCCACATGGTGTTGGCGATCATGGCCTTCCATCTGTTTCTATCCCTTGTTGCCACAAGCACATCTTCCACCCTCTCTGTCTTCAGCCATTCTGCAAATCCGTCCAGTATTTTTTCCCTGGGTCTGCCTGGTGCTCTTTCTCTCCAGCTTTCCTGTTGTGACCAGGTGCTCCAATTCTGAAGTAAAATAATAGATCAAAAGGTCGGATAAATCTCATTCACTAAAACCTGATTATTAATCAGCTAGCATGGTTGGCAATGCAGGATGCTGGTGGACAAGGTGCAGGAGTCAAAGGGTTAATCAGAAGAAGACCATGATAAGAAAAAGGAAGACAGGGAAATAGGACAGTCAAGCCATACACACACACACACACGGATACAAAGGATGCTGAACCAAACTACACTCTTGTCTGTTAAGTGTGTGACCCATGACCAAAGTTGTTATCCTCTCTCTGTCTCACAGATATTAACATTGCTTGAAACAAGTAGATAAAGCATAATAAATATTTGAAAACAGTAAATAAAACATAATAAACACCTAACATGCATCTTATGTTCTGAAAGTTGGGCTTTAAGGTGAAAAACTCATTGAGTTAACTGCTATATAACCTAAATAAAACAGAAATGTTACTTGCAGAAAACAATGGGTTGGTTACCATCGGTGATTTCAGGCATCATTTCTTCCCTTTCATTTTGTTTTATTCCTTTCTTACAGGACTTATTAGTATTTTAGATGCAACATGAAGACAGCCCTTTCTAATTATATGAAGTCAATCTCAACTCTTTCAAACTGGAATTACTATTCCCAGTAAACAATGAGAAGATTACTAAAGCTAAAGATGGGTTTTAGACGTCATTTGTTACTTTTCCTTTTATTTCATGCCTTTCTATTCAATACATAGTATTGCTTTAGATGTCGTAAATCTGTGAAATTACTTCCTTGTTTGCGCAAACATTTAAAGTGATATTCAACATTTCGAGGCCAATTTGGAATTTCTCGGAAGCCGTAATGTTCTATTTTGTCTCCATGTAGGCCTATTTCAGATTTCTGATTAATGGGCCATTTCTCTGTTCACTTTTCAATCTGCCATGTTCCAATCTGCTGGTTTTCTGTTAAACAAGCGCTGAGTACTGAAAAGAAAGAGGAAATGTATGCTGGCACATCTTTTTCTCTTATCATGGTCTTCTTCCGATTAATCGGGTTTTTGTGAATGAGATTTATCCAACTTATTGATCTACTGTTTTATTTCCTTGACTTTTGTGGATATTAGCATTGCTTAAAAAAGTAGATAAAACTTGGTAAATGTTTGAAAGCAGTAAATAAAACATAATAAACACCTAACACGTATCTTATGTTCTGAAAGCTGGGCTTTAAAGTGAAAAACAATCCTTGAGTTAACCGCTATTAACCTAAATAAAACTTTTAGGATTTTACACAACAACAGCAAAGCAACAACAACAACAACGCGCACACACACACACACACAAACGCAACATACGCAAAATGCACTCCCGAACACGCGGGCACAAACACACAACACGCATACACACACACACTCATTCACAGACATTATGAAAGTGAAAATGTAGACAGTATGTTTTCTAAATTCCAAGAGTCAATTCTAGCCGCTGCAGACATATCAATTCCGAAACTCAAAACTTCTAGATCGAATAATCGTTTGGGTAATGTTTGGTGGACAGAGGCATGTGAGAAAGCAGTTCAATATAAAAGGGAGAAATTCAAAATCTACATCAAAAGCCGGAAACCTGAAGATCATGTGGAAATGAAAAAAGCTAACATCCAATGTAACAAAACCATCGCTGAAGCAAAGAAAGATTATTGGGCATCATTCTGCACAAAACAAATTTCAGATTTCAAAGATTTTCATAAAGTCTGGACGAAAATGAATCAAATGAAGAATGGAACCAACCTACAAAGGTGTCCGATAATAATAGAAACATGTAACACATTTCCTTCAGACATGGACAAAGCAGAAACTTTTGTGGAATTATTTGCTAAAAACAGTAAAGTTGAAGGTTTATCTTCAGACTGCAAACATCACAGAGAAATGGAAGATAACAACCCAATCTACACTGATCCAATACCTCAGAATGATCTCTGGTTTAATTCTCCAATCACCTTAGAAGAGCTAAAAAACACAATACTGTCTCTACACAACAAAACGAGTTCGGTAGGTGTTGATGCAGTTTCGACTGAAATGATTAAACATCTCCCTGAAAACTATCTTATTTTCCTACACAAAATTCTGCAGAAATGCTGGGTTAACGGAACTGTACCACAAATCTGGCAAAAGTCTATAGTTATACCGATATTAAAAGCAGGAAAATCGAAAACTGATAAAAACAGTTACAGACCCATTGCTTTGACGTCCCACACGAGCAAACTAATGGAAAGATTGATCTTAAACAGACTTTTACACTACTGTGATAAAAATAATGTTATTCCGGTAAACCAGGCGGGTTTTAGAAAAGGGAGATCTGCAGTTGAACACCTGGTTAAACTTACAACTCAGATCAAACAACAGTTTGCCCGCAGAAAAAGTGTTTTAGCTACTTTCTTTGATGTAAAAAAAGCTTACGATCAAGTTTGGCATAAACGTCTATTGTTCAAGCTAAAATCTGTTGGTTTATCTGGTAATATGTACAATTACATTAAATCTTTTTTAGCTAATAGAACAATACGGGCTAGAGTGGGAGCTAGTTATTCTACTTCACGATGCCTTGACATGGGGATTCCACAAGGTTCAGTGATAGCACCTATTTTGTTTAATATCCTTATACAGGATCTTCCTAAAGCTCTTTCAAATCGTGTTGTTTTAGTACAGTATGCTGATGATATATGTACTTGGATGAATATCACTTTAAAAAAGACAACTCCACAGAGAACACGGAATTACATCAGGAAGTTGTATCAAATTGATCTTGATAACCTTGGAAACTATATGTTAGAAAATGGTCTGTCATTGTCGGCAGAAAAAACTAACATGATGCTGTTTGATCCTGGTGGTAACTCAAATAACTTACCTACTTTCAAATTGCTTGGTGAAGTGTTAAATTACAAACAGGTCGTAAAATTTCTGGGAGTTTACATCACGTCGAAATTAAGCTGGAATATCCATTTTGATTATATTTTAACAAAAGCACGAAAAACCTTAAATTTTCTAAAGATAATAAGCAAATTACCCTGGGGAATGGATACAAATATACTGATTCATCTGGCAACAGCGCTGGTCAGGTCTAAATTATCCTACGCGCAAGAAATTTTTTTCAATGCACCTAAATATTTACTAAAAAAGATTCAGAACTTGGACTGCAAAAGTCTTAAAATTGCACTAGGTGTACCAACTCATGCTTCTACTCTGGTAACGTACAAAGCTGCTGGAATTTTACCTCTAAACAACCATCGTGAGCTAGCTACAGCAAAGTTTGCAATTAGAACTACTTCACAAGCGAATAATTTTGTGAGCAAAGAAATTAAAATCAGGTCTGATATTGACTTTCCAAAACGAGCAAAAAAACATTTCATCACAAATTACAACCGCAACTTACATATCTGACCTGATCAAACAATCCAGCATAACTATGGATGAAATAGCCAAAAAACCAATGTTAACGCCTATCCCTACATGGGAAATGCTAAAGGCCACGTTTGATCTCGATTATGCAGACGTTAAAAAAGATGATAATGTCAACATTACGCTATCCACAGTTTGTGAACACATCGATGAAAAGTACCGTACCCACCTCCACATTTTTACCGATGGGTCAGTCTTAGCAAATCAGAGCGCTGGAGCAGCGTTTTATGTTCCAGAATTTAACATTAAAAAGTCTTTTTTCATTGGGACAAATGTATCTATATATACAGCAGAACTGGTCGCTGTTGTTCAAGCGTTGCATTATTTAATAAGCCTTCGGCCTGTGTCTTTCAAAGTAGTTCTCTTTGTTGATTCAAAATCTGTATTATATGCCTTACAGTCTTTTGATACAGACACAAGACCTGATTTAATAATTGAGGCAAATCATCTAATACACTGTTTAAAGATAAATGGCTCGGAAATCAGTTTATGCTGGGTGCCTTCTCACGTTGGTCTTCAAGGCAACAACGTAGTTGACAGAGCAGCTAAATCCGGTGCACTCAATTCTGAAAATTCCATAGAATTACATGTTAACACCTCGGTAAATGAAGCTTACAACTCGCTAGAATTAGCATCATGGATTCGATTTCATGAACATTTAAAAGAAAAATTTGTGTCCCAAAAAAGAATCAAACTTTCAGTTCAAAATATCTGTAAAAAAATTCAGTATTCTTCGTTATATCATTTGAGATCAATTGTTACCACATATTTTCGTATTCAAATGAACGCTTTGAAAACTAAATATTGTAAAAACGTTTTATGTATTTGCGGTGAACAATTCACATTGTATCACTGTTTGTTTTACTGCAGAAAGCTTCGTTATTTCTTACCAAAGATGTTTACACAAGGAAACTATCTTGAAAAGCATTTTAAAGAAGTAATATCAGATCAAGTTTTGTTAGTTAAAATTTCAGAATCATTGGTTCACAGTCCTGTTAATGCGTTACTTTAAGGTTATTATTTTAATTATTATTATTTTATTTTGTTTTGTTTCGTTTTTTATGACGATGTTTTCTTTTACATTTAATGTTAGCGTTGTTCTAGTTTCATTTCTCTGTTCATCCATATCCTTTTTCTAAAAACCTTGCCGATTCCTTTTAATTTTTTTTTCCCCGTCTCTTACTCTGTTCCCCTCTCCCCCTCCCCCCCTCCCCCCCCCCAAAAAAAAAAAAAAAAAAATCATCCTCCATGCCATTTTTACCCGTCTAATATCACTTATAGTGAAAAGACGTTAAATCAAGGAACGAACACTCATTCACTTACACACACACACACACACACACACACACACACACACAAACACACACACGGATACAAAGGATGCTGAACCAAACTACACTCTTGTCTGTTAAGCGTGTGACCCATGACCCAAGTTGTTAACCACTTTCTATCTCACACCCACACACATTTATTGCTTCAAAAACCAGAGATAATCCTTCAGACTCTTTGAGCATGTCAGTTGGCCTACACACTGGCAACATCATAAGATGGAAGTGGGAAAAGGATTTATGGGACACTAAACTGTTATTGCTGTTGTTTTTGTTTAAAGCCCAGCTGACAGCGTAGAGCCATATCAAGGCTATGACTGCTTCAAAACATACAAAACTTCAACAGGGAAAAAAGAAATCAAAACCAAGCACACACCACTCCATCCAATCTATCGTATAGGGGATTTAGAAAAGACACCTGAATAAAAATTTAAGCATACCTAAGGACACAAAGCATATATAAAAACGGGCATAAATTACCTAAAACTGCTTCTACATATCTCACTTCCCTAGAGCCAAAAATGCACTTAATACATGTACCCATTTATGAATCATAAGAAAAAGTATGCAAGACTTTATCATACACATACAGATGAATGGACAAGGCAGGCAGAAAAGGATTGGAAGAAATGACAAAAAGCAAAGGAACAAGGCAGAAACAAAGAGGGTGACAGAAAAGAAGAAATTTGTAGCACAGAATTTCCAAAGGGTGGGGATACTATTTATACTGAAAGAGTCTCCGGCATCCCCAAGGGGGCAGTGACACTAAACTGACACTATCAGAATGATTGATGCATTAAGATGGGCAACAAACAGAGCAATGTTTTTTATGTAGCATGTTGTGTAACAAATATTTACATAAAAAATCAGATCAGGGATCCATCGCTCACTCAGTTGAGCTATATAACAACATCTGCCATGAAATACACATTGTGATAAACATTAAGGTACATACAGTAAGATTTCCGTTAACATCACAGAGAGTTTATCTATTTATGTTTTTACAGGGAGGGGCTGTCTATTCCCTTGTTTATTCTCTGTCATTCATCTGCTGTGTCTGTTTTTCCCCATCACCGTCTCCCATTTCTTCTATCCATTTACTGTCTTTTGAATTACAAACAACACAAAAGCAAAAAACCGCAAAAAAAGCAAAGAAGCAAACCAGATATGATCTCAATAAACTAAAAGATCCAGAAATCAAAGCCGAGTACCAAGTTCAAACAACCAACCACTTCTCTGCTCTCTTAGAAGAATGGACAGCAAATGAAACTTTGCCAAACGATATATGGAAGGACATGAAAAAAAGTATACACTGAAACTGCAGAGTCAAAACTTGGAAGGCAGAAAAACAAACCACCAAAGCCATACATAAACAAAGTTTTCCAACTGGCCATAGAGAAAAACCAAAGCATGAAGGAACAAGATAGAAGATTACAAAAGACTGAAAAAAGAAATAAGAACCAAACTCAGAAGAGATAAGAAAGCATAGACAGAAGAAGAGTGCTCACAAATCACAGAGGCAAATTTGAGAGAAAAACAAAAGAAATGTTTCAGCAAGTAAGAAAGATGAAATCCACAAATATTCAAGGAAAAAATCAAAGCATACAAAGTAAAGAAGGCGAAGCCTTAACAGAGATGGAAGATATTCTATCAAGATGGCATGAGTACAGCATAGGACTTTTTCATGAAAAACACATCAAAACTTCCAAAATATAGTCCCGGCCTTGATTTTCAAGAATTCAAACCAAAACCTCTTGTCAGTGAAGTCAGAGTAGGAATGATCAGCTCAAGTTAGGAAAATCACCTGGACTGGACAATGTCCCAGGCGAACTGTTAAAAAGAACACTGGAGAAACAGGTGTAACTACCTTACATCATCTATGTACAAGAATATGGGAATAATGTCAAGGGCTTGATGACTGGAAGCTACAAAAATTTGTCATGCTGCATAAAAATGGGAACGCCAAGGACTGCAGTAACCATACAACCATCGCCCTAATCAGCCACACCAGTTAAATACTGCTAATCATCATACTGAACAGAATGAAACAAAAGGTTGAAGAAGAACTCTTTGACTATCATGCTGATTACAGATCCAACAAGGAGGCTGGTAACAGATCCAACAGGGGCACAACAGGCATGTTATTTGTCTTATAAATTTGACAGAAAAAGTCAGGAACAACAAACAAGAAGCTTTTATTATCTTTATCAATTACCCCAAGGCCTTTGACAGTCACCATCATCTGTTTAGCACAATGGCAAAGACGGGCTTCCCCAAACACTTCATGTCACTAATAACAGCATTATACGAAGATCAAAAAGCGATCATCAGATGGAATGGTGCACAATGGAATGGTGCACATTGCAAATTATATTTTGGCATTAAAAGGGTAGTCAGGAAGGGCTGCTCCTTTCACCTCATCTTTTTAACTTATATACAGAGCAGGTTATCAGACAGGCAGATTTAGACGAGATGGGAATAAAGATCGGCCTCATATAACCAACCTGAGATACACAGATGCTGCTGCATTAACGGCAGATAACATCAAAAGCATGATGAGAATTCTCTATGGAGTAAATGCAGCAAGTTGCAGGGCAGGATTGAAACTGAACGGGAAAAAAAAAAAAAAAAACACCCAAAGTAATGCACATAGCAAGAAAAGAAGGCCAGGAACATCCAAACATTCAAATAAATAAAACAAAATTAGAAAATGTCCAACCTTTCAAATATCTAGGACCTGTAAAAGCAAATGACAGCTCCTGTACCAAAAATGTGAAAACAAGAATTGGCATGACAAAACAAAAAACGGTCCAGTTACACAGTGCATGGAAAGACAGAGGGCTTCCCAAAGATTTAAAATCAAGAATCCGTAACACTTTGATTAGGCCTGTTTTAATATACAGTTGCGAAGCCTGAACACTAAGAAAAGATGAAGAAAATAAAATCACTGCAGCAGAAATGTGGCTCTGTAGACGACTTCTCAGAGTCAAATGGACAGACAGAATACATGATAGCATATCAAAAGAACTGAATGTAAAGTGCCAACTGCTAACAGAGATAAACAAAAGAAAGCTGAAATATGTAGGCCATGTGATCAGAAATACCAAAACAGATTTGATACCAACAATCCTGCAGGGGAAAGTTGAGGCAATGAGAAGAAAGGGATGACTGCACACCTCCAACTTCAACAAGATTGCTGATGTCTGTGGTCTGGGGATCCAGAAGTAGCTCACAGGTGTCTCAGTCGTGGAGAAGGCTTGTGATGTTGAGTGTGACACCTACTGCCAATCCCAGCAAGGTAGAGAGGTGAGGTGAGGTGATAAGGAAGAATTTTTAAATCTTTCAATTTATCAGGATGTAATCAATCTGATTTCTTGTATGGACTCCTGGATTCATCCATGTCCATTTTCTTCTGTTAAGTTGCTCAAACTAATGTTGGATGTCTATTGTGAAACAAAAAAATGAATAAAAAAAAAGGTTAAAAAAAAAAGTTGCTCAAACCAAGTGATTCCAATTATGAATAAATTTACTTGTGCCCACTCAAGTTTCTCTCCCCTTTCATTTCAAGTGCCAAGGTCATGAGGTCCAACTATGTCATCTACATTTTCCTGTCCCACTTCAGTGATAAAATTTCCCATGGTTATTGTACTGTTCTGTGATTTACACTGAGCCTAGTCTGTCTGTAATTCTTATAGAAGTTGTCAATTTCTCCCTCAGTTCTTGTAGATGTTGGTGCATCCACTTGGATGTTGTTGATATCAAATGGCTTGCCATCCAATCTAACTAATAAATATAGTCCAGTATCCTTTGACAGACTGTGACTTGTCACTGTCCATTATGATGCCTACTCCTCTTTCATGTGCGTGTCTTCACCAGAATATATAATTTTATGCTTGCCTGGTGTTATCAAAAACAAGATGTTATCTCAAATCAGATAACAAATTAATACCCCTGGGGTTGGTCTGGGTACTACTTTCTCCATCAGATGACAAATTAATACCCAAGGGGGTGGTCTGGGTACTACTTTTTCCCATCAGATGACAAACACCCATGGTGCTGATCTGGGTACTACCTTCTCCCATCACATGACAGATTAATACCTATGTGCATCATGCACTTGCCACACATACAAGACAAGAATTCACTTTAACAAAGGAGAGGTCCTTACTTTATCTGTCCGCATGTACTGGTGGTTGTCACAGGGAGATGAAGATGTCATCTAGATGGGAAGCCTGACAGAGCATCATATTGTAGATACACAGTGTGTCTGCCACTCCATCTATCCAGTGCTGTCATGGTCATCCTCTTGCACTGAACCTTTAGCACTTGGTGTTGTAGGCTTAAAGGGCTGACTGCTGGACTGGCATCCCAATCAGGCGGCCAAATGCCATAAACCATTATTCTTGGCACTGGCTATCTGTAGAAAAACAGGAACAACGGTTGGTTGACTGAAGAAAAACAGGACTGAAAAACTTGAAAAGTACTGTATGGTATGGCACAGTGGCTACATGTTTTCTAAGGTAGAACGGCTGAAACTGTACAACACACACATGCGAGCACACACACACACACACACAAGGAGCCATCATCAGTCAACTCTCCACCAACTCCTTCCACTACCTTTACAAAAATCTTCAGACAAAAAACCTCATTCCCATGAGTCAAGCTTTCCAATAGCCCTCAATCTGTCTGTAAAAAAAGACATATAAACATAAAAAATAGCATCCATATGTGCCAGATCACTTTGGATCTTCTCCATCACATATCATCAGTGCATATGGAATTTATTCCAAGCATGGAGACGTTATCTTGAGAAACTGAAACCGAAGCTGTACAAAAGAGATGCATGATTCCTTGACATGGTGGGATGGCTTGTGTGCACTGGCAACCCCCCCCCCCCTCTCCTGAGCTATTACAGTGAGAACCTTGAGTTCCTGGCAAGTCTCTCATAGTCAAACAGGTCTGTATGGGGTAGAGGCCAGACGAAAATGTGCATCCTGGGGTGGGGATCCCGAGTGAACAATCCCCACCAGCACTTTCAGGGCAGGTCTTTGGGCCAGAAGCTAAAGGCGAGGCCACCATAACAGAACCTATAAGTACTGAAGACAGCGGAGTGGGTCATATGGTGTACTCTAACAGACCATGACACAACGCAACTTTGGCAGTTATACAGTCAGTCACTGTGATGTAGTGATTAGTGCAACAAACTTTTGGCTAGAAGGTTGTGGGTTTGAATCTCCATCGGCCCCTTCAAACTCATTATGGGATTTTTCTGGCTCCAACTGGCTTCTACTCGGAGTTGAGCATGCTACCAGTGCTCATTCGGAAGACTGAGACCACACAGTCAAGACTCCTCCACTTCATGGATGCATCACTAACGTTACTGTTCGTATCTTCTGATCAACACCACAGGTGTCTGTATCTCTCGGGGCCTCACTGACGCCAGGATATGTCATGATACTAAAAATAGAGTACAGCACACCATCATCCATTAAAACACCATAAAGATTGTACGTTGTATAATAATTATGTTGTAATATCATCATCATCATGTGCCCTGCCGAAGGGCATTGGCGATCATGGCCTTCCACATGAATCTATCCTTGTCGCTGCAAGTACATCTCCCACCCTCTCTGTCATCAGCCACCCTGCAAGTCTGTCCAATATTTTTCCTCCTGGGTCTACCTGGTGTTCTCTTTACCTCCAGCTTCCTGTTGTGACCAGGTGCTCTAATTCCCCTTTCCTCATAAAATGGCCTATAAATGTTGCTTGTTTTTTTTTTTCCTAATCTTCATTGTAAATGATCTTGTGTCTGCCTCCTTCAAGACTGTATTGTTGTTTTCTTTGCTGTCCATGGAACTCTCAACATTCTTCTTAGAAGACACATTTCAGTTGCCTCAATTTTGTTTTGATTTTGCATGTTGACTGTCCACGCCTCACAGCCATACAATATTATCAGTTCTATACAACAATCAAGAACTCTCTTCCTGATGTTAATTGATAGGCATTTGTTGGTAAGAATGCTTTTCATCTTCCTGAATGCTCTTTTGGCTTGGCCAATTCTGGCTATTTCTGATGTGCATCTGCCTTCTGGTGATATGACCGTTCCCAGATACTTAAACTTATCAACCTGTCTCAAAGTTGTGCCATTTGTTGTTATTTTGCATGAGGGGATTTCATGTCTTTTACTGATTACCATGACTTCAGTCTTTCTAGCTATTTAGCTCCTGCCCTTCATTTTTGCTTTCTATTTCTATTATATTCACAAGGTTTTGTAGGTCTTTTTCATTTTCTGCAATTAGCACGGTGTCATCTGTGTAACGAATGTTGTTTATCATTCTTCCTCCAACCTTTATCCCAGGGCATACTTCTAGGTTTCTCATGATGGTTTCACTGTAAAGTGAAAACAAATCTGGTTACAGAACACAACCCTGCATGGCGCCTCTTTTGATATTTTGGAAAGAGCTTTTATCATTTTCCATCTCATTGCTGCTGTTTGTTACCAATAAATATTTCTGATTATTGTTAGATCTTTTCCAATAATATTGAGCCTTTCTAGCTGGTTGATCAATTCTTTGTGCATTACCTGATCAAAAGCCTTGGTATAATCAACAGAGCATAAAAATAAATCCTTAGTCAACTCTGACATTTCTGCGATAGTTCTTAGGATGTGTATGGCATTAATACTTCCTTTCCTTTCCACAATGTTCTTCTGCTGATTCTGTTCCTTGTCCTAATCATGATAATTCTTAATAAGATTTTTGTTACATTACTTATCAAGCTGACTGTATGATGGAGTTTCCATTCGAAAGCCCGTCTTCATTGGAAGTGAGATGAAAAGTATTTTGACATATCTTTAGGGACTTTTCTGGTGTCATAAATTTCATTTAGGAGGTCTGTTATTTTTTCAATACCGAAATCTTCTAGGGCTTCAATCATTTCTGTAGTAATACTGTCTGGTCCTGGGACTTTTCCCGGTTTCATCTTTTTCAACGCTGCTCTAACTTCATCTTTCATTATGGGTGATCCTTCAATGTTCTTTCTTATGTGTTCGTTTTTGTCATTGTAAAAAAGGTCTTTAATGTACTGTCCCCATCTCTCTAATATTTTGTCTTTTTCCATGATAAACGCACCCATCTTTTAATTTTAAGCATTCAGTTGATGTGCATGTCTTTTTCTTGTAGGCAGTTTCTTCATTGTTTCTGTATATACTTTGAGGATCTGTTTTGTGTCGGTCTTCTGTTTCTTTGCACTTTGTTTCCAGCCAAGCTATACCTTAGCTTCATTGCATCTATTCCTGATTTCCCTTTTTATCCTATTGTATTCTTCCTCTTTTTCCTTTGCTTTCCTCCATTCTTCCATCAAACCTATAATTTCTTTTGTTGTCTCTTTCAACTCTAGGGATTTTTTCACAAGCTTCATTTAACGAGTTTCTCAAGTTTGTCCATTGGTCCTCACTGTCACCAATGTCCTCCAGAGCACTGAATTTGTTTTGAACATGTATGTTTAAATTTTTCGCAGGTCGCTTCATGTGTTTGATGTTACTTTTTTTTTTAAGCTTCACCAAGAGAGTTTTACAAGAGTGTGAAAGCGATGAGAGTGCGAGATGAACCTTTCGATCCAACCACTATCATCAATGATGCAAACGGGGAAACATTGCATGGAGAGGAGAAAATAATGAAGAGATGGGAAAACTACTTCAAAGACCTACTCAACCCATCAGGAGTATGGGAACAAGACACACAGTCCCGGTTCACCCCCAGCCACCCAGACCACTCAGAACCTACCATCCTAGAGAGTGAAGTAAGAAAAGCAGTGAAGACCAGTCCTAAAGGAAAGGCAGCTGGAGACGACGGCATAACAACTGAAGCCATCCATGTGTGCGGTGAAACCGGAATTCAGTGGCTTACCACCATCTTTCAGAAAGCTTGGGAGGAGAGAAAAGTACCAGAAGACTGGCAAAATGCAATAGTGGTGCCAATATGGAAGAAGAAGGGCAGCAAGAAAGACTGCAGTACCTACAGAGGCATATCACTACTCAGTCATGTAGGGAAAATGTACGCAAAGATCCTGGAGCAGCGCACTCGAGCGAAAACAGAACATCTCCTCAGTGACGCCCAATTTGGCTTCAGAAAAGGAAGAAGGTGCACCGATGCAATCTTCGCACTCCGACAACTGTGCGAGAGGGCGATCAATACGACCGAGATCTCCATCTTGTATTCGTTGATCAAGAAAAGGCCTTTGATCGAGTCAACAGAGACAAGCTATGGAAGGTCCTCGAGCAGTACGACGTCAAGGGCCAGCTGCTAGACAACATTCCTGCCATCTAAGCCAACAGCAGGAGTGCAGTTCGCATCGCCAGTGGAACATCTGACTGGTTCCCAGTGACATCGGGAGTAAGGCAGGGCTGTAATCTCTCCCCTCTTCTCTTCGTGATATATATGGAACAGATTACGAAGGAGGTAAACCCAGACCCTGAGGCACTCAATGAACTCATGTTTGCGGACGACCAGGCAATGGTGAACAATGACAAGATACAGCTACAGGAGCACACAGACCAGCTCAGTGAAAGCTGCGAGACATACGGCATGAAGATCAGCGTCAGCAAGACCGAGGTCATGACTGTCAGTAAGAGACCAAACAAACTGGATATCAACATCAACGGAACCCAGTTGAAGCAAGCCAGTGAATTTAAATACCTGGGCAGCATCTTCACTGAAAATGGCAAACTAGACAGAGAAATCGAGACCAGATGCCAGAAAGCCAACGCAGTCAGCTACCAACTTGCCCCTCTCCTGAAACACCCCAGCATTCCCACCAGCACTAAGGCGAAACTCATCAACACCATTTTTCTACCAACGCTGACATACCAGTGCCAGACATGGTTCCTAACTAAAGTCCTCGAGAGAAAACTGGTCACCTGTGAAATGAAATGCCTGAAGAAAGCAGTAAACAAGACAAGGCGGGACAAGATCAGAAATGAGGTGATACGAGACATGGTAGGAGCAACACCAATCCTACAACACATCGAACATATGAGGATCAAGTGGTTCGGACACCTCACACGTATGCCCCTAAACCAACCAGCTCTTCGGGCATACAACATCAGATATTCTGGCTGGAGAGCCAGAGGAAGACCAAGACGACGATGGAGCGACTCCGTGGCAGACACCCTCAGAGCTCACGAGATGTCCCTTCTCCAGGCCACCCGCCTTGCTGCTGACAGACGACTGTATCTCCCCGCGACGCCCACCGTACAAGCGGAAGGAAAAAGTAAAGTAAAGTAAGATGTTACTTTTGGTCTGTTTTCTTTTCTTTAGTTTTAGCCTAAATCTTCCTATTACAGGATTGTGGTCACTGTTGCAATCTGAGCCTGGTAGAGTTTTTGCTATCAGTAAAGAATTTCTAAATCTTTTCTTTATCAGGATGTAATCAATTTGATTTTTAGTATTATCTCCTGGACTCATCCATGTCCATTTTCTTCTGTTAGGCTGCTCATGCTCAGACCAGGTATTTCCTACAATGAGCTCATTCATCTGTGCCCATTCCACAAGTTTTTCTCCCTTTTCATTTTGTGTGGCAAGGCCCCCGAGATTAAACTATATCCTCCACCCTCTCCTGTCCCACTTAAGCATTAAAATCTCCCATTATTACTGTAATATCCTGTGATTTCCATGATCCTTGGCCTCTAATAGAGTAAAGCAAACCAAAATCCATTAATACACAGTAAGGATGGAATATGCTGTAATACTTTACCTTCATCAAACACACTATAAGGCTTGTATATGTTGCAATACTTTGCTGACATCAAACACATCATATGGACTGTATATCTTGTAATATTTATCTAAATCAAAAACAACATAATTACTATACATGTTGTAATACTTTGCTGAAATCAAACATACCATAAGGATTGTATATGTTGTAATACTTTGCCTATATCAAACACACCATAAGGGTTCTACATATTGTAATACTTCACCTACATCAAACACACCATAAGGATTGCACGTATTGCAATACTTTGGTGACATCAAACACATCATGAGGAGTGTATGTTGCAATACTGTATCTACATTAAAAACACATCATGAGGATTGTATCTCTTGTGATACGTTACCTACCTACATCAAATACACCATAAGGATTGTATATGTGCATATAAACTTGATGCTAATATCATGACAACACATACACTGTACAACTCACACACTGTATGACACTTGATGCTAATAACATGACAACACATACCCTGTACAACCCACACACTGTACAACACTTGATGCTAATATCATGACAACACATATCATGACAACACATACCCTGTACAAGCCACACACTGTATGACATTTGATGCTAATAACATGACAACACATACCCTGTACAACCCACACACTGTATGACACTTGATGCTAATAACATGACAACACATACCCTGTACAACCCACACACTGTATGACACTTGATGCTAATAACATGACAACACATACCCTGTATAACCCACACACTGTATGACACTTGATGCTAATATCATGACAACACATACCCTGTACAACCCACACAACCCTGTACAACCCACACACTGTACGACAATTGATGCTAATATCATAACAACACATACCCTGTACTCACACAATGCTTCAAGATATCTGTATCCACTGTCATCCACAATTCTACATCACCATAGTGTTTGTTCAGAGCATTCATGATGGGACATCACATCTGCAGAAAGAACATTTCCAAACATCATCATAATGTTCAGTAACTGACCCTGACCCTCACCTGTACAAAGAACATTATTTTTGAAACATTACATATTGTACCACCTAGTCGCAGCAAAAAATCGACTCAAGCTTACAAGCAAAACAAAGCCAAGCCGGTCCTTAAGTTTGATCTAGAGAAACTGAAAAATCAAGACTTTGCATCTGATTTTGATATCAAAGTCAGCAATCGTTTTAATCAGGACTGGACATTAAATGACCACCACTGAAGTAGCAGAAGAAAAGTTAGGCAAGAAAAAAAGAAAATCATCTAAGCCCTACATAAGCAAGGAAGTTGTGGATCTAGCCAAACAGAAAAGCCAAGCTCACAAATCTGGAAGAAAAAGAATACAAAACATTCTAATGAGAAATCAAGAGAAAAATTAGAAGAGATAAGAAAAACTGGCTGGAGGAAGAATGTGCAAAAATAAATGAGCGTAATGAATGCAGAAGATCCAGGATCTACGAATTCCAACAGATAAAATAATTCAATCCACTAAATTCCAGCCCAGAAATGAGTGCATCAACAGTAAAGAAGGCATACAATGACTGAACCAGGGCATAGTATGAACAGATGGAATGAATATGGAGCATCCATTTTTAGCAACAATAGCCCTGAAGACACTCTGTCCTGACCTGAACTGTCCCGAATCAGAACCAGAACCACTTTTAAATGAAATTGAAGCAGCCACCATGCAGTAAAAAAACAAGAAAATTCCCAGGAATCGATAATGTTCCAGAAATATTGTTAAAACATGCTGAAAAGGTCTAAAAGCAATGCACCGTTCTTGTTGTAAAATCTGGAATACTCATCAGTGGCCAGCAGATTAGAAACTTCAAGAATTTGTAATGCTTCATAAGAGTGGCAATGTCAAAGATTGCAACAACTACAGAACCATTGCCCTAATCAGCCACACCAGTAAGATCCTGCTCATAATCATTCTCAATAGATTGAAGCCCAATATAGAAGAAATATCTGACTGCCAAGCAGGCTACAGATCCAACAGAGGCACAACTGACACACTCTGAGCTACAAACACTCATAGAGAAAACAAGAAGCACTGAAAAAGCGCTTTTGTCACCTTCATAGACTATAGCAAAACATTTGACACAGTCATTCATCTCCACCTGTTCAACGCAATGGTCCAAATGGGCTTTCCTAAACATCTTATTGCACTAATTGTCTAATTATACAAAGATCAAAAGGCTACAATTATATGGAACAGTCAGAAATGTGAATTCTTCAACATCCACAGGGGAGTTAAGACAAGGTTCTATCCTCTCACCGTATCTCTTTAACATCTACATGGAACAAGTCATGACAGATGCTGATATAGAAGGCATGGGTGTAAAGATGGGAGGCAAAAAAACCTTACAAACCTGCGCTATGCTGATGATACTGAACTATTAGCAGACTACATTACAAGTATGAAAAGGATTCTATACAGGGTGGATGCAGCAGGTAAAAAGGCTGGCCTAAGCTTGAATGCCCAAAAAACTAAAGTGCTACATATCAAAGGCAAAGACACTCTTGGCTCTGTAAAAACTGATGATGGAACCTGCTCCAAAGACATCAAAATAAGAGTTGAAATGGCAAAGCAAAAAATGGTCCAATTCAAGAACATCTGGCCTCTCAGAAAAGCTGACTGCAGAAGAATTGAGGCAGCAGAGATGTGGTTTTATTGGAGACTACATCATGTCAAATGGACAGACAGAAGCCACTCCATGGGATGGTCGGAATGGCAAAAAAGCAATAGACTCAAATGTGGAAAATCGTAGATGGGACAGACAGAAGGTTCCATACAGCATGCGTGCCAACTGACAGAACTCAAAGGGACAAAAAATCTATCATACCCAAAAATCTAGGGAGAGACTGTTAAGAAGGGCCAGAAGGGAAAACAGATGCAGAAATCCAGCTACTCATGGAGCAACTAAGTTGCAACCCTAACTTAATCATATACATGGATGGCTCAGTCACCAACAACAAATCTGGATGGGGCTTCACTGTCAAACAGAATGGAAACACCAGACATAAGGAAAATGCTACATATAATATCACAACCTCCAGTCTAATAATGGAAACTGAGGCAGTCACACATGCACTACAATTTAACTTCACTGGATGATGAAATAAAACCCAAGCCTTCATCCTGACTTGACAGCTCTCATGCAGACAGCCTCCATGATTCAGGCTACAGACTTGTGACTGCAGACAAGTTGTCTTCTTGTCTGATGCCCTCTCCGTGCTGCAGGCAGGCCAGAACAACACGCTCCCCCTCCTGTCTAGAGCTCTGCACCAGGTTGCCATAACCAGAAAAGCAGTTCTGCAGTGGAATCCAGCCCACTGCAGAGTCTCCGGGAATGAGCGAGCGGATATCCTTGCTAAGGAGGGAGCCAGAGAAGAACCTAACAACAGCGTCAGTTACAGTGAGAAGAGGAGCATCATCAGGGTGCTTTCCATGCCGAGACGACACAGGGATGACTACCACCTGTTGTCTAGAGAGCAGCAAGTTGTCCTGGTGAGGCTGTGCACTGGTCACAATAGGCTGAACAGCCACATGTACCGCAAACTGAAGCTAGTGCCCTCCCCAACCTGTCCCTACGGTCAAGAAGACCAAACCACAGAGCACATATTCCAAAGATGTCCCCTTCACCAGGTGGCAAGACAGGACGTGTGGCCGACAGACATTCTGCTGACAACCAAACTCCATGGCTGCAGACAGGAGCTGGAAAAGACGGCTGCATTCATTACCCGGACTCAGCTGATTGTGTAGCAGCGTACATCAAGAAGAAGATCCCGATTGACTTGATGAATCTACTTCAAGAGTGCAAAATGGAGCAGGGACCCCAGAATGGCACAAAGCAACTGACCTATAAAATCTCACGTGGATCTACTGCCCTGGACATGCTGGTGTTAAGGGAAATGAACATGCTGACAAACTTGCAGGCAATGCCACTACAACAAAAATTCTCCATCTGGGAAAGTCGGAGGTCCTTAGACGCTTAAATTGTACCTTCACAAACAAAATGTGAGTCACCATACCATCGAATGTCTTGCCCAAAAACATGAAAAACAAAAAAATCTACTATGAAAGGAAAATTAAGAGCCGTCATTAAACAGACCAACATTGGTACCATCTCAAAAATAACACTGCAGAAGTGGAAAGTGTTCGCGCTTTTCCGGAAACAGAGAAAAAGGAAACGTGAAGAAAAGGAAAAGACAACGCGATAACAAGCAAGCCTGTCAAACGGTCTGTATGTCTGAGTGTGTTTGTGGGCCGTTTGTTGATTGTTGTCCACTTATGTCTAAATTTGTCATGATATGCATATGTTTCCTCTTTGCCGTTGTTGCTGTTGTTGTCGGCCATCATGCTGTCTGGATATGGGTGTATATATATGAATACATATACATGTGTATGTCTGTGTGAGGGCATGTCTGTGTGAGGTTATGTAGGTATATACATGTATTTACTGTTATTTGTTATTCTCATTTCTGACGTTTATTTATCTACATACCCCTTCATTTTGTATTTATTTATCTATGTATTTACATACTTATTTATTTACTGACTTACTTTACTCACTCACTCACTTACATATCTATCTTTCCCTCTCTTCCCTCGGAAGCGAACAACAGACTGGAAATATTGTCTTCACCTGGTTGATAGACAGCTGAGGCTTTGCGTATTGACTAGGGGGGAGGGGTGGGGGCTTTCTGTCATGTGAGATGAGTTCATACAGAGTAGATAATTGTAAGTCAGACCTTTACATATATATATATATTGTGTGGTGTGTGTGTGTGTGTGTGTGTGTGTGTGTGTGTGTGTGTGTGTGTGTGTGTGTGTGTGTGTGGTGTGTGTGTGTGTTGTGTTGTGTCATTTACATGTAACCAAGATTATTCCAAAGACAGGCTGATAGAATACCAGTATAAAATATAGACTAGGTAAAACACAGTCTAGGTAGGGCCTCAGGAACTGGCCAGCTCATGGGTTTATGTGCTGGCTTAAGGCTTGTGCCATGATCACCATACCATGGCACCTGTGACGGTAGTACATATGGAATTTGTTCCGAGCGCGGAGACATCATCTTGAGAAACTGAAACTTCAACTACTGACCCTGATGTGACATCACACCTATAAATAGAAATGAAAAATACCATACAAATTATAAACTGAGAAACAAAAAAACACACACACACAAACACACACCCTACAATACTTACCTCAGTTGAGGACGTCATCACTTCACTGCCTCTTGATTGAGTATCTCACTTGTTAAATGAAACAAATGTATACACACACATTCTCGCTCTCGCTCTCTCTCGCACGCGCACACACACACTCTAACACACACACATTCTCTCTCTCTCTCTCTCCCACACACACACACTTATCTCTCACACACACACACAGACCACCACCACACCACCACCACCACCACATTCTTGATGCACTACCTCATTTGTTGAACACAAAGAAAACACTGTGTAACATCTGAACATATCAAACGTACACATGCACTATGCATAACACTTACCCCCCTCACAAACCTAAATGAATAAATCATCTAAAATCTGAAAATCATTAATACTCACCAAAAGTTTGGACTATGCCACTGCCAATCACACCAAAATTTTGGACTCTGCCACTGCCAATCACCATCATCGAACTCTCCTGTTAATGTTGAAAACAAAAGTCAAAATGCTTAGCATGCAAAGACACATTGTACATAAACACACACACATATAAACACACACAAGACACCACCACATTCTCCATATTCTTGATAGACTACCTCACTTGTTGAACACAAAGAAAATCCTGTGTAACATCTAAACAGATCAAACATGTACACACGCATCATGCATAATAAACTACGCACAAAAAGTTAAGGATCACTATGAGAAAACAGGTGCGTAATAAACTCAGTTCGCTACTGTTATTTATTTCTCAGTCCAGCCAAATTGTTATGAATTCTTGTTCAGCTGTAAGTGGGCGATGTTGTGTTAGTGCGAAAATTGCACGGGATTCTCTACTACTGAGCTTGGCCGCAAACGGAAAAGCGGAAACTTGCGAAAAAGGACCTTGTTTTGGACCGTTCTGCCTGAACACATTGCACAAGCCAGATGGAAAAACCATTATGCACGTGCAAGCACTGCTGTTTATGTGTGAGATGCTGTCTCTTGCTTGGCTTTATAAGAAGATTTCCACCAGTAGTAGGCCTGATCTGACAATGCCTCCACGACGAAAATTGAGCGAGTTTGAGAGGGGACGAGCTGTTGCATGGTTCCAAGATGGTGTTCCCAAGCGAGAAGTGGCCAGGCGACTTCAGGTGTCCATCTCGGTCATTGTCAGACTGATTCAACGCTTCACAGCCACTGGGAGGGTCCATGAAAGACGCAGATCTGGTCGACCGAAGAAGACAAACTCACGTGAAGATCGTCTCATTGAACGACAAGCCCTGCAGACAAGAACAGCCTCTTCCAGCATCATTCGAAGGCAGCTGAGGGTGGCTACTAACATCAACATCAGCCAGCAGACCATACGGAACCGCCTTCATGGGTTTAACCTCCGTTCTCGTCGCCCAGCTGTACGGCCACGTTTAACTCCAGCCCATAGGGCAGCACGCCGCGCCTTCTGCAGACGTCACGTGAGGTGGACACGTCAGCAATGGTCCCAGGTCCTGTTCAGTGATGAATCACGCTTCACCATGAACCACAATGACGGCCGACTGAGGGTCTGGAGGCGCCCAGGGCAACGCTTTATTGACACCACTGTCCAAGAAAAGGTGGCCTTTGGTGGAGGTTCTGTAATGGTCTGGGGGGCCTTCAGCCTTCACCACAGAACACCCTTGTATCATGTACAGGGTAACCTGACTGGCCTCCGATACCGGGATGAGATCCTTCGACCGCTGGCTGTGCCTACACTGCAGCAGATGGGACCGACGGCTGTCTACCAGGATGACAACGCTCGCCCCCACAGGGCAAGGGTGGTCAACGACTTCCTGCAGCAGTCTGGAGTCAACAGAATGGAGTGGCCAGCATGCAGTCCCGATCTCAACCCGATTGAGAACCTCTGGGATGAGCTGGATCGCAAAGTGAGGAGCAACCATCCCCCTCCCAGGGATGCCCAACACCTCTACCAGATGCTGCAGGCTGAGTGGCAGGCGCTTCCACAGAGGATCTTCACCAACCTGGTCAACTCGATGAGGACTCGCTGCATCGAGTGCCAGAACAGCCATGGCGGTTACATGCATTACTGAACTTTTGGGAGCATCAGAATGCCCTGTCTTGTGATTTCGATGACTTTGGGAAATCAAATTTCGATACGTACCCACTTTGATCAAATGTACACACCAAACGATTGCTCGAAATTGAAGGCAATTGTGTATCGTTATCACTAAAGCATGGAATTAAATGTTTGCCAAACTTCAACGCATTGGCTTTCTTATTTTGAAAGTTATGAATTTTTGTGCAAGTGATCCTTAACTTTTTGTGCGTAGCTTATTTAGCCCCCTCACAAGGTCTATAACCTAAATGAATAAATTACCTAAAATCTGAAAATTATTAAAAAACATGAAAATCATTAATACTTATCTTAATTTTGGACTGTGCACTGTCAATCATCATCATCGAACACTCCTGTCGAAAACAATAGTCAAAACGCTTAACATGCAAAGACATTACATTGTACACACACACACACACACACACACACACACACACACACACACACACACACACACACACACACACACACACACACACTCTCCACATTCTTAATGGACTACCTCACTTGTTGAACACAAAGAAAACCCTGTGTAACATCTGAACAGATCAAACACATACATACATGCTATGCATAATACTTATCCCCCTCACAAGGATCTATGACCTAAATGAATAAATCATCTAAAATCTGAAAATCATTAATACTTATTTTAATTTTGGACTGTGCCACTGTCGATCATCATCATCGAACTCTCCTGTTGAAAACAAAAGTCAAAATGCTTAGCATGTAAAGACATCACACTGTACAAGAACACACACAGAGACACACACACACATATGCGCAAAAACACGCACACACACACAAAATAATATCTACAATAGACAGTTCAGAGTATCATCAGGTTAGATGTCTCCAAGCAATATCTCACCAGTGGAAAGCAACAGGTCAAACAGTAGATCTCCCCACCAATACGCTTCACCCCTTCCCTGCTGAGCCTATTCTATGCTCGGTGACAACTATTTGCCAAGGGTTTTTTTGGCTGTGGAAGGTAATAATTAACAAAAAAAATTCTAGCACGCAAACTACTGAAGGGAAGTATATAAAACCTATATTTCTCTGAAAGGGAATTGCACTAACCACTACACCACGATGACTGGTTTGAAAGAACATTATAAAACACCACCAGTGTTTTCAACCATTGAATCTAATAGGACATAACACATGGTCAGTCCATTGACTTCCGGGAATAGTTCGGAGGACATTCGGGAAAGACCGAAGGACACTGGGAAAGACTAGATCTGCGGGCTTTGTGGGTTGGCTTCCCACCTTGCCTTTGATAACATGCCACGAGTTTTTCAAATGAAAGATGCTCCCAGGATTCACCGAAAGGGGGAGAGAATGATGAATCCATCGGCACTGACTCCATCACGACTGGAAACGCACAACGGACCATGATTAATGACCAGTTGGAATTTCCGTGTGCGTGTGGAAGGAGATTCACCACCAAACGCGGCATGAAGATCCACAGGACAAAAATGGGCTGTTTGAAGACACATACGAACCAGCAGCAGCGCACTGCGATAGCAGGTGAGACGTTGGATGACCAAGGCCAGGAATTAAACCATAGTGCCAAGGACATCCACGCTGACGGTTCTGATGCGGATTTTGCACAAGCTCTTAACGCCAAACGTGGAAAACTCAATTTGCCGCCTGCCGGTGCAAAAGAACAATGGGAGAAATTAGATGAGGAACTTGTCCTTAAGCTGAATGCGCTAATAGGGAACAGTACGCTGGAACACAAACTTGACACATACGGAGACATCATATACTCTATCTGCAGGGACACTTATGGAGTGAAGCAGCCAAAGACAAAAACGCCTCCCCAGAAATCCAGAAGACAGCAACAGATGGAGAGCATCCGGAGGGAGAAAAGGAAGCTTAAAAAGCGAATGAAAACTGCCTCAGAATTCGAGAAGCAAGGGCTCCTGGAACTCTGGAAAGATCTGAAGGCCAAACACAATGCTCTCAGCAAAGTGGAATCAGCAAGGCGAAGAAAGAGCAAAAAGAAGAAGACTCAAGATCGTTTCTTCAAAGATCCCTTTGACTTTTCAAGAAAGCTGTTTGAACAACCCAAATCAGGGACTCTCACAGTGGGCAAGGAAACCCTAGAGCAGCATCTCAGGGAAACATATTCCGATTCTCAGCGCGAGGCACCACTTGAAATCCAGAATCTGGTTTGGCCTGCAGCGCCAGAAGGAAAATTCAATAACAAACCACCAACACTGGATGAAGTGAAGAACGTAGTAAAGAAAGCCAGAGCCAAGTCAGCACCTGGACCAAACGGAATACCATACCTGCTCTACAAGAAATGCCCAAAAGTGCTCGAGTGGCTCCACAAGATGATTCGATCAGCATGGAGGAACCAGAAGATCAGCGACCAATGGATGAGAGCTGAAGGAGTGTACATTCCGAAGGAGCAGAACTCCAGCAGCATCAATCAGTTCAGGCCAATATCACTTCTGAACGTCGAGGGGAAAATCTTCTTCTCTGTTATGGCAGCAAGATTGACAAAATACCTGACTGAAAACAAGTATCTGGATATGTCAGTCCAAAAGGGAGGCATACCAGGAATGCCTGGATGCTTGGAACATGCCACGTTGATTTGGGATGCCATCCAAAAAGCAAGAACAGAGAAGAGAAACATTGACGTAGTTTGGCTTGATCTGGCGAATGCATATGGATCAGTTCCACACGATATGATCCAGCTGGCTCTTGAAATGTATCACATCCCAGAAAACATCCGAACAATGCTGAGGAAGTATTTCCAAGGGTTCTCAATGCGGTTCTCTACCAAAGAATACACCACGGACTGGATAGACCTAGAGGTGGGCATTGCAATGGGCTGTGCAGTCTCTCCCATACTGTTCGTGTTGGCAATGGAAGTCATCTTGAAAGCTGCAATGAAGAGTTCAGGTCCAGTGAATCTGGGAGATGGATACCAGATGCCTCCTCTGAAAGCTTTCATGGATGACACAACAGTCTTGTCCACGGATGAGGAAGAGACACACCAAATCTTAAAGCAGCTGGATGAGCTGGTGGCCTCTTCAAGAATGAGGTTCAAACCTAAGAAATCCCGAAGTCTCTCACTGCGAAAAGGAAAAGTGGCAGATTCAGTCAAATTCATGGTAGCCAACCAAGCCATCCCCACTGTCACAGAAGAGCCAGTAAAAAGTCTCGGAAGATGGTATGATGACTCCCTGAAAGACACACAAAGGGGATGTGAAACCAAGCAAACAGCAGAAGAAGGCCTGAAGAAAATAGATAACTGCGGACTGCCAGGCAAATACAAAGTCTGGTGTCTACAGTTCATGCTGATACCAAAGCTGCTGTGGCCACTGCTAATCTATGACATTTGCACCAGCACAGTCGAAGCAATGGAAGCCAAAATCAACAAATACACAAGAAAATGGCTCGGTGTCCCACCTGGTCTCACTGATGTTGCATTCTACTGTCGTCAAGCAATGCTGAAGCTACCTCTCAAATCCATAGTGGAGGAATACAAAGTTGGAAAAGCAAGACTGTTGAGCATGCTGGAGGAATCGGAAGACAATATCGTGAGATCAGTTCATCCAAAGCTGAGAACTGGCAGAAAGTGGAAAGTCCAAGAGGCTGTAAACAATGCCAAGAGAAACCTCAGCATCAAAGAAATAATTGGACACACGCAAACCAACAGACAGGGACTGGGAGCAACAAAAATGCAGTGGTGGTCCAAAGCCAAAGGGAAGGAAAAAAGAGACATGATCATACAGGAGTTGAAGGAAGAAGAAGATGTCAAAAGAGTGCAGAAGGCAGTCCAGCAAGGTCAACAGGGGCAATGGACAACATGGGACAGTGCACTCCAAAGAAGTCTCAGCTGGAACGATATGTGGCACATGGCTCCTCTAAGGATAAGCTTCCTCCTCAGATCTGTATATGACCTGCTCCCCTCGAATGCAAACTTAGTGAAATGGGGGAAAGCAGACGACCCAGCATGTCCGCTCTGTCAGAAGAAACAAACAGTGGAACATGTCCTAAGCTCTTGCAAAGTAGCGCTAGCCCAAGGAAGGTATACATGGAGGCACAACCAAGTTCTGAAAGTGATCACAGATGTGGTTAGCGAAAAAACCATGACCCCAAACGCACCAATTGCTATGACAACGTTCTACAAAGCAGGAGGGAAACAGGTCTGGCCCGAAAGTGCTATGACAACCAGCACATTGCCAAAGGGTCTTCTGGATGGAGCAGTCGACTGGGAGTGTACAGCAGACCTCCCAGAGTGGAGAAATTACCCAGATGTCATCAGCAAGACAGGCATGAGACCAGACATCGCTCTCCACTCTGACTCCTCGAAACAAGTGATTCTGATAGAACTCACTGTGCCATACGAAAGCAGAATGGAAGAAGCACATATCTACAAGACCGAAAAATACGCCAGTCTTGCCAGCACCCTGAAGAAAGCAGGTCTGCGGGTCAAAATCTTCGCCATAGAGGTCGGGGCAAGAGGGTTTGTGGGCACCTCCGCTTATGATCTCATGAAACAACTCGCCATTTCTGGGAAGAAGAGGACTAGAGCCCTTAAAGCGATGGCAGAGGCAGCAGAAAGGAGCTCAAGCTGGATCTGGGCAAGGAGGAACGAAAAAAGTGAACTTCATAAGGATTAAATTCCCTACAGATGATGTGTGCCCCGTTAGCACATTGGTAAAACCGCGTACCGCAGTTCTGAAGCGCAGAATCGCCCAGGTTCGATCCCCGGCGTGGGAAAAAAAAAAAAAAAAATAGACAACAGCAGAAGGGCATCCAGGAGTCATGACCTGGATGTGGCCCGGCCCCCCGAGAGTGTAAGGAATTCAGGGCCGAAACACTTGTCTAAAGGGGGTTACTTCTCTGAAGACCTTCTGTTGTCTAGCTCTCCCTAGAGTTTCTTTCTACCCCCCTAACACCTGTGGAATAGACATTTTAAAATATCACCACAGTGCCCAGTAACTGACCCAAACTGGACATCTCACCTGTGAAAAGAACTTTTCAAAGCATCAGCAGAGTGCTCAGTCAACGACACTGATGGGCCATCTTGCCATCTAAACATTATAAAACATCGCTGTAGAGCTCAGCTAGTCACCATGATGGGATGTCTGACCTGTAAAAAGAACACTGTAATATCATCAATGTGGTGGTCAATCTTTGATGGAATTCTGCACCTGTATAACCCTTTGACTCCCGCACCTTGTCCACCAGAACCCTGCATTGTCAACCATGCAAGCAAAACAAAAACTTAACCCTTTGATTCCTTCACCCTATCCACCAGCTTCCTGCAGGAAGTAATAAAAGTTTAAAATATTATGCCTCACCTGTAGAAATCATGGTTGAAACATGAAAACTCACCTGCAGAAATAATTTAAAACATGACATCTCATCTGTAAAAAGGTTTCAAAACATAATGTCTCATCTGTAGAAATAAAGGTTCAAACCATGATGCCTCACCTGCAGAAATAAAGGTTTAAAACAGGATGTCTAACCTGCAGAAACAAAGGTTTAAAACATGTCTCACTTGTAGAAATAAAGGTTTAAAACATGTCTCATCTGTAGAAATAAAGCTTTAAAACAAGATCTCTCACCTGAAGAAATAAAGGTTTAAAACATGAAGTCTAACCTGCAGAAACAAAGGTTTAAAACATGAAGTCTAACCTGCAGAAACAAAGGTTTAAAACATGTCTCACCTGTAGAAATTAAGGTATAAAAACATGATGTCTCACCTGTAGAAATAAAGGTTTAAATCAAGATGTCACACCCCTAGTCCTAAAATACTAATGTTAAGCCTTTCCATCTCCATTTTGATGTTGTCTAATTTTCCATTCTGCAACAGTGTTCTGATGTTCCATGTTGCTATTTTGGTGTTTTGAGTTTGAGTTTGAGTTTGGATTTGGGTTTGGTCGCAGTAGCTGGCTGATGGTCTGGTGTCACCTGCGCCGCATAACAGTCCCTACCAGACAAAGGTGCTCCACAGGAGCACCTATTTACGTCATTATCTTCAATTTCCTTTTGTTTGTCCATCCATAATTGTCCTGGGGAAAATACGATGGTGGTTTCCCGTTGCCTTCCATTGGGTTTTTTTTCAGGGTTAACTCCCTTAGCCTTATTCTCTCCCGAGATGTCCACAAGACAGTGGAGCTATTTACCCATAGCCTGGGGATCTGGTTCGTGGGCACCAGGGCATATCCACATGCCGGTGGGCCTGCATGCCGCACGTCTGGGGGCCAGACCTCCTCCGAGTCCCTCGAGATTTATCCTGAGTCCGTGAGGTGCTCAGTTACCACATGTCACCAATGAGGAGGCATAACGTAGGGCTTGCTGATGGAGAGGCTATGTACTGACAGGAAGAGACTTACGTATTCTGCTCTTCTTTTCGCATAGCTGCAAGCAGCAGTGCTAGCCAGCGGTGCAGGCTGAAAGTGAGAGGTGATAAGCACACAATCACTAGCCGACACACTAGATGCATCACATCTGCCATTGACATGCACCTGTAGATAAAAAGGTTAAAACATTATGTCTCACCTGTAGAAATAAAGGTCTAAAACAAGACATCACACCTGCAGAAACAAAGATTTAAAATATGTCACCTGTAGAAATAAAGGTTTAAAACATGATGTCTCACCTGCAGAAATAAAGGATTAAACATGTCTCATCTGTAGAAATAAAGGTATAAAACATGTCTTACCTGTAGATATAAAGGTTTATAACATGATGTCTCACCTGTAGAAATAAAGGTTTAAAACATTGTCGCACCTGTAGAAATATACGTTTAAAATATGATGTCTCCCTGTAGAAATGAAGGTTTCAAACAAGACATCCCGCCTGCAGAAACAAAGTTTAAAAACATGATGTCTCACCTGTAGAAATAAAGGTTTAAAACGTCACACCTGCAGAAACAAAGGTTTAAAACAAGACGTCACACCTGCAGAAACAAAGTTTTAAAACATGGTGTCTCACCTGTAGAAATACGGTTCAAACATATACTCCTAATCATAATTTAAGGGCCACTTCTTCCTTCCTCTCTAATTTTAAGTTGAGATAATTGACAATGTTTAGAATTGATTCTATGTTTTATTTCATCATTTCCACACCTGTTTTGGAAAAAGAAATTAGCACAATGACCCATTAGTGAACAGCACATGCATTTAAAGGAACATCCCCCCCTTTTCAAAAAACAGAAAGTGTCAGATTTGGCCAATCTGTTTTCAATATCGCGTGTGTCCGCCCCGAGCCTGGATGCATGCTTCACAGCGCCGATGCATCGACCCCACAAGGGTACGGAGTGTGTCCTGAGGGATGGCCGCCCACTCGATCAGCAGGATGTCGACCAGCCTGGCCAGGGTGCCCGGTGGGGGGTGGTTGTCCCTGATGCGCCTCCCGAGCACATCCCAGAGGTGTTCAATTGGGTTCAGGTCAGGTGAGCACGCTGGCCAGGCCATACGGACGACTTCATGCTGCTCCAGGAAGTCGGTCACAAGGCGTGCTCGATGCGCAGGTGCATTGTCGTCCTGGAAGATGGCGCCTTGACCAAGGTCCACAAGCGCAGGCAGTGCCACGGCCGCCAGAACCTCGTCCCGGTACCGGACCCCGTTCAGGATGCCGTCAATGGGGAGCAGGGGGGTCCGGGTACCACGGCTCATGCCACCCCACACCATCACCGACCCGCCGCCGTACCGGTTATGCTCTTGGACAGTGGCGTCAGCGAACCTCTCCCCTTGACGTCGCCACACCCGAGCCCGGCCATCGTTAAAGGTCAGGGTGAACCTGGACTCATCCGAAAACAAGACCCGGGCCCACTGTTGCCTTGTCCAGGTCACGTGCTCCCTGGCCCAGGTCATGCGGCGCACTCTGTTGACCGGTGACAGCACGGGTCAGACGGCCGGTCTCCGTGACCTCAAGTTTGCCTCATGTAGCCGTCTTCTCACCGTGCTGCAGCTGATGTTAGCACCTGTTGCGTCCCTCAGCTGACCCCTCAAGGTCACCGCAGTGGATGCCCTTTCCCTCAGGACGGAGAGGGCAAGGTAGCGGTCTTGCTGTCTTGTCGTTACTCTGGGTCGACCCGTGTGACGCCTTTCCTGGACTGCTCCAGTCTCATTGAAGCGCTCCAGCAGTCTCTGGATTGTGGAATGCGACACTTCAAGTCGTCTAGCAACTTCCCGCTGCGCTAGGCCTTCATCAAGCAGAGCGAGGGCTCTCCCCGCTGCTCATCCGTCGTCTTGCAAGCATGGTTAAAACGAACCAAGAACGGGTCCTTTTTATCCTCGTCTGCGGGCAACTTTGGCTGGAGTAGTGTTCAAAAAGGGCTTGCCTTGCACGTGCAAAGCGAATTTTGTCGCTACCTTGCCTGCGTCGTCAGAGAGACCCTGCTGAAGATTCGACAATTTCGTGTGGAAATTGTCTTCCTTGGGCCGCCCATTGCAAATCGGCAAATCCCCAAACACGTGCCAAAAGGAAACTGCAATGTTGTCTGAGCTCTTATCCATTCAGTTACGGCAACGAATTGGAGAAAAGAGTAAGAGAAAATAGGTTATTTCTCCTTTCAAAAATTGACTCAAAAACGTTCCTGGCCCTTCAATAATGACGTGTAGTATATTGTCTCATCTATAGAAATTTAAGTTTAAAATATGATGTCTCACCTGTAGAAATAAAAGCTTAAAGCTTGATGTCACACCTGTAGGGAAAAAAGGTTTAAAAAATGATGTCGCACCCGTAGAAACAAAAGTTTAAAATATTATCTCACCTGTAGAAAAAAAAAAGGTTTAAAACATGATGTCTCACCTATAGAAATAAAGGTTTAAAACGTGATGTCTCACTTGTAGCAATAAAGGTTTAAAACAAGACATCACACCTGCAGAAACAAAGGTTAAAAACATGATAATTCACCTGCAGAAATAAAGGTTTAAAACAAGACATCACACCTGCAGAAACAAAGATTTAAAACATGAGGTCTTACCTGTAGAAGTAAAGGTTTAAATCATGTCTAACCTGTAGGAAAAAAAAAGGATTAAAACGTGTTGTATCACCTGAAGAAATAAAGGTTTAAAACATGATTTCTAACCTATAGAAATAAAGGTTTAAAACAAGATGTCACACCTGTAGAAATATAGGTTTAAAATATGTCTCACCTGTAGAAATAAAGGTTTAAAAGAAGACATCACACCTGCAGAAACAAAGGTTATAAACATGACGTCTCACCTGTAGAAATAAGGGTTTAACACATGATGTCACATCTGTAGAAATAAAGGTTTAAAACAATACGTCATACTTGCAGAAACAAAGGTTTAAAACATGTCTCACCTGTAGAAATAAAGGTTTAAAACGTCACACCTGCAGAAACAAAGGTTTAAAACATGATGTCTCACCTGTAGAAATAAAGGTTTAAAACAAGATGTCTCACCTGTAGAAATAAAGGTTTAAAACATTATGTCGCACTTGTAGAAATATACGTTTAAAATATAATGTCTCCCTGTAGAAATAAAGGTTTCAAACAAGACATCCCACCTGTAGAAACAAAGGTTAAAAACATGATATCTCATCTGTAGAAATAAAGGTTTAAAACATGTCTCACCTGTAGAAATAAAGGTTTAAAACAAGATGTCACACATGCAGAAACAAAGGTTTAAACATGATGTCTTACCTGTAGAAATAAAAGGTTAAAACTTGATGTCTCACCTATAGAAATATTGGTTTAAAATATGTCTCACCTGTAGAAATAAAGGTTTAAAACAAGATGTCACACCTGCAGAAACAAAGGTTATAAACATGATGTATCACCTGTAGAAATAAGGGTTTAACACATGATGTCTCATCTGTAGAAATAAAGGTTTAAAACAAGACATCATACCTGCAGAAACGAAGGTTTAAAACATCTCACCTGAAGAAATAAAAGTTTAAGACATGATATCTCACGTGTAGAAATAAGGGTTTAAAACATGATGTCTCACCTGTAGATATAAAGGTTAAAAACATGATGTCTTACCTGTAGAAATAAAGGTTTAAAAGAAGACATCACACCTGCAGAAACAAAGGTTAAAAACATGGTGTCTCACCTATGAAAATACAGTTTAAAAACATGATGTCTCATCTGTAGAAATAAAGGTTTAAAACATGATGTCTCACCTGTAGAAGTAAAGGTTTTAAACAAGATGTCACACCTGCAGAAACAAAGATTTGAAACATGAAGTCTTTCCTGTGGAAATAAAAGGTTAAAACTTGATGTCTCACCTGTAGAAATAAAGGTTTTATTAAAACAAGACATCACACCTGCAGAAACAAAGGTTATAAACATGATGTCTCACCTGTAGAAGTAAGGGTTTAACACATGATGTCTCATCTGTAGAAATAAAGGTTTAAAACAAGACGTCATACCTGCAGAAACGAAGGTTTAAAACATGATGTCTCACCTGAAGAAATAAAAGTTTATGACATGACATCTCACATGTAGAAATAAGGGTTTAAAACATGATGTCTCACCTGTAGATATAAAGGTTAAAAACATGATGTCTTACCTGTAGAAATAAAGGCTTAAAAGAAGACATCACATCTGCAGATACACAGGTTTAAAAATGACGTCTTTCCTGTAGAAATAAAAGGTTAAAACTTGATGTCTCACCTGTAGAAATAAAGGTTTTATTAAAACAAGACATCATACCTGCAAAAACAAAGGTTAAAAACAAGACGTCACACCCGCAGAAACAAAAGTTAAAAACATGTTATCTCACCTGTAGAAATAAAGGTTTAAAATATGTCTCATCTGTAGAAATAAATGTTTAAAACAAGATGTCACACCTGCAGAAACAAAGGTTTAAAACATGATGTCTCACCTGTAGAAATATAGGTTTAAATATAATGTCTCACCTGTAGAAATAAGGGTTTAAAACATGATGTCTCACCTGTAGAAATAAAGGTCTAAAACAAGACGTCACACCTGCAGAAACAAAGATTTAAAATATGACATCTCATCTGTAGAAATAAAGGTTTAATACATGATGTCTCACCTGCAGAAATAAAGGATTAAAACATGAAGTCTCAACTGTAGAAATAAAGGTATTGGTAGGGAAGAAAGGTTTAAAACATGATGTCTCATCTGTAGAAAAAACGGTTTGATGTCTCACCTGTAGAAATAAAGGTTTAAAACATGTATCTGTAGAAATAAAGCTTTAAAATATGATGTCTCACCTGTAGAAATAAAGGTTTCAAACAAGACGTCACACCTGCAGAAACAAATATTTAAAACATGAAGTCTCACCTGTAGAAATAAAGGTTTAAAATGTGATGATGTCTTACCTGTAGAAACAAAAAAATTAAAACATGTCTCACCTGTACAAATAAGATTTAAAATATGTTGTCACCTATAGAAATAAAGGTTAAAACATGTCTCACCTGTAGAAATAAAAGGTTAAAACTTGATGTCTCACCTGTAGAAATAAAGCATATATGATGTCTCACCTGTAAAAATAAAAGGTTAAAACTTGATGTCTCACCTGTAGAAAAATAGGTTTAAAAGATGACGTCACACCTGTAGAAACAAAGGTTAAAAATTTGATGTCTCACCTGTAGAAATAAAATTTCAAATTAACACATATCTCCTCTGTAGAAATAAAGGTTTATAACAAGACGTCACACCTGCAGAAACAAAGGTTTAAAACATGTCTCACTCGTAGAAATAAAGTCCAAACATGTCTTCTCACCTGCAGAAATAAACAATTAAAACATGATGTCACACCTGCAGAAATATAGCTTTAAAACAAGATGTCTCAGCTGCAGAAATAAAGGTTTAAAGCATGATGTTTCACGTGTAGAAATATACATTTAAGACATGACATCTCACCTGCAAAAATAAAGGTTTAAGACATGATGTCTGACCTGTAGATATAAGGTTCAAACATGTTGTCACACCTGTGGAAATAAAGATTTAAAACATGATGTTTCATCTGTAGACAGATTTTAACATGTCTCACCTGTAAAAATAAAGGTTTAAAACATGATATATCACCTTTAGAAATAAGATTTAAAACACGATGTTTCACTTTAAGAAATAAAGGTTTAAAACAGGGTTTCTCACTTTGAAAAATACAGGCTGAAAATATGTCTCACCTGCAGAAATACAGGTTCAAAACAAGATGTCTCAGCTGCAGAAATAAAAGTTTAAAACATGACAATCTCACCTGCAGAAAAAATGGTTTAAAACATGACATCTCACTGTAGAAATAATGGATTTAAAACATGATGTCTCACATGCAGAAATAAAGGTATTAATCATGACATCTCACGTGCAGAAATAATGGTTTAAAACATGATGTCCCACCTGTAGAAATAAAGGTTTAAAACATGACAGCACATGATCAACAAAGATTACTTTCCCTGACCGGAGTCCATGGCTTCACGTAATTCTTCAATTGTGATTTGATGCCGGCATCTTGGCTCTGAAGACCACCATCATCCTTGTCCTCCAGGGAAATCATATCTACAAACATAAGACCAAAAAAAAAAAAGAAACAGATATAATACCTAATAATGCAAAACCACAAATAATACTGTCCACCCCCACTCCCATACTTTTCAATTCCAGTAACTCGTAGAAAAATGAATTTTAGACCTAACGTTAAACACAAATAACATGAAATCCAAATGTTGTTGTATTAAATATGCGTTCTTATTCTTCTTTCATGTTTCTTCTGGTTACAAATAACATAACCTAAAAAAACTGAAAGAATACTATTTTTCATACATAGTGCAAGTGTAAGTTTATTATTCCTACACATTACAACCGAAACAACTTATAATCTTCAAAGTATGATATAGCAACAAAGCTGAATTTAATACAAAAACCCTACATAAACTAATTTAAAAAATACTCATTAACCAGTTAAATAATATCACTCATACTTGTACAAGCTATCAATAATACAACCATCATAACTCAATGCTATGATAATTTTAACTGCAACAGCTTTAAGCTAATACAATGGGCATAGCATAGTGGGTAAATATCTAACTTCCAATAGGAAGTGCCTGGGTTCGATCCGCCTAGAACCTCTGCCTAGTGGGAAAAAGATAGTTTTTTCCCAATCTTCCAGGTCAGCATGGGGGCAGTCTTGCCACTGTCTAGAACCATCCTTTCATGTGTATACGCACACAAAATGCCAAATATGCAATAGTATGCATGTTAAAAATCCTGTAAGCCATGTCAGTGTCTGGCTTATGGAAACATGAAAACACCCACCATGCGTGCCCATCAAAAAAGAAAACGTTTAAACATTAATAGACATATAAACAACTTATCTTTAGTTCAGAAGATCATCATCTGCAGGAGCGTGTCTCATCTGCAGGAGCGTGTCTCATCTGAAACAGAAAGAAAACAAGCCGTTATATCCGAAACACACACACATTCACACCCTGTCCAATCCCCCCACCCTCCCTCCCCAACCCCCCTCCCAAACCCCTTCCCTCCCTCCCCAACCCTTCCCAACCCCCTTCCCTCCCTCTCCCACCCCAACCCCCTTCCCTCCCACCCTTCCCAACCCCTTCCCTCCCACCCTTCCCCCTTCCCCCACCCTTCCCAACCCCCTTCCCTCCCACCCTTCCCAACCCCCTTCCCTCCCACCCTTCCCAACCCACCCTTCCCTCCCACCCTTCCCTCCCACCCTTCCCAACCCCCTTCCACCCTTCCCTCCCACCCTTCCCAACCCCCTTCCCTCCCACCCTTCCCAACCCCTTCCCTCCCACCAACTCCTTCCCTCCCACCCTTCCCAACCCCTTCCCTCCCACCAACCCCTTCCCTCCCACCAACCCCTTCCCTCCCACCCTTCCCTCCCAACTCAACCCCTCCCTCCCTCCCCAACCCCTTCCCTCCCTCCCCAACCCCTTCCCTCCCACGTCAACCCCCTTCCCTCTCACCACATTCCCCTTCTCTCTCTTCTCAACCCCCTCTCTTTCCCCTTCCCCACTTTCCCAAAATTTTCCTTTCCTCTAACACCTTCTCTCCCTACCCGTTTCTTTTCCTCTCCCACATTGTAAAAGCAATGGAAATTTAAATTCACATATTTAACTTTGATAAGAAAAAAAATATCAGTCAAACTAACTTCACATTTTATTTTTTATTTTTTGTAACCGGAATAACAATCTTAACTTGGAGAACACTGGAGACACCAGTATTTTGGAGAACTTAGAGAACACCAGTAATGTGATCAGTGACTTCGAAAATAATAGTAATATGGAGAACAGTAACTTGGAATAAAACCGTAAGCTGGACAACAAGAGTAATTGAACAGTAAATGAACAGTAAGTTGGAAAACTACCAAAATTTGAACAGTAACCTGGAGAACTACCAAAACTTGAACAGTAACCTGGAGAACAAGAGTGACATGGAGAACAGCAAACTGGAGAACAGTAAACTAGAGAACAAAAGTAAACTGGAGAACAGCAGTAACCTGGAGAACAACAGTAAAGAGAAGAATAACATCGTTATTGCTATTTTTTTTGTTTAAAGACCAGCTAACTACGTAGAGTCATATCAAGGCTATAACTGTTTCAAAACATACACAATGCTTCAAACAGGTAAAAAAGAAAAAGAAAATTAAGTACACATTCCAATGCATTTGTGCACATAATATATGGAGATGACCCTAGCACTAAAGCATATACACACAAAAACAGGCCTAAATTACCTAAAATTGCTTCCCCATATCATTTCTCTAGATTCAAAAATGCACTTAATACATATACCCAATTATCAATCCTAAGAGAAAGTATGAAGACTTTTTTCGAATACATACAGGTGAATAGACCAGGCAAGGCAAAAATGATAGGAAGAAATGACAGAAAGCAAAAAAGCAAGAGAATTACAGAAAAGAGGAAATTTCTACCACAGAATTTCCGGAGGGTGGGGATACTTTATACTGAAAGAGCACCCAGCGTTCCCACCAGAGGAGGAGAACAACAGTAACTTAGAGAACAGTAAGATGGAGAACAACAGTAATATGAACAGTAATGTGAAGAACAGTAACCTAGAGAGCAACAGACTTTGGATAATGGTAACCTGAAGAACAACAGTAACTTAGAGAACAACAGTAACATAGAAAACAACAGTAACTTTAAGTACAACGGTAACTGTGAAATCAAACAGGCAAGCTAATGAATGATGACTATAATTGAAGGAAAAAAATGTAATTTTTTTTTCATGAATGAGAGAGTACTCATGAACCCTGAACTTTCCTATTTCAACCTTTGTCAAGTGAACAATTTTGCCTAAATGTCAGCACATACTGTACTTTTCTTTTTGTTTTGTTTTGTTTTTTTTTCCCCTTCAGTGCTGTTATTTTTTTTCTTTGTTTTTTTAAGGAGAAGAGATGGTCCATCAAATTGTTCCCACATGAATTGTGAGTCACTCTTTAATTTTAGCTGTGCTTGAAGCTAGACCATCTCTCTGCTTTATGTTTTTATGTCAGTTTTCCATTTTTTGTAATAAGACGACTTCCTTGCTCTTCACTTTTTTCCGTTTCGATTCTTGTCTAATCTCTTGTCTAAGAACTCCTTGTTGTCTTTTTTTCCTATTTTAGGCTCCTACTATCTGTATCATGGAAAATGTCTTTTTCCTTTTCTCTCTTTCTGGATTTTGTCTCGCATATCATTTTATAACTTAAGGAAAGTTCCTTGTACTTTTTCAAAATGCAGACTCATCAGAAGAATCAAGTGTATTTGTGCACATGTGCACCAAACTACACACACACACACACACACACACACACACACACACACACACACACACACACACACACACTCATGCCCATCTCCACATAAACAACCCCCCATACCCACCCCCTCCCCCATGTCCCATGCCCAGCAAAGTGAGAAACCATACATTACAAGATTTGGAAAAAAAAGAATGAAAGAATACAAGACCACACATATACTACACGTCATTATTTAAGGGCCAGGAACGTTTTTGAGTCAATTTTTGAAAGGAGAAATAACCTATTTTCTCTTACTCTTTTCTCCAATTCGTTGCCGTAACTGAATGGATAAGAGCTCAGACAACATTGCAGTTTCCTTTTGGCACGTGTTTGGGGATTTGCCGATTTGCAATGGGCGGCCCAAGGAAGACAATTTCCACACGAAATTGTCGAATCTTCAGCAGGGTCTCTCTGACGACGCAGGCAAGGTAGCGACAAAATTCGCTTTGCACGTGCAAGGCAAGCCCTTTTTGAACACTACTCCAGCCAAAGTTGCCCGCAGACGAGGATAAAAAGGACCCGTTCTTGGTTCGTTTTAACCATGCTTGCAAGACGACGGATGACGGATGAGCAGCGGGGGAGAGCCCTCGCTCTGCTTGATGAAGGCCTAGCGCAGCGGGAAGTTGCTAGACGACTTGAAGTGTCGCATTCCACAATCCAGAGACTGCTGGAGCGCTTCAATGAGACTGGAACAGTCCAGGAAAGGCGTCACACGGGTCGACCCAGAGTAACGACAAGACAGCAAGACCGCTACCTTGCCCTCTCCGTCCTGAGGGAAAGGGCATCCACTGCGGTGACCTTGAGGGGTCAGCTGAGGGACGCAACAGGTGCTAACATCAGCTGCAGCACGGTGAGAAGACGGCTACATGAGGCAAACTTGAGGTCACGGAGACCGGCCGTCTGACCCATGCTGTCACCGGTCAACAGAGTGCGCCGCATGACCTGGGCCAGGGAGCACGTGACCTGGACAAGGCAACAGTGGGCCCGGGTCTTGTTTTCGGATGAGTCCAGGTTCACCCTGACCTTTATCGATGGCCGGGCTCGGGTGTGGCGACGTCAAGGGGAGAGGTTCGCTGACGCCACTGTCCAAGAGCATAACCGGTACGGCGGCGGGTCGGTGATGGTGTGGGGTGGCATGAGCCGTGGTACCCGGACCCCCCTGCTCCCCATTGACGGCATCCTGAACGGGGTCCGGTACCGGGACGAGGTTCTGGCGGCCGTGGCACTGCCTGCGCTTGTGGACCTTGGTCAAGGCGCCATCTTCCAGGACGACAATGCACCTGCGCATCGAGCACGCCTTGTGACCGACTTCCTGGAGCAGCATGAAGTCGTCCGTATGGCCTGGCCAGTGTGCTCACCTGACCTGAACCCAATTGAACACCTCTGGGATGTGCTCGGGAGGCGCATCAGGGACAACCACCCCCCACCGGGCACCCTGGCCAGGCTGGTCGACATCCTGCAGATCGAGTGGGCGGCCATCCCTCAGGACACACTCCGTACCCTTGTGGGGTCGATGCATCGGCGCTGTGAAGCATGCATCCAGGCTCGGGGCGGACACACGCGATATTGAAAACAGATTGGCCAAATCTGACACTTTCTGTTTTTTGAAAAGGGGGGGATGTTCCTTTAAATGCATGTGCTGTTCACTAATGGGTCATTGTGCTAATTTCTTTTTCCAAAACAGGTGTGGAAATGATGAAATAAAACATAGAATCAATTCTAAACATTGTCAATTATTTCAACTTAAAATTAGAGAGGAAGGAAGAAGTGGCCCTTAAATTATGATTAGGAGTATATGATATGTCAAAGAAAAGAAAAGCAAACACAAACACACACAACTCACACACACACCATATGCACACACAAATATTACATGCCCCCTAAAAAACAAAAAAACAAAAATGCACATACAGAAACCACATACACACAGTAAAAAAAAATTTTTCAAACAGAAAATGACATGGGAAGAATGGCAAGAAAACAAATTCATCTCACACTAACACAGGCTGAATATACACACACAACATACATGCTTTCAACAAAATTATACATACTCCACATCACAAAGTAAAGGGATTTACGTTACAGATCCATTTCTTTTTTTTTTTATTGTTGTTTAAAGCCCAGCTGACAGCACAGAGCCAATAGAAGCATACATAAGGACACCAAAACATATAAAAACAGGCATAAATTACCTAAAATTGTTTCCGCATATCTCACCTCCTTAGAGCCAAAAATGCACTTAATACATGTACCCAATTATCAATCCAAAGAAAAAGTACATAAGACTTTATCGAAAAAATACAGGTGAATGGACCATTAAGGTAGAAAATAAGTAGAAATGACAGAAAGCAAGGGCAACAAGGCAGAAACAAAGAGAGTGACAGAAAAGAGGAAATTTCTAGCACAGAATTTCCAGAAGGTGGGGATACTATTTATACTGAAAGGGCCCCCGGCAACCCAACGGGGGCATTACGGATCCAAACATCCCTCAACTCACAACATGCACCATCATGAAAGATGGTTGTACATCCATCCTTAGGAACTCAAGTCCTCCACAAATCACCATAAAACACAAGGTCATTCTCTCCCAGGAACATAAGTCCTCCACAAATCACCATAAAACACAAGGTCATTCTCTCCCAGGAACATAAGTCCTCCACAAATCACCATACAACACAGGGTCATTCGTTCCCAGGAACTTCAGGCCTTCACACACCACCGTAATACACAAGGTCATTCGTTCCCAGGAACTTCGAGTTTTTCACGCCACAATCATAAGGATCCCCACCACAAGGTAAAGTGGTACCCTGGTCTGTCACTCCAGGAAAAGTAGTGTCCCATGACACCACAGATCCACTTAAAAATCCACTGTAAATACGTGATGGAGAAGTTTTCTAATTCTGTTGTCACTTCACACATTTCACACAATCCACCAAGAAGCAGTGAAGATCACAATGTTGCCGCTGATGTCCCCCATGCTTGTCAACAGCACACTGTGTCAATACTGCTGGTGTCCCCCATGCTTGTCAACAGCACACAGTGTCAATACTGCTGATGTCCCCCATGCTTGTCAACAGCACACAGTGTCAATACTGCTGGTGTCCCCCATGCTTGTCAACAGCACACAGTGTCAATACTGCTGATGTCCCCCATGCTTGTCAACAGCACACAGTGTCAATACTGCTGGTGTCCCCCATGCTTGTCAACAGCAAACTGTGTCAATACTGCTGGTGTCCCCCATGCTTGTCAACAGCAAACTGTGTCAATACTGCTGGTGTCCCCCATGCTTGTCAACAGCACACAGTGTCAATACTGCTGGTGTCCCCCATGCTTGTCAACAGCAAACTGTGTCAATACTGCTGGTGTCCCCCATGCTTGTCAACAGCAAACTGTGTCAATACTGCTGGTGTCCCCCATGCTTGTCAACAGCAAACTGTGTCAATACTGCTGGTGTCCCCCATGCTTGTCAACAGCAAACAGTGTCAATACTGCTGGTGTCCCCCATGCTTGTCAACAGCAAACTGTGTCAATACTGCTGGTGTCCCCCATGCTTGTCAACAGCAAACTGTGTCAATACTGCTGGTGTCCCCCATGCTTGTCAACAGCACACAGTGTCAATACTGCTGATGTCCCCCATGCTTGTCAACAGCAAACTGTGTCAATACTGCTGATGTCCCCCATGCTTGTCAACAGCAAACTGTGTCAATACTGCTGGTGTCCCCCATGCTTGTCAACAGCACACAGTGCAATATGCTGTGTCCCCCATTCACACACACGTGTCAATACTGCTGGTGTCCCCCATGCTTGTCAACAGCACACTGTGTCAATACTGCTGGTGTCCCGTGCTGCCAGCAGCCAGTCATGAACCACCGAAGGTCCTGCTAGAAACAGGTTTGCAATCTATACAGTATGGTCTTTTTTTTCTTTTTCTTTTTTTGCTCGTTTGTTTTTTTGTTTGTTTTTTCTTTTTTCCCTTTTCTGACATTTTTTGTTTCTTTTTTTTTTTTTTTTTCCTCTTTTTTTAATCAGCACGGTCACACCCATTCCACACATACACACAAAACTGGTCCAGGAACTGCATAGGCATGTATTTGTGGTTGTTGCTGTGCTGCTTTCTGTTCTTGTATGGGATACATTCTTCTCTTGCAGCTTGCTAACAGATTTAATGTTTCCCTTTTTTCCCTCCAATTTTTCTTTTTTCCTATTTTTCCTTTCCCCTCTCTCTTTTTCCACCTGACCTAGCACAAACCTGTAAATACAAACACTATGAAAGCAACAAAGGACTTTTTCCATATCACAAGCTGCTACTGCCAAATGGCCCACCACAGCCATGATCTGACCCAACAGCAAAGTGCTGCACACTCAAAATGTCAGCATAGTCCCAATACATGGCCCACCAGACCAGCCTGAGGTTGAGGTCACTCTCCTATATGTGTGCTACCACCTACAGTGTGCTGGGCTACATTAGCACTAGACTGCTGCCATCACAAAACCAGCCTGAAGGCCGCGGCACTCCCAACTTGAGTGTGCTGCCACCTACAGTGTGCTGGGCTCTTGATGGTTGCACGTCATGTCAAATCTAGGCCAATACTTCATCATTCCCATCACAAAACCAGCCTGAAGATGGGAACACTCCCCTCTGACTGTGCTGCCATCACAAAACCAGCCTGAAGGCAGCAGCACTCCCATCTTGAGTGTGCTGCCACCTACAGTGTGCTGGGCTCTTGATGGTTGCACATCATGTAAGATCCAAGTCAATACTTCATTGTTCCCATCACAAAACCAGCCTGACTGTTAGGCCATCTATACCTTGGGGTCTTGGTGGACAGCACATCTTCCCATTATGCAACTAGCCTGAAAGTAGTTGCACTCCCTCTGAGTGTGCTGCCACCTATAGTGCGCCAGCTTTTTGTACATGTCACATCATTGTCAAGACGAGCTGGGTGGGCCTGAAATCAGGCAGCATTTACTGTGAAATCGGTATTCGTGAATTTTATGAACACTTCAACAACAGGGACTGAAAACTTCTGGTCATTAGGGCGACACTGCTTTGCTTTCATCTTGTTAATATTCTGACAAGATTTACTTAACTATGGGGCAAATTTCAATGATGTTGTACTGAAAACCTACTGCCCTGCCCAGATACTAATTGTGCATCACAAGTTTACTGGAAAACATTACAATAATGCATAACAAATGTTTGTAGTTTTGTAATCTCAAACCACAATTTATAATCACAAACCACAATCTAATGGGAAAAGTTCCTAATCTAACAATTTTCTTTCTAACTGAACACAAATTTCACAGCACTATGCAGTTCCATGTCCACAGTTTAAAAAAAATCAACAACACTCATGGTATGAGTACAACCTGTGTTATTGTTATTTTTGTTTCAAGCTCAGCCGACTGTGTAGAGCCATATCAGGGCTATGACAGTTTCAAAACATATCTCAACAGCAAACAAAAAAACCCCCCCAAAAATAGGAAAAAAAAGTATGCTTATCAATGCATTCACACACACATGCCCTGGCATTGACCACTCCGTCCAATTTATTGCACAGGGGATTTAAACAACACAACTGAATGAAAAATTTAAAATAAATATAACTAAGGACACTAAAACATACACCTAAAATTGCTTCTGCATATCTCACTTCCCTAGAATCAAAAATGCACTTAGTACAAGTACCCAATTATCAATCCTAAGAGAAAGTATGTAAGACTTTATTGAACACATACAGGTGAATGGACCAGCAAGGCAGAAAATGATAGGAAGAAATGACAGAAAGCAAAGGAGTAAGAAAGAAACAAAGAGAGTGACAGAAAAGAGGAAAATTCTAGCACAGAATTTTTCCAGAAGGTGGTGATACTATTTATACTGAAAGAGCCCCCGGCATCCCAACAGGGGAACAACCTGTGTTAACAACTTACTTAAACATGGCGTTCAGACAGGACACATGCGCACCCAACGCGCGCGCACACACACACACACACTCAAATGCACACACACACACGAAAGATAATAATAATAATAATAATAATAATAATAATAATAATGTTTATTTGTATAGCGCATATTCCATATAAAAACATGCTCACCAGCGCTTTACATTTCGCAAGAAAGGCAAAAGGTGATAAAAAATGTTCACAATTACATACACAATAAGATAACAACAAACATTAAAGCTATACAAGTAAGAAGACACATAAGAAACCACAGAATATTAAAATTTAAACACTGACTTATGTAATGAAGAAAGATTAACAGATTTTTCATATGAATAAAGAGGCATACTGTGTTTATATATTGCTGCGTGTTGTGTGCTTGCGTACGTGTGTGTGTGCGTGCGTGTGCGTTGCTGTGCGCGTGTGTTTGTAAGAATGTGTGTGTGTGTGTGTGTGTGTGTGTGAGAGAGAGAGTGTGTGTGTGTGTGTGTGTGTGTGTGCGTGTGCTATGTTTGCATGCGTGTGTGTGTGTTTATGCATGCAATAGTTGTACATAAAATTATAATCAATATTTTGAATGAAGATAAAAACAGAAAAATTCTAATCCATATACAGGAAAAACATTACAACTTCAGTATTACAGCATTAATACCTTGACAATCAAAATTCCTCACAAATTATGAACTATTCGCATATCATACATCACAATTTACATACAAACAAAGATTTGAAAAAGTTTCTTAAAGTATTTCAGTCTCTTTCCCACTCAATTTCTCCCCTATCCCTTCCTCAGCTGTACACATACAGTGATACACACACATGCTCACTCAAGCACACACACACACACACACACACACACACACACACACACACACACACACACACACACACATACACACATGCACGCACACACACACCTTGCTCTATAGGCCCTTATACAAAATACTGTTATACAGGCAGGAGAGATTAGTCTGATGACAGACTTGCAAACTAAGGCTCTTCAGGTTAGATGAGTTTGAAAGAGGTGGGTTTTCAGGTGCCGTTTGAAGGTTGAGAAGATGGTCAAACACATACTCCCACAGATTTATTTGTCATTTGTTACCTTTGTCTAAAGCCCAGCCAACTGCGTAGCGCCATATCAGGGCTACGACTGTTTCAAAACATACAAAGCAAAAAACAAAAAAAAAGAAAAAAGTACACATAATGTATTTGCACACATAATCTACGGAGATGCCCCTGGCATTGACCATTCCGTCCATTTTATCACACAGGGGATTTAAAAAATACATGAATACAAATTTAAACATAACTAAGGACACTAAAACATATATAAAAATGGGCTTAAATTACCTAAAATTGCTTTCGCATATTTCATCTCCCTAGAGCCAAAAATGCACTCAATACATCATTACATGTACCCAACTATTAATCTTAAGAGAAAGTACATCAGACTTTACTGAACACATACAGGTGAATGGGACAGCAGACAAAATCACGCTGATACAAAAATCAACACATATACCCATCACAGCTTCTGAAGGGCTGTCACACACACACACACACACACACACACACACACACACACACACACACACACACACACACACACACACACACACACTCTCTCTCTCTCTCTCTCTCTAATATCAATAACAAGACACTTGAACAAATACAAAAACAAACAAAAACAAAAAAACCTGCCATGAAAAAAAAAAAACAACAAAAAAACCACACACACACATGCACTTTAACATCAATAAGAAGACACTCACACAAATACCAAAAAAACTACCCACCCTCCAAAACACACACACACACAACCACATTACACACATACAATCCTGCATACACACACACGAAAGATGGTCGAACGTTTACCCACACACATACATGTATGCATAAACACACACACAACACTCACACACACACACACACTCTAAAGAGATGGTCAAGAAATCTTCACACACACACACACACACACACACACACACACACACACACACACACTCACACACACACACACACACACACTTTAATATCAACAACAACAAAACACCCATGCAAATACCAAACAATACCTGCCCTTTGAAAATAAAACACACACACACAATTTTTTTTTTACATATTGTTTTCGTTTAAAAACCAGCTGACTGCGTACAGCCATATCAGGGTTATAAGCGTTTCAAAGCACACACAAGCACATACAAATGATGGTGATGGTTATGATGATGATGATCATCATCATCCCAATGATAATATACTCATGATAATAACAATAATAATGATGTACAGACTCTCTCCCCCACAATCAGCTTAACACAAAGTCCACCAGAATCACATTGATATGAAAATCAACACATATACCCCTCACATATTCTGAAGGACTGTCACACTCACAGGAAATGCACACACACACACACATCAATAACAAGACACTCACACAATTACAAAAAAAAAAATTACCCGCCCTAAAAAAAAAAACCAAAAAAAACACACACACAACCACATTACACATACTCCTGAATGCGTGCACGAGCGCGCACACACACACACACTTTAATATCAATAACAAGACACACAATTATCACGAAAATACCTGCCCTAAAAAAAAAACACAAAAAAACAAAAACACACACACACACAACCACAAACATATACACTCCTTTAACACACACACATTCATTCACAAACACATACACACACACAACCACATTACACATACACTCCTGAATGCACACACACACACACACACTTGAAAGATGGTCAAACACATATCCACACACATATATACATAAACACACACAACACTCACTCACACACACACTAAAGAGATGGTCTTCACACATATGCGTGCATGCACACACACACACACACACACACGCACGCACGCACGCACACACACACACACACAAACAAAATACACTTTAATATCAATAACAAAACACCCATGCAAATACCAACCAATACCAGCCCTCAAAAAAAGAAAAAAGAAAAAAAAAAAGAAACACACACACACACTAGTTTTGTTTTTTTACCGTTTTTGTTTAAAACCCAGCCGACTGCGTAGAGCCATATCAGGGCTATAAGCATTTCAAAGCAAATACAAAACTTCAACAGCAAAACAAAAAAAGAAAGAAAAGGTAAGCAGGCCTACACATGTCAATGTATTCGCGCACATTTGGTATCGACCTTTTTGGTATTAACCTTTCTCCAGTTACCCCCACACACTCTGTTTCAACTGAGGAAAAGATGGGAAGAAATGATACAAATGATGATGATGATGATCATCATCATCATCATCACCATCATCATCCCAATGAGAATTGACTTCAGTTCATATTGCTTATAGCCCAGCTGACCACTAGCCCAATGAGAAGAATATACTCTGATAATGATAACATCAATAATAATGATGTACAGACTCTCTCCCCCATAATCGGCTTAACACAAAGTCCAGCAGAATCACACTGATATGAAAATCAACATATATACTGCTCAAAACAATTGAAAGGCCACCTGCACTTTTTGTGTCATTTCATTAGACGTCGTATTTATAAAGAATGCAAAATTTCTCATAAATCTTTTCATTGCACTTGGTTGTATGCTTCAATAGTCCACCTGAGTTTACTCACAAATCAGTTCTGTCTCTTTCGTGCACATCGCAGGAGTCAGCTAAAGATAGGCATCAGCCCCACGAAAAATGGGTGCAAATCAAACAAATCCATATGACACAGCAGAATTGAGCAGTAGCAAGACTGCAATGCACGTGCAAGCCATGTCGATCGTGAACACAAATCATCAGTTTGGATGCACTGTTGCGTATTTGAGGTCGCGTTCGAGACACATTTCCAACCATGCCCCAAAGACGACGATTAAGCGATGTTGACCGAGGGCGGGCCATGGCGTGGCTACAGGATGGCATAGGGATCCGAGAAGTTGGTCGCCGATTAGCTGTCAGCCATTCAGTCATTCAGACTTTACGAGACCGCCACACTGAAACAGGTAGTGTTGCTGAACGAAGACGACCAGGACGTCCGCGGTCAACTTCAAGACAGCAAGACAGGTTTCTTGTCGTGTCGGCTTTAAGGCAAAGAACAGCCACCGCCAACACACTCAGGGCGCAACTGCGAACAGCTGTCAATGTTAATGTCAGTGACCAGACAATTCGGAACCGGCTGAGAGAAGGAAACCTGCGTTCAAGGCGACCCGCCGTCCGACCTGTCCTGACAGCTGCTCACCGCGCTGCACGCCTGGCATGGGCCCGACGTCATCTGGCATGGACAAGGCAGCAGTGGAGAATGGTGCTGTTCACTGACGAATCCCGCTTTACCAGATCCTTCCATGACGGCCGAATCCGCGTCTGGAGGCGACAGGGAGAGCGGTACCACAATGCCACTGTGATGGAGCGTGATCGCTATGGTGGCGGATCCATCATGGTGTGGGGTGGAATGGGGATGGCCTACAGAACCCCCCTTTACCGTGTGCAAGGCAACCTGAATGGCGTGGGCTACAGGGATAACATTCTGCAGCCTCTCGTACTACCGGCACTGCAGGCCATGGGACCGGGCGCCATTTTGCAGGACGACAATGCAAGACCTCACAGAGCCCGAGTCGTCAACGACTTCCTGCAGCAGCAGCAAGTCATCCACATGGACTGGCCAGCATGTTCACCGGATCTCAATCCCATCGAACACCTGTTGGACGTGCTGGGCCGACGACTTCGAGATAACCACCCCCCCACCAGCTGACCTCGACCAGCTGTTCCAATTTCTTCAGCAAGAATGGCAGGACATTCCCCAATTGACTCTGAGGACACTGGCTCAGTCCATGAGACAACGATGCCGCGAATGCATTCAGACCAATGGCGGACACACACGATTTTGACTTTTTTGGGTGAGCTGCAACTTTTCACATTTTTGAAAAATGGGGTCATGTCCATCAACCTCAAACTCTTGTTATTGACATTAATTTGGTCAATGAATTTTGTTGATTATCGGTTGATTAATGAATAAAGTACAATTTACATTCATTGTTATTAACTGTGTTTCGACATGGAATTGCGAGATAGTTTCTCAGTGGCCTTTCAGTTGTTTTGAGCAGTGGGCTGTCACACTCACAGGAAACGCACACACACACACACTCTTTAACCTTAATAACAAGACACTAACCCCCCCCCCCCTCAAAAAATAAAAACCCACACAAAAACACACACACACAACCACATTACACATACTCCTGAATGCGTGCACACATACACACACACACTTTGATATCAATAACAAGACACACAATTATCAAAAAAATACCCGCCCTAAAAAAAAATTTAAAAAAACACACAAACATACACACACAACCAGAAACATATACACTCCTTAACACACACACACACACATTCACAAACACTTACACACACAACCACATTACACATACACTCCTGAATGCACACACACACACACACACATGCACACACACACACACTCACACGCACGAAAGATGGTCAAACACATATCCACACACATGTATACATAAACACACACAACAACCCTCACACACACACACTAAAGAGATGGTCTTCATACATACGAGCGCACGCGCGTGCACGCGCGCGCACACACACACACACACACACACACACACACCACTCTTTAATATCAATAACAAAACACCAACCAATACCAGCCCTCAAAAACAAAAAAAACTTTTTTTTACCGTTTTTGTTTAAGACCCAGCCGACTGCATAGAGCCATATCAGGGCTATAAGCATTTCAAAGCAAATACAAAACTTCAACAGCAAAACAAAAAAAGAAAGAAAAGATAAGCAGGCCTACACATGTCAATGTATTCGCGCACATTTGGTATCGACCTTCTTTGATATTAACCTCTCTCCAGTTACTCACACCCCTCTCTGTTTCAACTCTCTGAGGAAAAGATGGGAAGAAATGATACAAATGATGATGATGATGATGATGATGATGATCATCATCATCCCAATGAGAATTGACTTCAGTTCATATTGCTTATAGCCCAGCTGACCACTAGCCCAATGAGAATAATATACTCATGATAATGATAACATCAATAATAATGATGAACAGACTCTCTCCCCTACAATCAGCTTAACACAAAGTCCACCAGAATCACACCGATATGAAAATCAACACATATACCCCTCACAGCTTCTGAAGGGCTGTCACACTCACACACACACCACACACACACACACACACACACAACATCAACAACAACATCACACACATTTACATCAAAACAAGACATTCACACAATTACCAAAAAAAAATACCAGCCCTAAAAAAACACACACACAAAACACAACACACACACTTACATATAATCCTGAATGCACACACACACACACACGCACACTTTAATATCAATAACAAGACACTGACACAATTATCAAAAAAATACCTGCCCTAAAAAAAAAAAAAAAAAAAAAACACAACACACATACACAAACATATACACTCCTTAACACACCACACACATACATTCACAAACACATACACACACACAACCACATTACACATACACTCCTAATGCACACACAACATGCACGCACACACATACACATGCACACACATACACATACACGCGCATGAAAGATGGTCAAACACATACCCACATACATATATACATAAACACACACACACAACACTTGCTCACACACACACACTAAAAAGATGGTCTTCACACACACACGCACGCGCACACACACAAATACACTTTAATATCAATAACAAAACACCCATGCAAATACGAAACAATACCTGCCCTAAAAAAAACACACACACACACAAAAATAAACCACACACACAATTGTTTTTTTTTTTTTTTTTTACCGTTTTTGTTTAAAAACAAGATGACTGCGTAGAGCCATACCAGGGCTATAAACGTTTCAAAGCACATACAAAACATCAACAGCAACAAAAACAAAAAAAAACAAAAAAAGTAAGTAGGCCTATACATGTCAATGCATTCACGCACATTTGGAATCAACCTTCTTTGGTATTAACCTCTCTCCAGTTACCCCCCCACACAGTTTTTCAACTCTGAGGAAAAGAAGGGAACAAATGATACAAATGATGATGATGATGATGATGATGATCATCATCATCCCAATGAGAATAATATACTCATGATAATGATCATAACAATAATGATGTACAGACTCTCTCCCCAACAATCAGTTTAACACAAAGTCCACCAGTATCACACTGATATGAAAATCAACACATACCCCTCACAGCTTCTGAAGGGCTGTCACACTCACAGGAAACACACACACACACACACACACACACACACGCACGCACGCACGCACGCACCAAAACTTTAATATCAATAACAAGACACACAATTACCAAAAAAAATACCCGCCCTGAAAAAAACAAAACACACACACAAACACACATTACACATACACTTCTGAACGCACACACACATACATGCACAACACATACATGCACACACACATGAAAGATGGTCAAACACATACCCACATGCTATATGTATACACAGACAGACACACTAAAGAGATGGTCTTCACACACATGCGCGTGCACACACACACACAAATACACTTTAATATCAATAACACAACACCCACTCAAATTTATACGAAACAATACCTGCCGTAAACAACAACAACAACAACAACAAGAAGAACAAAAACACACACACAAAATTGTTTTGTTTTTTACTACTTTTGTTTAAAAACCAGCCGACTGGGTAGAGCTATACCAGGGCTAAAAATGTTTCAAAGCATTTACAAAATTTCAACAGCAAAACAAAAAACAAAAAGAAAAAAAGTAAGTACACATGTCAATGCATTCGTGCACATTTGGAATCAACCTACTTTGGTATTAACCTCTCTCCAGTTACCCACACACACTCTATTTCAACTCTCTGAGGAAAAGATGGTAAGAAATGATACAAATGATGATGATGATCACCATCATCATCATCATCATCATCATCCCAATGAGAATAATATACTCATGATAATGATCATATCAATAATAATGATGTACAGACTCTCTCCCCCACAATCAGCTTAAAACAAAGTCTACCAGAATCACACCAATCTGAAAATCAACACATACACCCCTCACAGCTTCTGAAGGGCTGTCACATTCACAGGAAACACACGCACACACACACACACACACACACACACACAACGACCTAAAGAAAAAACAAAACAAAACAAAAAACGCACACACACACACTCCCAAGCACAAACACCGCAAAAAAAACCCAACCAACAAACAAAAACACCACATTACACACACACATACACTCCTGAACACACACACACACACACGAAAAAATGGTCAAACGCATACCCACAAACATACATAAACACACATACAATACTCACTCACTCAAACACACATTAAAGAAATGGTCAAATAATCAATCTTCACACATACGCACACGCGGGCACACACACACACAGCTTTAATATCAATAACAAAACACCCATGCAAATACCAAACAATACCTGCCCTAAAAAAAAAAAAAAAAATACCAAAAAAAAAAATACAAAAAACAAAAGCACACACATTTATTATTATTATTATTATTGTTTTTGTCTAAAACCCAGCTGACTGCATAGAGCCATATCAGAAAAAAAAGTACACACGTCGATGCATTCGCGCACATTTGGTATCAACCTTTTTTGGTATTAACCTCTCTCCATTTACCCACACTGTTTCAACTCCGAGGAAAAGATGGGAAGAAATGATACGAATAATGATGATGATGATGGTCAAATTATCAATCTTCAAAAAAATTAAAATCTTCACTTTGACATCAGCACAAAATGTATCCCCTTAACTTTTACAGTAAACACAAGCAGATCTAGTCTGGTCAATAAAATCTCTGTACTGATCCAATGTTTCCCCCACAATTTTTAAAGTACACACAAGCAGGATCTGATCTGGTCAATCAAATCTTTATGCTGATCCAAGATTGACACCAGCAGTTACACTGCATCTTTCAATAGTCAAGACATTTTTTTAGGGGCCCATTCTGTCATCAAAGCAATGAGTCAATCAACAGTTGTTGTTTTTTAAAAACAGACATGCCACTGGAGTTAACCATTTACTCTCAAGTTCTGAATTTCACGAAGAAAAACAAAAGACTGTAAAAGATCCATCCATAAACCCAGAGACCCCAGAAAAATACAACACTTATACGAAAGAAAAAAACAACATACATATGAGATGAAAATTATGATAGGAAAAAGGAAATCAAATGCGAGTACAGTGCAATAAAAAGAAAAAGAAAAGAAACTATCCACTTTATTTCTCTTGGTATATGACCTGACATTTTACATTCAACTACTGTCTTTAACCCTGTCTTTAACCACACCATATCCATGAACTGTAAAAACTTGGCCCTCTGACACATCACACTATCCATCAGCTTCCTGCAGGAAGCTGGTGGATAAGGTTAGAGAATCAAAGGGCCAAGGTTTTTGCTTCGCTAGCATGGTTGACGCTGGACATGCTGTGGGAGTCAAAGGGTTAAACTGGCCAAAGGCAGGTGTGTGATCTAACTTTATACAGTCTACAGCTTTCTGTCAGCTGTCCCTGAACATACAAGATGTAAAGATGCATCCATAAGTACTCTAATAGCCAAGAAAACAGACATGTTTTGACACACAGTCTCCAGAGATCAATCTCAGACTTGCATATATCATCTCAATTTGGTATCAACCTTTTTTGGTATCAATCTCTCTCCAGTTACCCACACACATTTTGTTTCAACTCTCTGGGGGAAAGGTAGGAAGAAATGATACAAATGATGATGATGATCATCATTATCATCATCGATCGTCATCATCTTCATCATCATACCAAGAATAATACACTCATGATAATGACAATATCAATAATAATGATATACAGACTCTCTCCCCCACAATCAGCTTAATCACAAAGTTCATCAGAATCACACTGATATGAAAATCAACATATACCCCTCACAGCTTCTGAAGGGCTGTCACACTCACCGGAAACACACACACACACACACACTTTAATATCAATAACGAAACACACAAATACCAAAAAAAAATACCCACTCTTAAAAAACAAAAACAAAACAAACAAACAAAACCACACACACAACCACAAACACATCACACACACACACTCGCCCACTTTCATCTCAGTGACAATTTGTCATCATCACCAATTACCCCACCCTCTCAAAAAAAAATAAATAAATAAACACACACACAACCACAAACACATCACACACACACACGCGCGCGCGCACACACACACACACACATCCCGTCTAATATCACTTATAGTGAAAAGACGTTAAATCAAAGAACGCACACACACACACACACACACACACACACACACACACACCACACACACACACACACACACACACACACACACACACACTCACTTTGTCCACTTTCATCTCAGCATCAATTTGTCATTATCACCAATTACCCGACCCTCTCAACACACACACACACACACACACACACACACACACACACACACACACACACACACACACACACACACACACACACACACACACACACAAACACACAGATAGTAATATCTTTGGAAAAAAAATTCTTACATTCATAACAAAAACGAACAAGTAAATAGAAAAAGAAAACAAAACAATGCTTACACAATCACTCATACACCTACACCCACTCTCTCTCTCTGAACACATTATCAAACAAACAAAAAATTACACAGAATACCAATAGTGAAACACACATACACACACACATGCACAATTTTGCCTGTATTCTTCTCAGAATCAATTTTGTTACCATCTCCAAATACATCCTCCAACAAAATTCCTCTCCATCTGGTGGGAAAAAATAAGGGGGGGGGGGGGGGGGGGGGGGGGGAGGAAATGGCACAATTTTCTCCCTTTCTGATTAAAGGCTTTCCTCCGACTGTCTTTGACATGACAAGGATCAATTCCGAAAGACCACCTCCATTTTTTCATCCAGCATATTCTACAATCATCATCATCATGTGACATCATTACAAAGATCAATTTAGTCAACAGTTTACTCTTGGTTTCTTTATTCTTCTGTAGTATGTTTTCAATGTAATAAATATCATGAAATCATCACACCCAAAGAATGCTTTATAAACCACACCTGTTTGAATTCACTATATCTAATTTCAGTTTCATGACTTCAAAGGGAAAAATCTTGGTCATCAGAATTTTAATCAACAGCAAAAGTTTAACAGACTTACATGTTCTATGAGTGCAAATTGAATGTCAGGCTTCTTCATCATACCGTTCCCTACTTTTATATATTTATATGGTTTTAATGTTTCCAACTCTTTACTTTTAGAAATGAATACATTTTTTTATGATATGGTTAAGAGGTCTCCATTTAAAACACACTTTTCCTGCTTAATTCCAAAATTCTATGTTAGCAGTCTGAAATCTGATGAGTCATGCGACAAAGATCCTATTAAGAATATTCATGATGGTGACAATCAAAACAGAAAAACCAGAAGAACAATATGGATTTACTTAAGGGAAAGGAATTATTTGCACCAAATGCATCCTAAGAATGAAATTTATGACACCAGAAAAGATATGTCAAAATCAATTTTCACTGTGCTTCCAGAGAAAGCAGGGCCTATAGAATGTGAACTCCATTATACAATCAGCTTGATAAGCCATGTGACAAAGGTTCTATTAAGAATAATCATTATAAGAACAAGGAACAAAATCAAAACAGAAACAGCAGAAGAACAATGTGGATTCGTTGCAGGAAAATGAACTATTAGTGTCATTTACATCTTAAGAACTCTCATAAAAAGATCAACTGAATTGAAAAAGGATTTATTTTAAGTTTTGTTGATTACATTCAGGCTTTTGGTCAGATAAGACATGAAGAACTGATCAACCCAATAGAAAGGCTCAATGCTAATGGGAAAGATCTAAGAATGATAAGGAATATATATTGGGAACAAACAGCAGCAATGACACTAGAAAATGATATATAAGCTCTTTCCAAAATATCAAAAGAAGGGTTAGGCAGGGATGTGGTATGTCACTAGATTTGTTTTCACTTTACAGCAAAACCATCATCAAAAACCTAGAATGTCCCAGGATAAAGGTTGGAGGAAAAATGCTAAACAATCTTCATTATGCAGATGACACTATCCTTATTACAGAAAATGAAAAAGACCTACAAAATCTTGTCAGTGCAATAGAAATAGAAAGCAGAAATAAAGGGCTGGAGCTAAATACCAAGAAGACTGAAGTCATGATAATCAGTAAAAAAAAAAACAAAGAAAACCTCTCGTGCAAAAACAAAACAAAACAAAAAAACACACGCACATGGCACAACACTGAGACAGGTTGAGAAGTTTACATATCTAGGAACACTCATTTCACCAGATGGTAGATGCACACCAGAAAAAGCCAGTAGAATCGGCCAAGCTAAAACAACATTCAAGAGGATGAAACGCGTTCTTACCAACAAATGCCTTTACTTATCAGGAAGAGAGTTCTTCAGTGTTATACAGAATAGATACTGCCCTATGGATGCGAAGCTTGAAAAGTCAGAACAAGATTGAGACAGGTGAAATGCGGTTTCTAAGAAGAATGTTAAGAGTTCCATGGACAGCAAAGAAAACGAACGAGACAGTCCTGAAAGAGGCAAGCACAAAAAGAACATTCATGAAGAAGACTAAGACAAGACAAAAACATATATAGGGCATTTTAAGAGGCACAAGAAACTAGAGCACCTAGCAACAGGAAAGCTGGAGGGAAAAAGAATACTAAGTAGGCGTGACAGTCAACAAGCAAAGCCAGAACAAGATTGAGGAGCCAAGATGTGGTTTCTAAGAAGAATGTTGAGTGTTCCATGGACAGCAAAGAAAACAAATGAGACAGTCTTGATGGAGGCAGACACAAGAAGATCATTCATAAGGAAGATCAGGAAAACACAGGCAACATTTATAGGCCATTTTATGAGTAGGGGGGAATTGGAGCACCTGGTCACGACGGGAAAGCTGCAGGGGAAGACAGCACCGGGTAGACCCAGGGAGAAGATACTAGACGGACTTGCAGAGTGGCTAAGGACAAAGAGGGTGGAAGAGATGCTTGAGGCAACAAGAGATAGAGACAGATCGAAGTCCATGATCGCCAACGCCATGCGGCAAGGCACCTGATGATGATGATGATGATGATGAAGTAGACCTAGGAAGAAAATATTGGACAGTTTACCAGAGTAGATGAGGACAGAAAAGGAGGGAGTCGTATTTGCAGTGACAAAAGATAGATGGAAGGCCATGAGCAGTGAGGGCCATGACTGCCAACCCATGCAACAAGGCACATGACAATGATGAAGGATGTGAAAGTAAACATGATAAAGTTACCTGGTTGAATCAGCATGGTAGAACACGGAAACAAAAGGACTAATTAGTAACAACATGGATAAATCACCTTTGAGAATGCTCACTAGTCTATCAGAAGCATCACAGTACAATAGCCTATTGAACCAGTCTATCAGAAGCATCCCAGATCAATGGAATCAGCCTACTGGAGACATCATAGATCCCACAGGGGTAGAAATCCAAGTACTTACTTATCCTCTCTATCAGCCCTGAAAATACAAGTATGTATCCCCGAATGCAAAAACCTCAGTATGCAAAAATTTCAGTATCATTCAAAACAAAAAACATGCAGTCTCCTAAATGCAGAAATCTGAATATGAACCACAGGAAGTGTACTTATCCTATTTGTTATTGATATTTTGTTTAAAGCCCAGCCAACTGTGTAGAACCATATCAGGCTATAACCATCTCAAAAATACACAATATTTCAACAGGAAAAACAAAAGGGAAAAAATAAGTACACATATTAATGCATTTACACACATAATCTAAGGAGAAGCGCTTAATACATGTACCCAATTATCGATCCTAAGAGAAAGCTGGTAAGACTTTATCAAACACATACAGGTGAATGGGCTAGCCAGGCAGAAAGTGATAGGAAAAAAATCATAAAGAAAGCAAATGAACAAGGCAGAAACACAGAGAATGACAGAAAAGAGGAAATTTCTAGCACAATATTTCCAGACAGTGGTGATACAAAGAGCTCCTGGCATCTCCATGGGGGTATCCCCTAAATGCAGAAATCTGAATATGACCACAAAAAAATGCATTTAGTTATCCCCTAAATGCAGAAATCAGAATATGACTGCAGAAAGTTCATGCAATTATCCCCTAAATGCAGAAATCTGAATATGACCATGCACAGTACATGTAGTTGTCCCCTCAATGATGAAACCTGAATTAGTGAATATGACCAAAGTACAAGTATTATCCCCTAAACACAGAAATCAGAATATGACTACAGAAAGTTCATGTAGTAATCCCCAAAATGCAGAAATCTCAATATGACCACAAAAAATACATTTAGTTATCCCGTATATGCAGAAATCAGAATATGGTTACAGAAAGTTCATGTAGTTATTCCCTAATGCAGAAATCAGAATATGGTTACAGAAAGTTCATGTAGTTATCCCCTAAATGCAGAAATCTGAATATGACTACAGAAAGTTCATGTAGTTATCCCCTAAATGCAGAAATCTGAATGACTACAGAAGTTCATGTAGTTATCCCCTAAATGCAGAAATCAGAATATGACTACAGAAAGTTCACATAGTTATCCCCTGAATGCACAAATCTGAATATGAGCACAGAAATGTAGTTATCCCCTAAATACAGAAATCTGAATATGATCACAGAAAGTATATGTAGTTATCCCATAAATGCAGAAAATTGAACATGACCACAGAAAGTGCATGTACTTATCCCCCTTGTTATTGTTACTGTTGTTTGCTGTTTTTTAAAGCCCAACTGTGTAGAGCCATATCGGGACTATAACCATTTCATAACAGACACAAGACTTCAACAGGAAATTTCTAGCACACAGTTTCCAGAAGATGGGGATACTATTTATACTAAAATAGCCCCCGGCATCACCACAGGAAGGTACATGTAGTTACCCCCTAAATGCAAAAATCTGAATATGACCACAGAACGTACATGTACAAATCCCCTAAATGCAGAGCTCTGAGTATCATCACAGAAAATAGAAGTTAGTTTTTCATCCCTAAATGCAGAAATGTATTTTCACAAAAAATATATGTACCTATCCGCTTAGTGCAGAAATCCAATTATTATAAAAACAAAATTTTAAAAAGACATATACTCATCCCCTAAATGCAGAAATCTGCTATCATCAGTGAAAACACATGCAACCCCTAAAGCAGCTTTATGAGTATTATTACAGAAAATATGGTTAATGCAACAGACTACTGACTGGAATTTGTGGGTTCGAATCCCCACCAGTCCTTTCAAAAAAATTGCGGGATTTATCAGCTCTAACCCGCTCCTACCCAGAGTTGGGTGTGCAATGGGCTCATTGGGAAGACTGGAACCACAGAGTCAAGTCTCATCTACTTCACAGATGTGTCATTGAGGGTGTGTTGCAGGTGTCTGTATCTCTTAGGCCTGGTTGATGCCAGGATATATTATGACAGTAAGTGTACCATACAGCTCTGTACATAGTCTCAGTCCCAGATGGAACTTCATAGCATCGTGATTATCATCCTCATGAACATCATCATCATATTATTAAAACAAAAATGCCCCAGCTTCTGCACCATCCAGGCAGCATAGTGAAAATAGGGCAGAAAAAAATATCACAGGAAATCCAAGGATTCCTTCAAAACCTGAACCTGGATCATAAGGGCAAACTGTCAAGCACATAATCCAGTAATTACTTCCTGAATTTAATCTCACTCTATTAGCTCAAGTATCATTATTAAATTGTAAAAAAAAAAAAAAAAAAAAGCTTTAATTCAATAAAGAATGAACAAATACATGATACACTGCATATAAGAACCAACAAGACAAAACACAGCATTTTTGTTTTTATACATACTACCTTTCTTTTATCATTTCTATATTTTTGTTACCCATCTGTGTGGCATCCATCAATGAAGCCAGTCCACCATCACATCACTCTTCAGGTCGAATCCTCTGTCTGAAACAGGAAAAAACACAATTGTCAGTTCTAAAACAAATAGTCTCCAATCACAAATGTTTAAGAAACAAGTCATGTCAAAGAATGCATCTCTCTGAAAACTGAAAACCAATAACTGCCTAGTTCATAACATTTTAAAGTTAAATTTGTACACTAAAATCCAATTTACTTCCAGAAATACATTTCTGAAAACAGAAAACCAACCACTGCCTGTTTCATAACACTTTAAAGTTTAATTGACTAATGCACACTTAATTCAAGGAATGTGTCTCTCTGAAAACTGAAAAACCAGTCACTGCCTATCTTATAACACTTTAAAGTTAAATTTGTACACAAATGCGCAAATTATCTCAAGGAAAGCATCTCTCTGAAAACCAACCACTGCCTATTTAATAACACTTCAAAGTCAAATTTGTACACTAATGCGCAAATTACCTCAAGGAATGTGTTTCCCTGAAAACCAACCACTGCCTATTACACTTTAAAGTTAAATCTGTACATTTATATGCAGGTTACTTCAAGAAATACATCTCTCTGAAAACGGAAAACCTATCATTGCCTATCTAATACCAATTTAAAGTTAAATTTTTGTACGCTAATGCGCAACTTACTTCAAGGAATGAGTCTCTCTGAAAACCAATCACTGCCTATTACACTTTAAAGTTAAATCTGTACACTAATGCATAAGTTACTTCAATGAATGCGTCTCTCTGAAAACAGAAAACCAGTCACTGCCTATTTAATAACACTTTAAAGTTAAATCTGTACACTAATGCATAAGTTACTTCAATGAATGCGTCTCTCTGAAAACAGAAAACCAGTCACTGCCTATTTAATAACACTTTAAAGTTAAATTTGTATACTAATGCATAAGTTACTTCAATGAATGCGTCTCTCTGAAAACGGAAAACCAGTCACTGCCTATTTAATAACACTTTAAAGTTAAATTTGTACACTGATGCATAAGTTACTTCAATGAATGCGTCTCTCTGAAAACGGAAAACCAGTCACTGCCTATTTAATAACACTTTAAAGTTAAATTTGTACACTGATGCGCAAATTACTTCACGGAATGTGTCTCACTGAAAACTGAAAATCAATCACTGCCTATTTAATTAATAATGCTTCAGATTTGTACACTAATGCACAAGTTACTTCAAGGAATGTGTCTCTCCGAGTCTCTGAAAACGGAAAGCCAACCACTGCCTATTTTATAATACGTTACAGTTAAATTAAACTTGTACGCTAATGTGCAACTTACTTCAAGAATGCATCTCTCTGAAAACTGAAAAACCAGCCACAGCCTATTTTAATAAACTTTAAATTTAAATTGGTACGCTAATGCAGAGCTTACTTCTAGGAATGTGTCTCTCTGAAAACTGGAAACCAACCACTGCCTATTTAATAACACTTCAAATTTGTGTGCAACTTACTTCAAGGTATGCATCTATCTGAAAACTGAAAAACCAATCACTGCCTACTTAATAACACTTTAAAGTTAAATGTGTACACTAATGTGCAATTTACTGAACAAGGAATACATCTCTCTGAAAATGGAAAACCAATCACTGCCAACTTAACAATTTAAAGTTATTTGTACACTAATGCGCAACTTAACAAATATAGGCTCTCTGAAAACGGAAAACCAGCCACTGCCTATTTTGTAAAACTTTACATTTAAATTTGTACACTAATAATGCACAAGTTACTTCAAGGAATGAGTCTCTCTGAAAATTGAAAAACCAATCACGGTCTATTTCTGCTTCTACTGCTGTTCCACCTCAGTGAGCAAGCACTGGTTTCAGGATGATGGCTCACATTTACCAAGCAACATGGCAAGTTGTTTTATTAATCCGCAGTGACCTGGATATAGCTTGACCACATGATTGACACTTACCATACTGCCCTAACCAACAGTGACAATGTTGACTGGGTGCCCCATGGTCATACTTGATAACTTCATCTTTCCAGATTCCCTTAAGACTTCAACATTACCAAAGTCAGGTTTTCCTACCCAGAGTCACTGTCAGTTTCTCCTACCCACTACTCCCTGCAGTCAGTTTTTCAAGACTCCCTGGAGTCAGTTTTTTCTATATTTAAAATTTTTTTTTTTACTAACTCCTTGGAATCAGTTTTACCTACTGACTCCCTGCAGTCAGTTTTTCCTACCTGATACTCCTGCAGTCAGTTTTTCCCTACCTGATACTCCCTGCAGTCAGTTTTCCTACCTGATACTCCCTGCAGTCAATTTTCCTACCTGATACTCCCTGCAGTCAAGTTTTCCAAGCTGATGAAGTTTTTCCTACCTGATACTCCCTGCAGTCAATTTTCCTACCTGATACTCCCTGCAGTCAATTTTCCTACCTGATACTCCCTGCAGTCAATTTTCCTACCTGATACTCCCTGCAGTCAATTTTCCTAGCTGGAGTCAGTTTTTCCTACCTGATATCCCTGCAGTTTTCCTAGCTGGAGTAAGTTTTTCCTACCTGATATCCCTGCAGTCAATTTTCCTAGCTGAGTCAGTTTTTCCTACCTGATATCCCTGCAGTTAATTTTCCTAGCTGGAGTCAGTTTTTCCTACCGATATCCCTGCAGTCAATTTTCCTAGCTGGAGTCAGTTTTTCCTACATAATATCCCTGCAGTCAATTTTCCTAGCTGGAGTCAGTTTCTCCTAGAAATAGAAAGCAAAGGTAAGAGGTTGGAACTAAACAGCAAGAAGACTGAAATCATGGTGATCAGTAAAAATCAGGAAAACCCGTCATGCAAAATAACAGCAAACAGCACAACCTTGCGACAGGTTGTTAAGTTTAAATATCTGGGAATGATCATTTCACCAGACAGCAGATGTACATCACAGCATTCAAGAGGATGAAAAGCATTCTTACCAACAAATGCCTATCAATGAACATCAGGAAGAGAGTTCTTGAATGTAATATAGAACCGATAATGTTATACGGTTGTGAGGCGTGGACAGCCAACAAGCAAAACCACAACAAGATTGAGGCAGCCGAGATGCGGTTTCTAAGAAGAATGTTGAGAGTTCCATGGACAGCTGGTACTCTGATAAACTCTTCATCCACAATTAATAACAATTAAAAAGGCCTTTCGCACAACAGAAAAAAAATAATTTAATGAAAATTAGTAAGTACCAAATCATCGCAATTTTTTAAACCCTTGAAGTTTGCAGAGGTTAAAAATAATCAGCAGAAAATCCGACTTCTGTTCGAGTGAAAGCACAATATGAAAGAATCGCAATTTGAGACTGCAACTCCACTTATCAACAACACAACAAGCATGGTTTCCATTATTATTGATCTTACACAATGACCAATCAAGGGTGTGTAACATCGACACTCGTTCGTCAAAGCGCCATAAACCGGCAGGTTTTTTTGTGTGTTTTTTTACGGACGCTCGCAGCTGTGCGACGGCATGATAAACTGATGTAAAACTGACCAATTCAGTCACAAGGTAACGAACGAGGTCACGTACAAGTTTTAGTTTAGTTTAGTTTAGCAATAGGGACATAACACATTAGCCATTTGGCTATTTCAAGTCCCATCATTTTTCTTTTTTTTTTTCCAAACACACTTAGCCAAGGTTTGTCGTATGCCCAGTTCTTTTGATGATTCATTCATCATATTCGTATTTAAGTTCAATGTAATGTTTCCAATGGTCAAGCTGGTTTTTAAATGAGTTTATGTTTTGTGCTCTTTTAATTTCGATTGGTAATTTATTCCATACATGTGCAATTCTATTTGTAAAATAAAACCTTCTAATGTTAGTCTTGCAATATTCTATAAATATTTTATCAGTACTATTTCTTGTTTCGTCATAGTTTGTCAGTTTAAAAAATTGTGTTCTATCTACGTCATCTATATTGTTCAAAATCTTGAAACTTTGGATCAGATCTCCCCCCATTCTTCTTGCTTTTAAACTGGGTAAATTGAGTAATTCTAATCTTTATATGAATAATTTTGAAAACCATGAATTAATTTAGTAGCTCTTCTTTGTATCTTCTCTATCAATACTGACCGTCTTTTAAGACGTGGAAACCAAACAGTGTTAATGAGAATTTGAAAAACTATAGACCTGTGTCAAATCTTCCATTTCTTTCCAAGGTCTTAGAGAAAGTTGTTCTCAACCAGCTGTTAAACCACCTTCATTCCAATAACCTTGTCTATCCCCTTCAGTCTGCTTACCGTTCTGCACATAGCACCGAGACTGCTCTTCTCAAAATCTGCAACGACTTACTGACTACTCTTGACTCTAACAATGTATCACTTTTGACTCTCTTGGACCTATCTGCTGCCTTTGACACTATTGACCACTCTATCCTTCTCTCCCGTCTGCATCACTCTTTTGGGCTCCATGATACTGTCTTGAATTGGTTTCATTCTTACATCACCGATCGTCTGCAAGTAGTTTCTGTCAATGGTCTTTCTTCTAATGCTTCCTGTCTGACCTATGGAGTGCCACAGGGATCTGTTCTGGGCCCCCTACTTTTCATTCTCTACACCTATCCTGTCTCCTCTATTGTCCAAGAACACCTACTTCAGCATCATTCTTTCTCGGATGACAATCAGCTGTATGTCTCTGGCCTCTCCCTGACCTTCCCCTCATGATCCAAAACACCCAATCTTGTGTAGCCGACCTGAAGGATTGGATGACTGAAAACAAACTGAAATTGAATGAAGAGAAATCCGAATTGATCTTGATCACCCCACCCAAACTCCAAAATCACCCCTCTCTTCCAACCTCCATCACACTTGTTGACTCGTCTATCACTCTCTCCTATTCTGCCCGTAACCTTGGTGTAACTCTTGACCAAACCCTGTCCTTCCATCTGTATGTTAGCAACGTTTGTCGGACTTGTTTTCTTGAACTCCGCCGAATTGCTTCTATCCGCCATCTCCTCTCAGAAGACACGACAAAGACTCTTGTCTGTGCACTTGTTCTATCTCGTCTTGATTACTGTAATGCTCTTTTGTCTGGTTCCCCCTCTCACCTCATTAACAAACTTCAGAAATTCAAAATCATGCTGCCCGTCTCATCTTCCGCTCTTCAAAATTTAACCATGTTACGCCATTGCTCTGTTCTCTTCACTGGCTCCCGGTTCAGCAAAGAATATCCTACAAGATTGCCTGTCTCTGCTTCAAATCTATTGAGTCTTCCTGTCCCGAGTATCTCGCCCATCTGTTACATCTCTACACGCCATCTCGAGCTTTGCGGTCCTCATCCGACACCCGTCTCTATAGTATCCCATAGTCCGCACTAAAAGGTTTGGGCAGCGTTCTTTTTCCTATCAAGCTCCAACTATCTGGAATCAGCTACCTCGCTCACTCAGATACTCACCCTCTCTGTCCACATTCAAACGCTCCCTCAAAACTCATCTGTTTCCCAAATAACTGGTAATTTCTGCCCCCCTCCCCCCATGTAACGTAATGTTGGCTTTATAATGTCTTAGTGTCAATGTGTCATTGCATTTGCATGTCGTGCTGTGTGTGTGTGTGTGTGTGTGTGTGTGTGCGTTGTTGTGTGTTTGTGTGTGTGTGTGCGTGTGTGTGTTTGTGGGCGTGTGTGTGCGTGCTTGTGATTTCGGTTATATGTTTTGCCATTGTTAACGCCTAGGGCATTAATTTGATTAGGCGTACTAAATGTTCATAATAATAATAATAATATACTCCAAATGAGGCCTCACTAAGCCTTTGTACAACTATAAAAATGTCTCCCTGTCTAAGCCTTTGTACAACTATAAAAATGTCTCCCTGTCTATGTATGAGAATGTTCTTTTTATGATTCCAAGCAACTTGCTTGATTTATTAAGAACATTTTGACTGTGATTATCAAATTTGAGACTTAAATATTACTCCTAAATCTTTTTCTTCTAAACATTCTATTATTTCATAGGTAATACCATCGTTTATCACAGAATATTTGTTACAAGGGTTACTTTTTCCTAAATACAAGACTTTACATTTTGAAGCATTAAAGAAAAGATTCCAAGTTTCTGACCAATTGACCAATGAATCTAAATCCTTCTGCAATATACTATGATTAGGAGATGTATATTTTAGTGTCATCTGCAAAGATCTTACAAAAACAGTTAAATTTCTGAGGTAAATCATTTATGAAAATAGTAAAAAGAACAGGACCAAGTATACTCCCTTGAGGTTTACCACTCAGAACATCTGTATATTCAGAGTAATCATTTCCAACTCTGTTTTCTCTCTTTTAAAAAGTCTTTAATCCAAGCTAGTAATTCCATAATACTGCAGTTTGATAAGCAATCTTTCATGCGGAACAGAATCAAACGCTTTTCTAAAATCCAAGTAAATAATATCTATATTCTCTCCTTTATCCAATAGATTAGTAAAATAATTCATTACTTGTAATAACTGGGTGATGCACAATCTATGTTCAGAAACCATGCTGACATTCTGTGTAAAGTTTACTTAAAGTCATGTGATCAACTATAACATCCCTTATTATAGATTCCAATAATTTGCATGGTACTGAAGTTAGGCTAACTGGTCTATAATTACCAGGATCACTTTTTATACCCTTTTTGAACAAAGCTGTGACGTATGCATTCTTCCACTCTGTAGGTACTATTTCCTCTTCCAGTGATTTATTAAACAATATGCTGAGTGGAACAGATAGTTCTTTACTCAATTCTTTTAAAATCCTCCGATGAATATTATCAGGTCCTTAAGCCTTATTTACATTTAACTTCTTTAACTTATTTTCAACTGCCTCAGGTGTAACTACCAAATCTGTTATTGTTTCACCATCTGACCAATTTGCTATATTTATAGATGGTAGATTTTCTAAATTCTCTTTTGTAAATACATTAGCAAAAGATTTATTCAAGGTATTTGCTTTATCAATGTCGGTTAATGCAGTGTCACCATCAGCCTTAAGCAATGGGCTGATACTTACTTTTACTTTGCACTTTGATTGCACATATTTCCAAAATCTTTTAGGGTTAAACTTAGTCTTTTGCTATGTTTTTTTCATATTCTTTCTTTGCAAGTTTAATTTCTTTAGTACAACTGTTTTTTATTGCTATATAATGAAGATAGTTTTTTCCCACTTTAGTTTCTAAAAACCTCTTAAAAAGATAATACTTCTTTTTTTAATAATCTCCAAACTTTTTTGTTAATCCACAGTGGTTTAGTTTTTACATTATCACTGGTTTTTACTTTTGGTATATTTTGTTCCATGGAAAGCAGGATTTTATATTTTATTGTGTCCCAAGTCTTATCAACATCCATGGAATTTAAAACTGTCCAATCTTCCTGACTCAGTTCTTGTTTCATCTTTGCATAATTTCCTCTTTTGAAATCAAACTTATAATTTGCGGTATATTGAGTTTTGGGTGTTTGAACATACAGCTCGAAAATCAGTACTTCATGGTCACTTTTGCCTATGGGACAATAATGTTTAATTTCAGATATAAATTCTTCATCATTTTTTATCACCAAATCAAGACTATTTGATTTTTGTCCCTTCTTCTAGTTGGAAATTTTACCATTTGTATTAAATATGCATCATTCAAACATTCAATGAATGTATTATCCCTAGTGCCTGTCCATGTTACCTTCCAGTCGATGTTGGGAAAATTAAAATCTCCCATTATACAAACTTTATCAAATGTGGATGTGTATTTATCGTTTAACAGTTTACATAAATTTTCTTCATTTTCTAAAGTGGTATTAGGACTTTTATATATATGCATCCCAATAAGACTTTCAATCCATCTTTAGTGACAAAATGTGCCTATACACATTCTTCAAAATGTGTCATGTTAAGTTTAATACATTCCTGAGCATTCAGGTTTGTCTTTACATACATCAAAACGCCCCTCTTAGGTTTGGCATTGGTAAATACAGTATAGCCAGGAATAGTGTATTCTGCTAAAAAGTAATCTGACGGACTTTTGCTTAAAAACTCAGTGATGACAACAATGCTGGGTTCCTCTTCTATCAAAAACAATAATTCTTCTCTTTTATTTATCAATCCATCTACGTTTGTATAAATAACTTTACATTCATTGCTTACAAACTTCCCCTTATTTATAGTATTTACAAACTTCCCCTTATTTATAGTATTTACAATATTTACATTTTCTGCATTTTTTGACTGTTCTGGCTGATTTAATTGTCAATGTTTCACGTCATTTGCCCAAGCAGCACCTACTGATTGCACCGTCACAATCCTGTCACCTCGAATTTTCAAGTTCTTCTCTCCATCTTCAATTCTTTTTTTCAGTTCTGCTCTTAATTCTTTTTGTTGTAGTCTTTCTGCAGGGGTATAGTCAGGATTTATAAAACTCCTGTCTTTTTGGTCCTTGGCAATGACATCCTTGTTAATTCTGTATGCATTCTTTACGATTTCCCTCTTTGTGTTCCATGAACGGACCTTTATCCTTAAAAGTCTCAGCTTGGACCCTCCCAGTCTGCCTAGTCTTACTGGTTCTTCTACCTTTTTGTCTTGGAGATTGGGACATATACTCCTAATCATAATTTAAGGGCCACTTCTTCCTTCCTCTCTAATTTTAAGTTGAAATAATTGACAATGTTTAGAATTGATTCTATGTTTTATTTCATCATTTCCACACCTGTTTTGAAAAAGAAATTAGCACAATGACCCATTAGTGAACAGTACATGCATTTAAAGGAACATCCCCCCCTTTTCAAAAAACAAAGTGTCAGATTTGGCCAATCTGTTTTCAATATCGCGTGTGTCCGCCCCGAGCCTGGATGCATGCTTCACAGCGCCGATGCATCGACCCCACAAGGGTACGGAGTGTGTCCTGAGGGATGGCCGCCCACTCGATCTGCAGGATGTCGACCAGCCTGGCCAGGGTGCCCGGTGGGGGTGGTTGTCCCTGATGCGCCTCCCGAGCACATCCCAGAGGTGTTCAATTGGGTTCAGGTCAGGTGAGCACGCTGGCCAGGCCATACGGACGACTTCATGCTGCTCCAGGAAGTCGGTCACAAGGCGTGCTCGATGCGCAGGTGCATTGTCGTCCTGGAAGATGGCGCCTTGACCAAGGTCCACAAGCGCAGGCAGTGCCACGGCCGCCAGAACCTCGTCCCGGTACCGGACCCCGTTCAGGATGCCGTCAATGGGGAGCAGGGGGGTCCGGGTACCACGGCTCATGCCACCCCACACCATCACCGACCCGCTGCCGTACCGGTTATGCTCTTGGACAGTGGCGTCAGCGAACCTCTCCCCTTGACGTCGCCACACCCGAGCCCGGCCATCGTTAAAGGTCAGGGTGAACCTGGACTCATCCGAAAACAAGACCCGGGCCCACTGTTGCCTTGTCCAGGTCAAGTGCTCCCTGGCCCAGGTCATGCGGCGCACTCTGTTGACCGGTGACAGCACTGGTCGGACGGCCGGTCTCCGTGACCTCAAGTTTGCCTCATGTAGCCGTCTTCTCACCGTGCTGCAGCTGATGTTAGCACCTGTTGCGTCCCTCAGCTGACCCCTCAAGGTCACCGCAGTGGATGCCCTTTCCCTCAGGACGGAGAGGGCAAGGTAGCGGTCTTGCTGTCTTGTCGTTACTCTGGGTCGACCCGTGTGACGCCTTTCCTGGACTGCTCCAGTCTCATTGAAGCGCTCCAGCAGTCTCTGGATTGTGGAATGCGACACTTCAAGTCGTCTAGCAACTTCCCGCTGCGCTAGGCCTTCATCAAGCAGAGCGAGGGCTCTCCCCCGCTGCTCATCCGTCATCCGTCGTCTTGCAAGCATGGTTAAAACGAACCAAGAACGGGTCCTTTTTATCCTCGTCTGCGGGCAACTTTGGCTGGAGTAGTGTTCAAAAAGGGCTTGCCTTGCACGTGCAAAGCGAATTTTGTCGCTACCTTGCCTGCGTCGTCAGAGAGACCCTGCTGAAGATTCGACAATTTCGTGTGGAAATTGTCTTCCTTGGGCCGCCCATTGCAAATCGGCAAATCCCCAAACACGTGCCAAAAGGAAACTGCAATGTTGTCTGAGCTCTTATCCATTCAGTTACGGCAACGAATTGGAGAAAAGAGTAAGAGAAAATAGGTTATTTCTCATTTCAAAAATGACTCAAAAACGTTCCTGGCCCTTCAATAATGACGTGTAGTATATTTTGTCAACAATGTCCTGTACTTTTTCATGTCTTCCTGCTGTCTTTCAATGGAATTTGGCTTACTGCTCTCTGTTAGTCCAACAACAACAAGGTTCAACTCCCTTTTCTCTTTCTCTTCCCTTGAAGGATCTTTTCATCAAGTTTTTTGTTCACTATCTCTTCAATTTTCTTATCCAGACAGACCGCAGTAGCACTTTCTACTTTCTTCAGTCTGTTCTCAACAGACTGGAACATGGTTAGCAGTAAATCTATCTTTGCTTCCAGTGGCCCTCGTTTTTCTTTCCCACCAGAAAGACAATCCGAACATACCCACTGAATATTTATATTTCCCTCTGAGAGAAAACTGAACTCTCTCTCTGTCAGATTGGTGCACTCTTTATGACACCATTGTTTGCAACTATGGCATTCAATGCTGCCTATGTTACTCCCTTCATCATCAACTGCACTCGAGCATTTCAAGCACAAAAAGTACTTACATTTGCTATCATCACTCATTATTGTACGATCTTCCTTCTCTCTGTTCCCTTTTCTTCTTTCATTACTGTCCTTCCCGGAGTTACGTCTATGTTTTGACTGACCTGCACCTTTGGTTGACATACTATACAATCTGTAGTATGTGTCGGCAAGACATAATCAAGAATTGAAAAGACCAAAAATTACTAACCTGTACACACTGCAACGAGTAATTTTAACTGAAGTATCTATTGCAATGAAATGAAAATAACAAGTCAAAACGAAATTTGCTTGTAGCTTGCAAAACAGAAGAGTGAGTTGTGTTAGCAGGCAACTTCAAAATTCCATTTTGTTAAAAACAGCAGCTTGTTTTGAACTTAAACTTGATTTTTCTTGTAAATTTCATTTAAATACCTTCATGAAAATTATTATAAGCAGGAAAACAAAACAATGTTTCATCTAAAATTTATAACTTTGATTGACGAGACAATTTCCAACCGTCCTGGGCGTACGATCTTGAACCTGACCACATCCCTATCACCAGAATCAGCCAGCCCGCAGGAACTGCTTCGTGATTATGTGTCTTTTGTTGCTGCCGCTAGTATCAAAACTGTCCACTTTTATCACTTCAAACGTACACTTTTTCTGCGTTATGCCATACCATACCATACCATACCAACCGCTGCAGACTGGTGTAGGCTATTCAGCCTTTAGTCTGGTCTTTTTCACGAAAAAAAACTTGGTCATTCATATAGTTAAAAAACGAAAGTCTACCTAATCAGATACATGCGGTCTGCCCAATGGCGTAGATGACTAGCTAGAGCAGTTTAATCACTTAATGCCTGTAATATACTTTCTGTGATTGATTACTGGTCTTAAAAAAGTTAAAGGGGTACTACGATCTTATGATCTGCTAAAGAACGAAGCAGGGGTACATGATAATCTAAATCCAAGTGATGTAAAATCTGACCAGGGGGTGATCTAAACTTCGACCAGCATGAATACTGTGAAGGCAGTACACATTATTTGATAACAAATTATCCATCAACGGCAACAAAATGAATCATTTTCTGTTGAACAATATATTTTATGCCTTGTTGATTTCCCTTCCTGTTGCCTATGTCTACTTTTTTGAAAGGAAGCATGGTCAGTGCCTCAGTTTTGTAGGCTTACCTAGCTAGATCTACGTGGTTGCCATCTGACACGTTATAACACACACACGCATGCTATGATGATCGAGAGCGAGAGAGACCGACACATCAAGCTACAGAGCGCAAAACTAAGGGGGGGGGGGGGTTGAAAAGTAAAGAGAGAGATTCGGATCGGAATTAGATTCTAAATCATGCAGGTATTCAAGCCTGATGTAAAATCCGACCGATCAAAAACTGCCATTTCATGAGCAACTGATTTGGATCCAAAGGCTACTAACAGCTTCTACAGAACCTCGTCAAGTTGAATAAAAAAAAATTGCTTTGGAACACATGGCGCCCAGAAACAGCCGAGTTGGGGTGGCCCTTAGCATCGCACTGTGCCATCGTTTTAAATATGCCTTTATTTTCATTGGTATTTCCTTGAACTGACACCAGTTTATAGGTTTGGTAACTGAAGTGACTGCACTTTTGGTTTTGCGAGGCAAATTCCTGACGTCAGTTGGATTTTTCATAATCAAAATCAGTTTTTAGTTAAGTTTACCCTATCTACTGACTACTGTCTCCTCCCCCTTCCCCTCATCTCCATTTCAAGACCTTGCCAGGATAAAGGGTTTTGATCAAACTCAAAAAGGGTCTGTGGGACAAGTGCGTCAGATCTGATGCAGTGCACAACCTGTCTGAAATTGAGGTCCATGAATCCCTCCTGAACAAATTCCTGACTTCCACAGTCACAGTGTGACAGTATAAGTGGCTACCTCTCGGTTTCAGTTTCTCAAGATGACATCTCTTTGCTCGAACGAATTCCGCATGCGCTAACGTCACAGGTGCCACGTGTATGGTGACCGTGGTGTGGGCGTGGCACATGCCTTAACTAAGCCTGCACATAAACCCATGAGCTGGCCAGGTCCCGAGGCCCTACCCAGACTATATAGTCTATATTTTGTACTGGTATCTTAGCCTACCACTGGAATAATCTTGGTTACATGTAAATGACATGTGTATGTATCTTACCTTCAAAAATTGAAAAAGGAACATATAGAGTAAACAAATAATTAAAAGTCTGAATCACAACACAACTAGCTATTCTGTATAAACTCGTCTCACATAAGAGATCCCCCCCCCCCCCCCCCAGCAGTCATAGCCCAAATTTTCAGCTATCAACTACCCCTCAGTTCAATTTGAAAAAAAAACACAGCCTTACAATCATTATTTACTATTATGTAGGCCTCAGTTAATTCTAAAACGCTGGCGTTACCCTATGAGCTGTTTTCATATGTCAAAACTTCCTTTACGTATACTTATAGTTATATGCTGTTGGGAACAATCACAATGCATCGTCAACCTTCGATCAAATTATTTCAACATTCGCTTGTAGGTCACAAGCTTGGGGTGGATGGGTTTTAATCGTACAGAAATCCTGAAATTTAAAGAGAAAACAGCCCCACAAAAGGAACGGTGGGTTGACAGAATGGACATCTTACAGGGTTAGGGTACTGTTAAATTAAACAATACTGAGTCTACGTACCCAAAAGTGAAGAAGTCTCAACTTGAACCGGTTGCAAGCCCTGCAAGTTACGCAGCACGTATACCTTCCCCATTGCGTTGATGTCGACAGGGTATCACCGCCACCTGCTGGCGTTAGCTTTCAGATTGTCAATTCATGAACTGTCCGTCACGCGGCTACAAGAGAGCAAACACCATAGTCAAGACATACTGGAATTGTTGCATTTACCAGGCAAGAGAAACTCAGCACGTAGCTTGCAACAGGAAATCTAGAGGGAAAAAGAGCACCAGGCAAACTCAGGGAGAAAACACAGTTTTGCAGATTGGATGAGAACAGAAAGGGTAGGAGAGATACTTCCAGAGACAAAAGACAGGTTCGCATGGAAGACCACGTTTGCCAACGCCATGAGGCATGGCACATGATGAGGATGATGATTATGATGATGACGATGATGATGACCATCCAATCCGCAGTCAGGACATTTTATGTGTTTCGCTTGACAGTCAGGACATTTGACATTTTGCATAACAGTGAGGACAGTGTACCTAACAGTCAGGACAGTTTACTTAACAGTCAGGACATTTTTCTTAACAGTCAGGACAAATATCATAATAGTGAGGACGTTTTACTCAAAAATCAGTACATTTTACTTAACAGTCAGGACATTTTACATAACAGTCAGGACATTTTACTTAACAGTCAGGAAATTTTACTTAACAGTCAGGACATTTTACATAACAGTCAGGACATTTACATAACAGTCAGACATTCTACATAACAGTCAGGACATTCTACATAACAGTCAGGACATTTTATTTTTTGTTTTGTTTTTTGACATAGGACATTTGACATTTCACTTAACAGTCAAGACATTTTATCTAGCAGTCAGGATGTCTTACTCAACAGTCAGGACATTTCACTTAACAGCCAGGACAGTTTACATAACAGTCATGACACTTTACTAACAGTCAGTATATTTTACTTAACAGTCAGGACATCTTACATAAGTCAGGACATTTTACATAACAATCAGGTCATTTTATTTAACAGTCAGGACATTCTACATAACAGTCAGGACATTTTATTAACAGTCAGGTCATTTTATTTAACAGTCAGGACATTCTACATAACAGTCAGGACATTTTACATAACAATCAGGTCATTTTATTTAACAGTCAGGACATTCTACATAACGGTCAGGACATTTTACTAAGTCAGGACATTTTAAAACAATCTCTGTCTCTCTCTCTCTCTCTCTCTCTCTCTCTCACACACACACACACACACACAAACACACACACATACAAACATACACGCATGTGCGCACAGACATGCACAGATACACACAGACATGCACGCACATCCACACATACACACACAGCAAATTCCATGCTCTTCTCTCTCTCTCTTTCTCTCTCTCACTCACACAGACACACACGCGCGCGCGCGCGCACAGACATGAACGCACATCCACACACATACACGGCAAATCCTATGGAACGATTTGAATCGACATCCCCTTTTCTTTATACGATTCTCGACTCAGTTGGTACCAACACCTTTCCCCCGTTCCACCATCCCTCTTCTTTACCAAGTAAGGTGCGTGTAGCTTGTGTGCCTTCACAGCGTGTGTCACGTGCACTAATTGTATCACCTCTGGGTTGTTGTCCTGGCTCACGAACTTTTCACCTTGCCACTTGGCCTACCGATCTGTGACATATAAAGGCGGAGAATGATTCAGATTGGTATAATAACACACACCACACACACACACACACACACACACCGCAACATGGTCAAGACAATATTTGACCCAGCCCCGATACAGCCGTGTCTTTCCCTTAATGGCTTCCATCTAAGTGTCATTCCGTGATGCACCATGCTGTTGCTATTCTCCACCTCTTCCAGATGTCCTGGTCACACATGTTTTCTGGAGTGTATTGAGCAGGCTGTCTTTGAATATCCGCTGATGAAGACAATATTTAAATAATGTTGGTGGGCAGAGGAGGCTATATGTTGTTCTGTTTTGTTGTTGTTGTTGTTTTTGTTTGTTTTGTTTTTATCTATTTGTTTTTTTGTTTGTTTGTTTTTTGTTGTTGTTTTCGGGGGGGGGGGGGGGGGGGGATTTCTATTATAACTGTGTAAAATGTTGGGGGAGAAGTTGGGGAGAAGATGATTATCTAAGAGACGAAGTCAGTTTCAAGAGTAGTTTTTGCTACGTCCTTGTGGAGAAGAAATCCTGCATCATAAATGTCTGTCTGATCCATGTTCACACTACTCCATACCAAAACACAGTTGCATGATTGACCTGTCCTTTCATCTACTGGCTGATATTCCCATGACTAGTGTTTTGTCAGTTTGCGTGAATTCTGCTATCTGTAGATCTGTGTCCTTCAGATCACAGACATTCCAGTATCAGTTGTGTTTGATCTAATCCCTTCTTCTTCCTTCTTTTCTTCTTTGTTTCTAATCAGTTTCCCCCTCTCTACACCCCCTCCTCTTCATCTTGATTCATCCGTTTCATTTTCCTTTTGTGTTCTTGGACAACTGTTTATCTGCTATCAGCTTGCTTGACCTGTCATAACTTCATCAGGGCCCCATTAGCAGAATGATCCATTTCCAAATCTCACGATTTGCATGAGGGGTTGGATTTTGGTTGGATTTTATAACCATACTGACAACATAAAAGATTACAATGTTGACATTTGCGTTATATTGCATGATGCCACAGTTTGTCAGAAGGCGCCTGGAGGCCTGATATTTCTGTGTTCCTCTATGTTAAAGGTATTTACGTTATATTGCATGATTCCATGGTTTGGTTGAAGGCGCATGTAGGCCCGGTATTTCTGTGTTCAGTCTTCTATGTTAAGACATTTGCGTTATATTGCATGATACCTGTAGGCCTGGTACTTCTGTCTTCAACCTTCTACGTCTTTTGTATACCCTGTCCAAAGTTTATGGCAAAAACAAACCCTCGCTTGTGGGCGCAATGGGCTAGGACTTAAGACAGCCCTTGTCTGCCTGATAGTTCCATCCTACAACGTAATGATGTTTGTCAAATGCCATCCTGCTCCATCCTGGTGGAAACCATTGCCTGTCAGTCCACGACTGCTTACTCGTCCAGGTAAGCCTGATTTACTCCACAGCAAACCTCCATATCTGAATGCCATCCATCATCCGCCACCTACAATTCACTAGGTTGAGGATGGTTAATCCACTAACAAGATGGAGATGGCTTTTTCCACTGAAAAAAAAACCGGGCCACGTTCATCGCCAAATATGACCTGACCTTGTAGACGACAAAAGTAGAAGTCAACGTTTAATGATAGCTTGGATAGTTGCGTTAATAAGACCATTTTCAAAGTGGCTTGATGATGCTTGATATGTTGTTACCAGGAGGGGTGGGTGGGAGATGAAATACGAGTACAGGGTTGATGGGGATGATGGGGTAGAACGTGCACGACCAGGATGAGTTTGTGTGTGACTACTGTCTGGTGTCAAAGAAAGTGGACGCGAAGAACGATCACTCTGCTGCTGCTTGAAGCCGTGTTGTATGCCAAGCAGTTTGTGCTGTCACCACCTCATCCCCGTGGGGATACCGGCGGCTTTTTCAGTATAAATAGTATCCCCACCTTCTGGAAATCCTCTGCTAGAAATTCCTCTTTTATGTCACTTTCTTTTATCCCCACCTTCTGGAAATTCTGTGCTAGAAATTCCTCTTTATTTTTTGTGGTCACTTTCTTTGTTTTTTTCTTCCTCTTTTGCTTTCTGTCATTTTTTCCTATCATTTTCTGCCTTGCTGGTCCATTCACCTGTATGTGTTTGATAAAGTCTTACGTATTTTCATTTAGGATTGACCATTGGTAATATGTATGCTCTAGAGAAATGAGATATGCAGATGTGGGTTTATATAATTAGGCCCAGTTTTATAGTATGTTTTAATGTCATTAGTTATGTTTTAAATTTGTATTCAGGTTGGACTTTAAACAAAAAACAACAATAATAATGTCACCACCTCTCACTTCTACATTGGATTTCAAGTCGTTAATAATGGCGGTCAGTGAGGTTAGCATGCCCATCAGCTCTGATAAGGTCAGTTCTTGGGGAGGAGGAGAGGAGATCGTCTGGCCATGTCAGCAGAGCCGTTAGTCCAGCAGAATTTCTTCCAATACTGCTCTCTCTCT
>CM060315.1:46254134-46266634 GCA_030674185.1 Monoplex corrugatus
CCAATAACACTCATTTACAACACGTTTTACCATTACTGGTATTGTAGTGCCGCTTTAGCCAAGGTTGTCATTGCAAGCTTGTAGACATGTTATATGCAAACAGACATATTGTTTTGAATTGTTACCCTAATTAAGGATCAGGCAGAGCCCCCTAATTACTATATACGCTGGGAAGTTTACACAGTTCCATTGTGCTGGTGGTTTCTTTATTTTCCATAGCATTTCTGCTACATCAGTTCTGGCTAATGCCATGATCATTATCAGTATAATAAAAAGAAGCATGTAGAGTGGTTTTTGTTGAAATAAACGTGATCATTTGTCGCTTAACTTGTGCTTTGAAAATGTCGCTTTTACACAACACTGTTCGCACATTTTACCAATTGAAATGTCCAAGTTATTTATTTATTTTCCACAACTACCACGAACCATCTCACACTATTTTCTCATTTTTTGCTGCTGTTTCTGCTAATGCTGTTACACTCGTCACGAGATAATTTTTCATCAGATAACATTTATTGTCATACTCATTCTTGTGAATCTTGTTATTACTATTATTCGACTTTTTATCTACCTGCTGTTTTATTTTTCTCCCGAGATGTAGTAGATTGCCATTTTGTAGATATTTCCCTTTGTTTTTTGTTTTTCTTTTCTTTTGGCTGGGTATGACAACAATCGTTTTTGTATTTTGTCTGCGCGCGCGCGCGTGCACACGTGTGTGTGTGTCTATGTGTGTGTGTGTGCACGCGTGATGCCTGCATGCATTCATATAAATACAATGTTTTCTCGTATGTATGTACTGCATTATAAGGTATTGCCATTGAAGTGCGTATACTTCATTGATGTATTAGTGTATGTGTCCTATTGTTGTACCACATTACTGTAATAATAACTGTTTGTAAAGTGCAACGAGAATTTTTGACATGTATGTAACACTATATATATGGAACTCTTCTTCTTCTTCTTCTTCTTCTTCTTCTTCTTATTATTATAATCATTATTGTATATTATTATCATTATCTTCTTGTTAGTCTTTCAGTTTCCCCCATTTTTTCATTATTTCAAAAACATTTTTTTTCATATTTTCTGTTTTTTTTCTTTTTCTTTTGTGCATTCCAAAAAGGATATCTGATATCTTGAAGAAATAAACAAAGCGCCTGGGGACAAGCCTACTAATAATGAACTGTGGAGGTGAGGTGGGGGCCCTAGGGAGGAAGGGGGCTGTCAATAAGTGGTGCTGTGGTGGTGGTGAATTGGCCAAGGTAGCCCTAAAAATGTTTCGACGATCCCATGCCATTCACATTTGCTGCCAGTTTTAGAACTCTGCTCTCAATGGACCATCACAAGTACTGGCTGGAATCTTGTTGCATGAGAACTTGAGCACGTGGAAAGTCGTTAAACTGATTTTTTTTTCAAACCCGTATGCGTGAAATACGTATTCTTCTGCACGTCATGTGTATAACTTGTGATGCAGTCTCTCTCTCTCTCTCTCTCTCTCTCTCTCTCTCTCTCTCTCTCTCTCTCTCTCTCTCTCTCTCTCTCTCTCTCTCTCTCTCTCTTCTCTCTCTCTCTTGCTTTCTCTCTCTCTCTTGCTTGACATGGCTCCTCTCCTCGTTTGCTTTCAGTGCTTCCCTTATTTTCTACTCTTCTTTGTTTCTGGTTTGTAATTTGCGTGTCTATTTTGTTGTTTTTTTCTAACAAAATATAGTTAATTTTGTTATTATTGTTACAATTTCTTTTTACGGTTATTGCTATTATTTTGTTTATGTGATTTTCATTTACATGTCACGCTTTTGCAAAACACTTGACTGACTGGCACATGGAAGTCACTATTTTATCATAATTCATTTTTATTAACTTGACTGACTGGCACATGGAAATCACTATTTTATCATAATTCATTTTTATTAACTTGACTGACTGGCACATGGAAGTCACTATTTTATCATAATTCATTTTTATTACTTGACTGACTGGCACATGGAAGTCACTATTTTATCATAATTCATTTTTATTACTTGACTGACTGGCACATGGAAGTCACTATTTTATCATAATTCATTTTTATACTGACTGACTGGCAATGGATCACTATTTTCATAAATCATTTTATACTTCTTTGACATTGTATTGTATAGCTCATGCGTTTTCATTATAATGCTATACTTGACATGCCTTCCCCATCATTCGTTTTTGTTTGTTTGTTTGTTTGTTTTAATGCTTCCTTAATCTTCGTTTTGTTCAGTGTTATTTTTGTTGTCTAACGGAATTTTGTATGCCTCTTTTTTTCTTCTTTAACAATCCACTTTCCACATCACTATTCAATGAAGGAAAACAAATTAATTAAAATAAGCAATAAACAATAAAAGAAAGTGCAAATTATTTAACAAATGAAACAACAAACCAAAACAAATGAAGGAAATGGGGACAGTGAAAATCGATTGACAGATGAATAAACAAATGGATAAACAAACAAACAAACAAACAAACAAACAAACAAAATAAATAAAAAATAATAATAAATAAATAAATAAATAAATAAATAAACATCAAATCATATAAAAATAATCAACAGAAATAGGAAACAAATACGTCGCAGCTAATGAATAAACATTGATACAAAGAAAAGGAATAAAAAATACAGTAAAAATTAGAAACAGTTTATCAAATTCAGTCAAAGAAACAGAGGGAATAAAACATGAAATAAATAAAGGGACCAATAAATAAATAAACAAAAATAAAAATCAACATAACTGGAAAAAAAGTAAATAAATAGATAAATAAATGAAGGAATAGATATGTAAGTCAATAAACAGATCCATGAATGAATAAATAAATAAACAAATAAATAGTACAAAAATAATAAATACATTAATAAATAAGTAAATGAATAAATAAATAAACAAACACATAAATAAATATACATATATATGAATATCTAAATAAACGAATGAATAAATAAATAAACAATTGAAATCGAGCCACACAAACAGTATTAATTTTTTTTGAAAATGTATTAAACTTAAAACTAAACACCTCAAAATTAATCAACACCAATGTGAATTATTTAGTCAATAAATCTATTAATGGCAGTGCTAGACCAAAAAAATCTATTATTTTCTTTAAAAGGAAGATGGTAAAATAACAACAATAACACCATCAGCACTTACACAACAATAACAATAGACAGAAAACCGTAAAGAAAACGATAGATCAATCTCAGACAGAAAAGAAACCAAAGAAATACGCTTTTAAAGCAATTAAGACTGAAAAGCTGTGCAACTCAATCTGTGTGAGAACAGGGTCAGTGGGGTGTAGTAATTACGGGACGTCCCCAACTTACTACAAGCAAAATATGTAGTAATTAGGGGACATTTTTTTAAAATTACGTAATTTATATTTTATACGCAATAGTATATTATTTTAGTTTGTCATATTGGCAGATGTGATGCGTCTAGTGTGTCGGCTTCAGCCTGCACCGCTGACTAGCACTGGTGTGCGAAAAGAAGAGCAGAAGGCGTAAGTCTCTTCCTGTCAGTACATAGCCTCTCCATCAGCAAGCCCTACACTGTGCCTCCTCGTGGCGACAGGCGGTAACTGAGCACCTCACGGACTCAGGCTGAATCTCGTAGGACTCAGAGGAGGTCTGGCCCCCAGACGTGAGGCATGCAGGCCCACTGGCGTGTGGATACGCCTGGTGGTCACGAACCAGATCCCCAAGCTATGGATAAATAGCTCCACTGCCTTTTGGACATCTCGGGAGAGAGTAAGGCTAAGGGAGTTAACCCTGGAAAAAAAAAACGATGGAAGACAAGGGGAAACCACCATCGTAGTTTTCCCCAGGAAAACCATGGACAAAAGAAAGAGGAAGAAGAAAGTTAACGACGTCAATAGGTGCTCCTGTGGAGCACCTTCGTCCGGTAGGGACTGTCATGCTGCGCAGGTGACACCAGACTGTCAGCCAGCTATTGCGACCAAAATTAAACCCAAAATAGCAACATGGAACATCAGAACAATGTTGCAGAAAGGTAAATTAGACAACATCAAAATGGAGATGGAAAGGCTTAACATCAGTATTTTAGAACTAGGGGAAGTGAGATAGAAGGGGGCAGGCATGATAACATCAGGAGAATATACAGATTGATATACTCTGGTGGTAATTCACATGAAAGAGGAGTAGGCATCATAATGGACAAAGACAAATCAAAAACAGTTAAGGGATATGGGCAGTATCCGACAGAGTTTTACTGGTCAAATTGAGAGGCAAACCATTTGATATCAACATCATACAGGTGTATGCACCAACATCCGCAAGTACTTAGGAAGACATCGACAACTTCTATGAAGTTTTAGAGATGGCCAAGGTCCAATGTAAATCACAAGAAGTTACAGTCATAATGGGAGATTTTAATGCTAAAGTGGGACAGGATAGGGTGGAGGATATAGTTGGACCTCATGGCCTTGGTACACAAAATGAAAGGGGAGGGAAACTTGTAGAATGGGCACAGATGACTGAGTTCATAGTAGGAAACACCTGGTTTGAGCAGCCTAACAGAAAAAAATGGACTTGGATGAGTCCAGGTGATAATACCAAAAATCAGATTGACTACATCCTGATCAACAAAAGATTTAGAAATTCTTTACTGTCAGCAGAAACACTACCAGGCACAGACTGCAACAGTGACCACAATCCGTAGTGGGAAGGTTTAGGCTGAAATTGAGGAAAAGGAAACAGACCAAAAGCAACATCAAACTAAACCTTGGACTCTTAAAGACAGATGAAATGATACGTCAAAAATTTAATGTACATGTTCAAAACAAATTCAGTGCTCTGGAAGACGTTGGTGACAGTGAGGAACAATGGACAAAGTTGAGAAGTTCTATAAATGAAGCTTGTGAAGAAATCCCTAAGGCAGATAGAAAAGCAAAAAAAAGACCTGGATGACTAATGAAATTTTGGGCTTGATGGAGGAAAGGAGGAGGGCAAAGAGAAACGAGGAGATATACAGGAAGATAAACAAAGAAATCAGATATAGGTGCAATGAAGCTAAGGAAGCTTGGCTGAACACAAAATGCAAAGAGATAGAAGAACGACACAAAATGGATCCTCAGGGTATGTACAGACGAATTGAAGAAATTGTCCACAGGAAAAATACATGCACATCAACTGGTTGCTTAAAATCGAAAGATGGCACGCTTATCATGGAAAAAGACAAAATACTGGACAGATGGGGAGAGTACATTAAAGACCTTTTTGAGGATGACAGAAACGAAGAACACATTATAAAAAAGAACTTTGAAGGATCACCCATAATGAAAGATTAAGTTAGAGCAGCACTGAAAAAAGATAAAACCAGGAAAAGCCCAGGACAGACAACATTACTACAGAGATGATTGAAGCCCTGGAGGAATTTGGCATAGAAAAAATAACAGTCCTCCTAAATGAAATTTATGACACTAGAAAAATCCCCAAAGATAGGTCCAAATCAATTTTCATTGCACTTCCAAAGAAGACAGGGGCTATATAATGCGAACTCCATCGCACAATCAGTTTGATGAGCCATGTAACAAAAATCCTGTCAAGAATAATCATGATGAGGACAAGGAATAGAATCAAAAGAGAAATAGCAGAAGAACCGTGTGGGTTTGTGGAAGGAAAAGGAACTATTAATGCCATATACATCCTAAGAACTATCATAGAGAGGTCAATTGAGATGAATAAGGATTTGTATTTATGCTTTGTTGACTATACCAAGGCTTTCGATCGGATACGACATGAAGAATTGATCAACCAACTGGAGAGACTCAATGTTGATGGAAAAGATCTACATAATCAGGTATATGTACTGGGAACAAACAGCTGCAATGAGAATAGAAAACAATATAAGCTCTTTCCAAAACATCAAAAGAGGAGTCAGACAGGGTTGTGTTTTGTCACCAGATCTGTTTTCACTATATAGTGAAAACATCATGAGAAACCTAGAAGAAGACCCTGGATTAAAGGTTGGAGGGAAAATGATAAACAGCATTCAGTACGCAGATGACACCGTGCTAATTGCAGAAAATGAAAGGGACCTACAAAACCTTGTGAATATACTAGAAATAGAAAGCAAAGGTAAGGGGTTGAAACTAAACAGCAGGAAGACTGAAGTCATGGTGATCAGTAAAAAACATAAAATCCCCTCATGCAAAATAACAGCAAATGGCACAACCTTGACGCAGGTTAATAAGTTCAAATACCTGGGAACGGTCATTTCATCAGACGGCAGATGCACATCGGAAATAGCTGGCAGAATCGGCCAAGCCAAAACAGCATTCAAGAAGATGACAAGCATTCTTACCAACAAATGCCTATCAATTAACATCAGAAAGAGAGTCCTTGAATGTTATATAAAACCAATACTGTTGTACGGATGCGAGGCGTGGACAGTCAGCAAGCAAAGCCAGAGCAAGATTGAGGCAGCCGAGATGTGGTTTCTCAGAAGAATGTTGAGAGTTCCATGGACAGCAAAGAAAACAAACGAGACAGTCTTGATGGAGGCAGACACAAGTAGATCACTCATAAGGAAAATTAGGAAAAGACAAGCCATTTTATGAGGAAGGGGGATTGGAGCACCTGGTCACAACGGGAAATCTGGAGGGAAAGAGAGCACCAGGTAGACCCAAGGAGAGAATGCTGGACGGACTTGCAGAGTGGCTGGGGATGAGGAGGGTGGGGGAGATGCTGGGGGCAACGAGAGATAGAGATGGTTGGAAGTCCATGGTCGCCAACGCCATGTGGCAGGGCACCTGATGATGATGATGATATTATTGTAATCATATTTTTATGATTCTGAGCCAATTCTAACTTTGTGTATTTTGGGGACGTCCCCAAATTACACACACGTCCCCTTTCTACTACCGTACACGTCAAAATGTCCGCTACCTACTACACAGACACCTACACACTCACACATACACACACTCACACATACACACACTCACACACACACACACACACACACTCACACACACACACACACACACACACACAAATACACACACACACACACACAAACACACACACACACACACACACACACACACACACACACACACACACACACACACACACATTCGCTTGTTAACATAAAAAATATATCATTTGTCTCCCATGACAACCTTCGAACTAACCAGCAGTTTCTACACGACAATATTCACCCCACCGCCAGAGGAAGCAGCGTGATAGCGGGGAACCTTGGAAGACACATTCGGGATCTATTTTGGGAGACGCCCAGGAGACCAGGAGGATCACGATCTTCACGGCCACACGCCTCTAGATTCCCCCGAGGACCGTTCCCCTATTTTGACAGCTAAGAACCGTGGTGGCTGTCATACAACATGTATTGAATGAATCATAGTAGATCTACAGTGACCAACGTTTCATGTCACACGACTTTTTCCTCGTCATCTCTGACAGTACTTTTGGTGAAAGTGTACAAACGCTAGAATTCAGTCAGTCAGGACTCAGACTGTAATCTCTGTACATTTGAAGGCGTGTATACTATTGTTTTATTTATTTATAATTTGTGTTCTGTTCTAGATCAAACTCTTATCTTGATTAGTAGGACTTCTTTTCTCCATAGATTTACTCATTTTTTTCTACCTTTACTTCGTAGTAAAAGTAATCATTCCCCCCTCCCCATTTTCCTCGTACACAGAAAACCAAAGCATACGTGATTTTCAAACAAATCACCGTTAATTGAAAATAAGGGATTAGCCAACAATGAAAATCAATTTTTTTACAGTGGAATTGTAGTCTATTTCCACCAATTCAGCATACCTGGAACATTTCCTCGCCTCAAATCCGTTGTGAAGTCTTGATTCTGCAGTCGCTTAATGTTATACCAACCAAACTTCCCAATTTCCAAAATTACTATTATCCACTAGTGTATGGGAATCCCGGGAAGAAAGTAGCCACTGCGATATATATACTTAAAGAGTTTACAATATCACATATTTACTTCCCCAGTTTTAACATCAATTGAAGACTTACACGCTTGAGCCGCTACAGTACAATTCAGTAATTCTTTTATCCTGAACGTTTTATCAGTCTACCTGCCAACAGGTCCAAATGACCACAACACAGAATGGCTGCGCACGATTCCGGATCTGCAGCACGGTAAATGGCTAATAGGTGGATACTTTAATTAATTCCCACTCCCCATTTTGGCAAAAAAGATTGCTGTACTGTGACAATCAATCGTTTAGTAGAAAATATAGTTGATAGTGCGCTTTACCTTTTGAATGATGGGAGTGTCACCAGAATTCCTGATGTTTCCAAACATCGGGCAACAGCCATCGATCTGTCTTTAATCTCACCAGAATTAGTACCCTGCTGTACCTGGGACACTCACAGAGATACTTTAGGAAGTGATCACTTACCTATCCTCATAACACTAACTAACGAAAACATCAGGACAAAAGACAGCATTCCTGATATTTATACCAAAATATAATTATACACGCGCTGATTGGTCCTTGTTTCAGACTGCTCTTGCTAATCGAGATTTCACACATTATGAAAGTGAAAATGTAGACGTTATGTTTTCTAAATTCCAGGAGTCAGTTCTAGCTGCTGCAGACCTTTCCATCCCGAAACTCAAAACTTTTAAGTCCAATAACCGTTTGGGTAATGTTTGGTGGACGGAGGCATGCAGTTCAGTATAAAAAAGAGAAATACAAAATCTACATGTACATCAAAAGCAGGAAACCTGAAGATCATATAGAAATGAAAAAAGCTAACACCCAGTGTAATAAAATCATCGCTGAAGCAAAGAAAAATTATTGGGCATCATACTGCACAAAAGAAATTTCAGATTTCAAGGATTTCCATAAAGTCTGGACAAAAATGAATCAAATGAAAAATGGAGCCAACTTACCTAGGTGTCCAATAATGATTGACACATATCACAAATTTCCTTCCGACATGAACAAAGCTGAAACGTTTGTGGAACTTTTTGCCCAAAATAGTAAAGTAGATGGTTTGACTCCTACCTGCAAACACTACAGGGAAATGGCAGCTAACAACCCTATCTACACTGATCCAATACCTCAGAATGATCGCTGGTTTAATTTTCCAATCACCTTAGAAGAGTTAAAAAACACTATCTTGTCTCTACACAACAAAAGGAGCTCGGTAGGTGTCGATGCAGTTTCAACTGAAATGATTAAACATCTTCCAGAAAAACTATATTATTTTTTTACACAAAATTTTCCAGAAATGCTGGGTTAGTGGAACTATACCACAATTATGGCAAAAGTCTATTGTTATACCAGTATTAAAAGCAGGAAAGCCTAAAAACAATAAAAACAGTTACAGACCTATTGCATTGACGTCCCATACGAGCAAACTAATGGAAAAATTGGTATTAAACAGACTTGTACATTACTGTGATAAAAATAACGTTATTCCAGTAAATCAGGCTGGTTTTAGAACAGGGAGATCTACAGTTGAGCACCTGGTTAAACTTACCACTCACATCAAGAAACAGTTTGCCGGCAGCTACTTTTAGCTACTTTTTAAGCTACTTTTATTGACGTGAAAAAAGCTTACGATCAAGTTTGGCATACGCGTTTATTGTACAAGCTGAAATCTATTGGTTTATCTGGCAATATGTATGATTATATTAAGTCTTTTTTAGCCAATAGAACCATTCAGGCAAGAGTGGGAACTAGTTATTCTACTTCACGACATCTTGATATGGGAATTCCACAAGGTTCAGTGATAGCACCGCTTTTATTTAATATCCGTAACAGGATATTCCTAAAGCACTCTCAAATCGTGTTGTTTTGGCACAGTACGCTGATGATATATGTATTTGGATGAATATTACTATAAAAAAGACAACTCCACAGAGAGCACAGAATTACATTAGGAAGTTGTATCAATCTGATCTTGATAATCTTGGAAACTATATATTAGAAAATGGTCTGTCGTTGTCAGCGGAACAAACTAACATGATGCTATTTAATTCTGGTGGTACTTTAAGTAACTTGCCTACTTTCAGATTGTTTGGTTGTTACTTACAAACAGGTTGTAAAATTTCTGGGAGTCTTTATGACATCGAAATTAAACTGGAATGTCCATTTTGATTATATTTCAACAAAAGGAAGAAAAGCCCTAAATTTTCTAAAGATAATAAGCCGATTACCTTGGGGAATGGATACAAACATACTAATTCATCTATCAACAGCACTTGTAAGATCTAAATTATCCTATGCGCAAGAAGTGTTCTTCAGTGCACTAAATATTTATTAAAGAAGATACAAAGCTTAGACTGCAAAAGTATTCAAATTGCTTTAGGTGTCCCTACTCATGCCTCTAATCTGGAAACGTACAAAGTTGCTGGAATTCTGCCTCTGAACAACTATCGTGAACTAGCGACAGCAAAATTTGCAATTAGAACTACTTCACAAACGGACAATTTTGTGAGTAAGGAAATTAAAATCAGGTCTGATGTTGACTTTCCAAAGCGAGCAAAAAGCATTTCATCACAAATGACTGTTGCAAGTTACATATCTGACTTGGTCAAACAGTCTAACATAAATATGGATGAAATAGCTGAGACACCATCAACAACGCCCATCCCTACATGGGAAATGCTAAAAGCCTCTTTTGATATTGATTATACAGACGCTAAGAAATCTGAAAACGTCAACATTTCGATATCCACAACAAGAGAACACATCGATGAAAAATACCGTACCCACCTTCACATTTTTACCGATGGATCAGTCTTAGAAAATAAATGTGCTGGAGCAGCATTTTATGTTCCAAAATTTAAAATAAAAAAGTCATTTTTCGTTGGGGCAAACATATCTATCTTTATAGCAGAATTAGTCGCTATTAATCAAGCATAGCATTATCTAGTAAATCTTAAACCCATGTCTTTCAAAGTAGTTCTCTCTGTTGACTCAAAATCTGTATTATATGCCTTACGGTCTTTTGATGCCGACACAAGACCTGATTTAATTACTGAGACAAATCATCTTGTACATCGTTTAAGGGTCAAAGGTACAGATATCAGTTTATGCTGGGTGCCGTCTCACGTTGCTCTTCACGGCAACGAAGTAGCTGACAGAGCAGCTAAGCAAGGCGCCCAAAATTCTGATAATGCTATAGAATTACATGTTCATACCTCCGTAAAAGAAGCTTGCAACTTGCTCGAATCAGCCTCAATGACTCGATTTCATGAACATTCAAATGAACAGTTTGTGTCACAACAAATGATGAAACTTACCGTTCAAAATGTATGTAAAAAATTGCAGTATTCTTCCATGTATCATTTGAGATAGATTGTTGCTGTTTGTTTTCGTATTCAGCTAAACGCATTGAAAACAAAATATTGTAAAAATGTCAAGTGTATTTGCGGCGAACAGTTCACACTGTTTCACTGTTTATTCTACTGCAAAATGCTACGTTCTTTTTTACCGAAAATGTTTACTCAAGAAAAGTATTCTGAAAATCATTTCCAGAAAATTACATCAGATCAATCTTTGTTAGTTAAAATTTCAGAATCATTAGTTCACAGTCCTGTTAATGCATTACTTTAACCTTATTCAGTTTGTGTTTTAGTGTTACAATTTCCCTTCACGTTGTTGAAATTAATTGATAGTGTTAAGTTCTCGTTCCATTTTACTGTTCCCCCACCTACTAATATCTTTTTCCTCTGTCTTCCCTCTGCCCAAATCCAACCCGTCCAACTATCGTTCTACATTTTATTTTGTTCATTTTTTTTATTCCCCCTCCCCCCCTCCCCCATCTAATATCACTTATAGTGAAAAGACGTTAAATCAAAGAACGAACACACTCGCATATATAATATATAAGCACCTGTGTACGTTAGCAAAGAAGGGACCTCATCTCTTGTTGATCGCATACAGTCTCTAGTTTTCTTTAATGATAATAATAAAAACGATAACAAAAGAACAAGAAGAAGAAGAACAACAATAACAATAATAACAATGTTGATGATGATGATGATGATGTAAATGATGATAATGATAATGATGATGAAAGCATTACTAATGCTACTGTACTACTACCACTATTACCACCACCATCACTACTACTACTACTACTGCTACTGCTATTAATGATGATAATAATTACCATGTTGACGACGACGACGATGAGGATAATAATGATGATAATGATACTGATAATGATAATGAATTAATAGATAACAGATGAATAAGTAAGTAAGTAAGTAATAAGTAAGTAAGTAAGTAAGTAAGTAAGTAAGTAAGTAAATGAACAAAGACATAAATAGATAAATAAATATAGTAAAACGCTGCCAGATTATTTGCATCCATGAATCGATTTTTCTTCTCCCCCCCCCCCCCCCCCCCTCTTATTCATTTTTTTTATTTATAAACTCGAGACTGTGCCAAAGCGTGGGTTTTATGCGCAGGCTTAAGGCTTGCCTCAAGATCAATTTGGATCTTGTCCATCATACTTA
>CM060315.1:46269134-46301634 GCA_030674185.1 Monoplex corrugatus
TTTTGTTGTGTGTGTGTGTGTGTGTGTGTGTGTGTGTGGTGTGTGATGTGTGTTGAGTGGTGTGTGTGTATATGTATGTGTGTGTGTGTTGTGTGTGGTCGCGCGCCAAATGTGTCAAACTATTTATGGACATCATTTTATTATATATATATATATATATTTTAATATATATTTTGTATATAATTATATGTATGTGTGTAAAGATTACCCTTTCTGATGGACTGGGTGAGAGAATGAAAGGATTAAGTGAGCTTTTGCTTCGTTAACATGACTTATCATGCAGGGACTTGAAGAACAGGTGAGGGGAATGTAAGGTTGTTAGGGCAATGGGCCACTAACTGATAGATCGTGGATTTGAACCCTCAGCCTTTCCACAACTGCTGATGACACCGCCCTATTAGCAGGAGACACCATAAGTATGAGGAGAATTCTATATCGGATAGTTGCTGCAGGACACTAGGCAGGATTGAAACTGAATGCCAAAAAGACCAAAGTAATGCACATAGAAGGATCAGCTGACGAGCCACAGCAGAGCATACGAATAGACAAAACAGAGCTGGAAAACATGGACAACTTCGAGTACTTGGGGTTTTGTCAAAACCAACACAGGGAATCTTGCAGCAAGGACATCAGATCAAGAGTAGGCGTGGCCAAGCAAGAAATGGTCCAGTTGAACAACATATGGAAAGACAGAGGCGAGGCATACCAAGAAACTGAAAATAAGGATTTTACGCTGCTTGATTTGGCCTGTTCCTAGACTTTGAAGAAAGGTGACGAGTATAAAATAAACGCAGCAGAAATGTGGTTCTACAGGCGTCTTCTCAGAGTAAAATGGACAGACAAAAGTACCAACGAAAGTGTGCTAAAGGAATTAGCTGTCCAACGTAAAATGCTACCAGAGATAAAAAAAAAAAAAAAAGTGTATCGGGCACATTAACAGAATACAAGAACCGACATGATAACATCAGTCCTGCAGGGGGGAGTCGAGGCAAAGAGAAAACAAGGAAGGCCGGCAAAATCCTTCATAGGAAACCTTGCTGACGCCTGCATACTGTGGCTCCATGACATCATACACAGGAGCAGAGACCATGTCGCCTGGCGATCCTTCGTGACAAAGAGTGGAGCTCCCACAGTCGTCCACGGCAATGGAGATGGATGATGATGGATGACTGATCCACAAAAATTATTCTAGAATTTTTCGTCCTCGAGTATCTTTTACTATACCCACAGCAGACTTGATATGAGCTCGCTGAGAAGACTAGGACCACTGGCCATCGATTCTCATACACTTCATAGATATGTCATTGTGGGCTTTGTAGAAATTTCTTGACCCTAACACCACATGTGTCTGTATCTCTGGGGCCTGGTTGACGCCAGGATTTATTACGAAAACGAATGTAAGGCACAACCCTGTCATGAAGTCTCAGTCCGAAAATGGAACTTCGTGGTATCATCATTATCAGGCCTATTCCCATTCTCATCATCATAGCATTGCAAACACACACACACACACCACACACACACACACACACACACACACACACACACACACACCACATACATACACACACACACACACACACACACACACACACACACACACCACACACGCATACATAGGCCTACATACAATCACACATCACACACACACACAAACACACACACATACAAACACACACACACACTCACACACAGACCCCTCCCCCACACACACACAGACACACAGACACACAGACACACGCACGCATAGACACACACACGCACACACCACTCTCTCTCACACACACACACACACACACCACTCACACACAGACACTCAGACACACACACGCACACACACTCACTCACAGACACACACACACACACACAATCCACACAGACTCACACACACACACATACACTCCAGTCACATACACACACACACAGACACACACACACACACACACACACACACACACACACACACACACACACACACACACACACACACTGCTCTGTTTTCATGGTGGCCTCAGTTGCGATACTTTTGATCGTGTGTTGAAGAGCCAAAACGGGAGAGAGGGGGGGTAGAGGGAGGAGGACGTGGACTGCTAGCTGTCTTTGGTTCCAGAAGGGTAGGCGAGATTGATGCCAGTCTTCATGACAAGTAATTTTCAGCTGATCCCCTGTCCAGCACCTACCAGGCTTATAGCGGGGAATGCTGGAGCTGTCATTTTGTTGCTCTGGTGTGCTTTGGTTTCTTTAACCCTTTGACCCTCGCACTCTGCACATTAGCATCCGGCATCACCAACCATGCTAACAAAACAAAAACTTAACCCTTTGACTCCCTCACCTTGTCCACCAGCTTCCTGTTTGTTTGTTTGTGAGAAAAAAGTCTTTTTCTCCTGATTGTTGAATTTGGTGTTTGTTTGTGATCTTACGCTTCACAAAGGTCAGTTGGCCGAAAAGCTGCACCTGTCTTGTCCGGTTTTGTTAAATATAATTTTTAACTAAATAAGGAGCCACCAAAACAGATCCACAGCCCGGAGTCCTTGAATATAATTATCTGTAAATGGAACAGTCGGTTCAACTTTAGACTTAAAAGGAAGGTTGTTTCTGTAGCCTGACAACCTCACAAGCGGTATCCTCCCCAGACGATACAGATACACCGAAGACTTTGAGCTGTAACACGCCCTCCAAGGCTATTTAAACCTGAAGTATCCAGAAACATTTTTTTAACTAAAAGTTCAAAATATTGCACTTTGGAATAATATGTTTGTTTGACTCTGTCCGTCTCTGTCTGAATGTCTGTCTTTCTTTCTACACACACACACACACACACACACACACACACACACAGACACACACACACAGAACCAACACAGACACACACACACACACACACATACAGATACATACACACACACAAGCACACACACACACACACACAACAACACACACTAATAACATATATATATATATATATATTATATATATATATATATTGTGTGTGTGTGTGTGTGTGTGTGTGTGTGTGTGTAGATATATGTAGATAGATAGATGTAGGGAGGGGGGGGGAGAGGAGAGAGGGAGAGAAAGAGAAAAAGAAAGAAAGAGAGAGAGAGAGAGAGATGAACCAAAAATTCACTTCATTTATCTATTTGTGTTACTCTGTTACTCTTGAAATGTTCCTTTATGCATAAGGTTTCTCTTTTGTAAACACACAGAGAAAAGTACATATGATTAGGTTTGTCTTCAGCAGTGTTTTTATATGCTATAAAGAATCCACTCATGCAAAATAACAGCAAACGGCACAACCTTCAGACAGGTTGATAAGTTTAAATACATGGGAACGATCATTTCGCCAGACGGCAGATGCACATCAGAAATAGCCAGCAGAATCGACCAAGCCAAGACAGCATTCAAGAACATGAAAAGCATTCTTACCAACAAATGCCTATCTGTTAACATCAGGAAGAGAGTTATTGAATGTTATATAGAACCAATACTGTTGTACGGTTGCGAGGCGTGGACAGTCAACAAGCAAAGCGAGAACAAGATTGAGGCAGCCGAGATGTAGTTTCTAAGAAGGATGTTGAGAGTTCCATGGACAGCAAAGAAAACAAACGAGACAGTCTTGATGGAGGCAGACACAAGTAGATCATTCATAAGGAACATTAGGAAACGACAGACAACATTCATAGGCCATTTTATGAGGAAAGGGAAATTGGAACACCTGGTCACAACGGGAAAGCTGGAGGGAAGGAGAGCACCAGGTAGACCCAGGGAGAAGATGCTAGACGGACTTGCAGAGCGGCTGAAGACAAGGAGGTGGAAGAGATGCTTGAGGCAGAGATAGAGACAGATGGAAGTCCATAATCGCCAATGCCATGCGGCAAGGCACCTGATGATGATGATGATAAAGAATCCCTGTGCACCATCCCTGCCTCGATTCTTCCTGACCAGACAAACTGTTGTTTTGTTCTGCTGCATACAAGATCAAGTCGTTCTTTTCTGTGTTTCGTTGCAGCATGGCATGGGTTAGTATCACATTGTATCGTCTAATATGATACTGTGATGATCGTTATGTATGTAGGTTTATGGCCATACGTGCTTGTGTCTGTATGGTTGGAAGCTGGTAGTATATGTTCATTTGTGTGCGTGTATGGATGTGCTTGTTTTTCTTTTTTTGTTGTTTTGTTTTTTTTGGGGGGGGGGTGGTGGTGTGTGTGTGTGTGTGCGTGCGTGTTGTATGTGTGTGTTTGTGTGTGTGTGCGTGTGTGCGTGTGTGTGCGTGTGTATGTTGTGTGTAAGGTGTGTGTGTGTTGTGTGTGTGTGTGTGTGTGTGTGTGTGTGTGTTGTGTGTGTGTGTGTTGTGTGATATCAGTAGCCTATATCTGTATGTATTACACTCGCAGTGCATCTTATACACAGGCGATGTGTAGTGAGGAAATGTAAGTATGGGGAATAGAAATGTACAAGAACGATTCATATCGACTGCTACTATCATCATCATCATCATCATCATCATCATCATCATCATCATCATCATCATCATCATCGTGTTATCGATTCTTTTTTTTTTTATTATTGTATTGTATTGTATTGTATTGTATTGTATTGTATTGTACTGTACTGTATTGTATTGTACTGTACTGTATTGTATTGTATTGTATTGTATTGTATTGTATTGTATATATTTCGATGCAAGGCGTCGTTCTGTCTCCTACCATATGATATCGTATTTGTCTTACGTTCGTGGCCACGGAATTTTCCTGGCTGAAAATGTACGCCGGTTTTGCAGGTGCCATATGTGTTCCATGTCTTTGTACAATTATAAGAATTTAGAATTGGTTTGATCGCCAAAGTGGATTTTCTGTTTAATTTATGAAGAGGACATTTCTTTCGTTTCTGCCGCAGGCTAGGAATCTGTTTTTAGTATTAGATACAGTGAGTTGAGCGCTTTGTGCATAGAGGCCTCGACTTTTCTCTCCGTTTGACCGGAAAATCGAATTGAACGTCTAGTCCTTCGCAAGGGGACCAAAAACGAGTCTGCGCATGCTTAAGATCCCACGGCAGTTGAAAATCGTGAAGAGCAGGGCATTGCCCGGCTGCTTTGGTATAGATCATTGGAGAAATAGGTCAATTTCCCAGGTCCCACACCTTGAAGACCAATTAGCCTTCTTGCATTTCTGAAATCTTGGTTAAAAAAAAAGTGAATATGAATATGAATTTGAAGCCAGGGTGAGGGAATGAGCGCCGCCTCGTGGTGCTGGCCCCGGAAAAAGTTGAGGTCTCTGCCAGTTCGCTCCCCTACGACCCCAGGGTTATGGAACTATCTAGGTAGGACTTCATGACCTGGCCAGCTCTTGGGTTTATGGGCAGGCTTAAGGCTTGTGCAGTGATCAGTCTGGATTTTCCCATCACATGGCACCTGTAACATTAGTGCATATGGCATTCATTCCGATTGCGGAGACGTCATGTTGAGAAACTGAAACTGAAACTGAATCTGCACAGGGGAGATGGATGGTTGAGGGTTTAGTATAGAGTCAAAAAAACAATGGATTGAACCTTGAATTCATCATTTTCTTCGGTAAACATTTTATCTCAGAGCCAATACACGGGTGTCTCCTCGTGTTACTTTCAGTTTAAAGTTAAGTGACTATCAACTGAAATCTCATAAACTAAAATCGTATTCCACTGATCAAAAAACATGTTGCGAGTGAGTATGCCGTAATATTCTGTAATGCTGATGTAAAAGCTATGTAAATCGTCGTGATGTGTCTCTAAACATTTTATAACGAAGGAGGAATTGAGAAACAGCACTAAATTCTCTGGATTGACAGGTCAAACGAATTGACCTCAACTGTCAAACTATCAGACATGCTTTTATGGGACTACATGAAGGAGGAAGCCCCGTGTGACCCCATACCAGGGCCAGATAGTGATGTTGACACACGACTTTAACCCTGTGTCCGTGACGAGAGGCGACATGTCCCCTGAACATCCTCACTTATCAGCACTTTAGCGCGTGGAGTGCGCAACAGCGGAGTCATACAAAACTCAGTGCCCTTATGTGAAACCTGACCCTGGCTAGGTTTTTTTTTTTCCAATGGCTAAGTCGTGGATTCTTCTGCAACACACCAAACATAGTCCAGGTGGGGTATAACAGACGTCTGGGGAGGTGCGGGTGAAAAAGAAAGCGTAGAGGGACACGCAAACATTCAAACGGAGTAACTGACCAAACACTATTGTAATGTGTCATTGTCTTTACCTAGAAGACAGAGATCGCTCAATGGGCATCGGTGGTACAAGCCTGTGTAAGCTTTTTCCTGCGGGACAAGGACAGCAACTGGCCAATGTGAAAAATACCACACACAGACTTCTGCAGCATCCTGTACGGACATGATCGCAGAAAATCAATCTCCCAACAAACAAACAACAAAGACATCCGAAAACAGGATAAAATCCGCAGAAAGATTCACTAAAAGCATAAAGCAAGGAGGGTTACCAGCATACACACACACACACACACACACACACACACAAATATATATATATATATATTTATATATAAAGATATACATATATAAATATATATATACATATATATATATATATATGTATACATATATATATAAGCTCTCAAACTTCCATGAATAAACATTAAATGGAAAAGTGTTGCGGCTGAAATGCATCTGTTTCTTTACAATACTAAATACAATGCACCAGCGGTTGTTTCATATATCACGAAGAACGATATGTTTTGGGCCCATACAATTAAGACGTGTCCGATTTTGAAAACACATGAAACCTACGAATTCAAGTGAATTGTTAACTGAACATGTCTTCTATAACGAAAACAAAGAAATAAAAGTGGATAACAAAATAATCAAGGACAATAAACTGTAGAGAAAGGAATATACTCAATCAAACACTTTCGTTAGAAATGGCTATTTTTTAAGAATAAAGAATGAAGAATCTAAAACTAACACTGCCGTATTGATTTGTCGCTTATAATGGATAGATATCTTCAATCAAACAATATCTAAGAACAACCAGAATTCAAATGAACAACAACATGAGTAGTATCTTGAATGTGCCCAGTGCAATAAGGATAATAATGAGCGTATATTAAAAGGGAGCACAACTTTACTACAAAAAATTAAATTTGACGATAGCAAACAAAACTTACAGTGGTCAGAGAAACTAAGCAATAATGTCTCGCAGGAAAAAAAATCTTTCTGAAAATTCATAAATTAAATGATATTAAACTAAAGTGGCAGCAACTAAGGATAGTTCATCAAATTATATTGCCATCAATATAATCATTAAAATTTATTCAACGCAGTGCGTATAGCAACTCTGGGAAACATCTACTGTCCGGCTCTGCTCAAAGTTTCTTGCTACTGCTAAATCCTCCCTTTCCCCATTTTCCCAGGATGGTTATTCTCGTCGGCCATACCACTTCCGGTGGTTCCGATGCTAAAACCGAACTAAAGGTCCCTGGTTCTTCCGGGTTCCGGCACGGAACATGGTCCGGCAGTTGACATGGTTTATGCGTTCGAGCGCGGAGACGTCATCTTGAGAAACTGAAACTGAAACTTAAACTGAACGAAATCTATCAATCAATCAATCAATCAACCTGAGTGTCAGATCCATTGATGTATCATGCATCCTCCCCTCCTTTGGGAATCAGTCCATAGGGGGAGATGGACATAATATTTTAAGGCTTCCTTTCATTTTTGTGTGTGTGTGTGTGTAAGTTTTAGTCGTTGTTTACACTATGTGTGGTAAAACAATGAAACCTTAACGAACGAACGAATGAACGAACGAACGACAAACGAATGAACGAACGAACGAACGAAACGAAAGAACGAACGAAAGAACGAACGAACGAACGAAAGAACGAACGAATATAATGAACGAACGAACGGACGGACGAACGGACGGACGGACGAACGAATGAACGAAAGAGCGTCGGATTCATTTCCGACCGTTGCCGATGAGAACGCGCACTGTATCTCTGCAATCAAGTACAAAGAGGCAGAAGACATAACAGAGCTCCACATTTAGAAAAAAAAAAACGGTGGCTTTAATTGCCTCTCTCACTACACACTTGCACTGATGCGAAATAAACCCCTATGGACTTAAGGAGATCTTGAGGCTCTGCTCGACTTATGGGTTTGTTTGTTTGGTTTAGTTTTTACGTCGACACTCACCTCAAGTAATATGGCCGACGGGGATAACCATCCCAGAGAAGTGGGGGAAGGGGGACCTATCTAATCCTATACTGACACCACCAGAACAACAATGATGTTAAGATGGAACAGTGAGAAAACGTATAAATCCTGTTGCCCGTTTTCATCTTGTTTTGTCTACCCATGAATGTACTTGGGAAAGTACGATGGAAGTTTCCCGTTGCCTTCCATCGGTTTGTGTACGATCTCTCCGCTAACGTTTGTCGTTCCCACGACAACCTGCAAGGCAGTAGGGGTGTTTTTTTTTTCAGGGTTTACTCCCTTAGCCTTATTCTCTCCCGAGATAACCACAAGGCAGTGGTGCTATTTACCCTAGCAGGGGATCTGGTTTGTGGGCACCAGGGCATATCCACACGCCGGTGGGCCTGCGTGCAGCACGTCTGGAGGCCAGACATCCTCCGAGTTCCACGAGATTTAACCTGAGTCCGTGAGGTGCTCAGTTACCACATGTCGCCACGAGGAGGCACAACATAGGGCTTGCTGATGGAGAGGCTATGTACTGACAGAGAAAGACTTACGCATTCTGCTCTCCTTTTCGCATAGCTACAAGCAGCAGTGCTAGCCAGCGGTACAGGCTGAAAGTGAGAGGTGACACGCAGAAAATATATACACACAATATATATACATATATATATTAAAATATTGGACGGACTTGCAGGGTGGCTGAGGACAGAGAGAGTGGAAGATGTGCTTGCGGCAACAAGGGAAAGATTAATACATATGGAGGGCCATGATCGCCAACGCCACGCGGCAGGGCACATGATGATGATGATGATGATGATGCCCGTTATATTTGTTTTTGATATCATATTTGTCACACCTGTGACCCAAATTTGCTGAAGATCTACCCAGAAATAGCTGATACTAAACTCTTGCTGACACGTTTTGGCAACAGATATTTACACAGACAGACTGGGTAATATGAAATAATTACCCTTTTCCATTAAAAAAAACAACAACAACAAAACAAACATAGAAACAATAACGTCATTTTCCCGTTAAAACAAAGGAAACATAGAAATAATATCAAAAAAGAACAAAGACAGAAGAAAGAAAGAAAGACAGAAAGAAAGGCAGAAAGAAAGAAAGAAAGAAAGAAAGGCAGAAAGAAAGAAAGAAAGAAAAACAGACAGAAAGAAAGACAGCAAAATACAAGTGCCGGGCATAAATCTGAGCAGGGGGTCACACGTGACGTGTTGCCTACAACTGGGCCTGAGGATGAGAGCAGAATTGTCCCGTGCGAAGCGAAAGGGGCGTAGTGTGCAGACAGTGTATATAGTTCTGTGGGTCTGTGGATCAGATCAGCGTACAATCATACAGCCTTCATCTGGAAGACACTGTGTGCTGTTCGTCGCCATCACCAAGACGTGGAGGGATTAACTGGCCAGGTATGTCAGCAAGTGAACTCACAAACTCAGAAAATAGGTATTTGCCACAAGAATCTTTCCCTCCCCCTCTCAAAAAAAAAAAAAAAAAAAAAAAAAAAAAAGAAAAAGAAAAAAAAAGTGTGTCGAGATATAGACGAGTTATAAAAATGTTGATTCAAAAATTAACGATTTCAACAGTTAATGATTTTGCAGTTCACGTTATGATGATGATTGCTGCTGCTGGTGTGGTGCTGCTGCTGGTAATGATGATGATGATGACTATCTTCATCATCAGTGTGACTATAAACGTATGAGTAACTAAGAATCTGTCACTTTTTCCAAACACAGACAATCGCACACATAGCGTAGTCAGGGTCTTTTATTCGAAAGTCATCTTCCTTAAATAAACCATTTGTAGTTAATATAATGGAAGTAGAGCAATCGATTGTTGAAAGACAAAAACTATCTTCTTGAACCTTTTTTCATCAATTCTAATCTCGATGTTCTGAATCTCATATAATTATCCAGGAGACGAAGTTTTTCTCCAGTCACACCACAGACAGTTCGTATTAATATCTCCCCAAATGGTTGCGTGTATCTGCCTCTTGCAATTTGTGGGTCATGAGCACTAACTACGAAGTCTGCAGAATACTTTTCGGTGGTCATAAAATTGTTTTTACATGTTTATTAGATAAGGATCCAAGCGTTTTTTTCTTTTTAAAATTTGTAATTACATCAGAGAAAAGTAATTTTTATCTGTTTGTACTTTTGTGTTGATTCCAGAAACTGATTCATTTGTATTGTAGTTTGTTTGTTTGTTTGTTTGTTTTTCATTGCGTGTTTTTTTGTCATGTCGTGTCGTGTTGTGTTCGTTTTGTTTTGTTTTGTTTTATTTCGTTGCAAAATGGTAAGGATTGTTCCATCATCAGGTTAAGCTCACAGAAGAATTGAGCCTTTTCAGGAGGGATTCATAGGGCTCGGATGATTGCATACGCGCTCCGCCCTAAACTGCTAGTAGTTATTTGAGTCTTGAAATAGGCAGGGAGAAATTGGACTTAAAAAAACTGCTGATCACCAGAACGACTGGAGCTCAACTTGCATTTGGAGGGGAATGACAAACACAAACCTTTCCTGCGGCTGTATGCATTATTAGGGCGATGTCCATCTCCTCTCCTTCTCAGCTTGACCTTTTTCCAACCGCAAACATCCCCCCGCGGGGATGCCGGGGACTCTTTCAGTGTAAACAGTATCCCCACCTTCTAGAAATTCTGTGCTAGAAATTTCCTCTTTTCTGTCACTCTCTTTGTTTCTGCCTTGTTCCTTTGCTTTCTGTCATTTCTACCTATCATTTTCTGCCTTAATGGTCCATTCACCTGTATGTGTTCGATAAAGTCTTACGTACTTTTTCTTGGGATTGATAATTGGGTACACGCATTTTTGGCTCTAGGGAGGTGAGGTATGCGGAAGCAATTTCAAGTAATTTATGCCTGTCTTTATATATGTTTTGGTGTCCTTAGGTATGCGTATATTTGTATTCAAGTGTTTTTTTTTAAGATCCCCTGTGCGATAAATTGGACGGAGTGGTCAACGCCTGGGGCATGTCCGTAGATTATATGCGCGAATGCATTGATATGTGTACTTAATTTTCTTTTCTTTCTTTTTTTTTTACCCGTTGAAGTTTTGCATGTTTTGAAGCGGTTATAGCCCTGATATGGCTCTACGCAGTCGGCTGGGTTTTAAATAACAATAACAATAACAATAACTGCAAACAGGAGCACGTACCCATTCCTAGGGATCGACCGGAGTCCGCTCGCACAAAGTTATTCCTGACGTGTTATATTGTACTTTGTTATATTGTAATGTATTATGCTGTACTGTGCTTGGTCGTGTTATCCTGTGTTTTTGCTGTTTTGTAATGTATTGTGCTGTTTATCATTGTGTTGCGGCATGTTATAACTTTGTTGTAATGTATTGTGCTGTATTGTATTGAGTTGTGATATGTTATACTTTGTTTAATGTATTACGCTGTATTGTAATGAGTTGTGACATATCATACTTTGTTATAGCGTGTTGTACTGTATTGTATTCGGTTGAGACATAATTATAGTATACGTTATTGTAGCATATTGTGCTGTATTGTATTGGGTTGTGACATAATGATATTATACTTTGTTGTGGCGTATTGTGCTGTATTGTATTGGATTGTGACATAATGATATTATACTTTGTTGTGGCGTATTGTGCTGTGTTGTATTGGATTGTGACATAATGATATTATACTTTGTTGTAGCGTATTGTGCTGTGTTGTATTGGATTGTGACATAATGATATTATACTTTGTTGTAGCGTATTGTGCTGTGTTGTATTGGTTGTTATATATTATACTTTGTTGTAGTGTATTGTGCTGTATTGTATAGGTTTGTGACATAATGATATCATACTTTGTTGTAACGTATTGTGCTGTATTGTATTGGGTTGTGACATAATGATATCATACTTTGTTGTGGTGTATTGTGCTGTATTGTATTGGTTTGTGACATAATGACGTTATACTTTGTTATAGCGTATTGTGCTGTGTTGTTTTGGGTTGTGACATAATGATATTATACTTTGTTGTAGCGTATTGTGCTGTATTGTATTGGATTGTGACATGATGATATAATTTGTTGTAGCGTATTGTGCTGTATTGTATTGGGTTGTGACATAATGATATTATACTTTGTTGTACGTATTGTGCTGTATTGTTTTGGATTGTGACATAATGATATTATACTTTATTGCATAGCGTATTGTATTGGGACATAGATATTAACTTTGTAATGTGGATTGTTTTGGATTGTGACATAATGTATTATACTTATTGCAGCTATAGTGCGTATTTTGGTTGACTAATGTATATTATATATTTGCTGTTATTGGTTCTGACATAATGATATCATACTTTGTTGCAGCGTATTTTGCTGTATTATTTTGGGTTGTGACATAATGATATTATACTTTGTTGTAGCGTATTGTGCTGTGTTGTACTGGTTTGTGACATAATGATATTATACTTTGTTGTAGCATATTGTGCTGTATTGTATTGGGTTATGACATAGTGATATTATACTTTGTTGTACTGTATTGTCCTGTATTGTATTGGGTTGTGACATAATGATATTATACTTTGTTGTACTGTATTGTGCTGTATTGTATTGGGTTGTGACATAATGATATTATACTTTGTTGTACTGTATTGTCCTGTATTGTATTGGGTTGTGACATAATGATATTATACTTTGTTGTACTGTATTGTCCTGTATTGTATTGGGTTGTGACATAATGATATTATACTTTGTTGTAGCATATTGTGCTGTGTTGTATTGGGTTGTGACATAATGATATTATACTTTGTTGTGGCGTATTGTCCTGTATTGTATTGGGTTGTGACATAATGATATTATACTTTGTTGTAGCGTATTGTGCTGTGTGGTACCGGGTTGCGACATAATGATGTTATACCTTGTTGTACCGTATTGCGCTGTATTGTATTGGGTTGTGACATAATGATATTAAACCTTGTTTAAGCGTATTGCGCTGTATTGAGAGTTGAGCGTCCTGTGAGTTCGTCAGGAAGACTGGGACCACACACGGTCGAGCCTCATCCACTTCGCGATTGCGTCATTGAAAATGTGGCTCTGACTTGTCCTGACCAACATCGCAGGTGTCGGTTATCCAGGCCTGGTTTGATGCCAGAGTATTCTCATGAAAGAAAGCGTACGTGGACTACAGCCATCTGAGGCAGTCTCAATGCAGAGTGGAACACCATAGCTTCATAGTTATCATATCATCCTCGTTGTCGTGCGCCATTATAAATAGCAAAGCCAAAAACTGCCCATGACTCACTGGCCAGTGGAAGAGCTTAAAAGATCTCTCTGTCTGTCTGTTTGTCTGTCTGTTTCTCCCTCTTTCTCTCTCTCACACATACACCTACATACACACACACACACATACATACATACATGCATGCATACATACATGCATACATACATACACACATACATACGCGCACACACACACAAACACTCAAACACACACACAAACACACACATACAAACACACTTACACTCAAACACACGCACATACACAAACACACACACAAACTCAAACACAAACATAAACACATACACACACAGAGACATACAAACACACTCACACACATACAAACACACACATAAAAAACACGCACACACAAACGTACAAACACACTCACACACAAACAAACACACTCACACACATACAAACACACACATAAAAAACACGCACACACAAACGTACAAACACACACACAAACAAACACACACAAACACCCCACACACATACACACAAACAAAGAAAAAAACAAACAAACAAACAAACAAACAAACAAACACACTTACCATGTCAATATTTGCAAACTCTAATGCCAATTGTTTTTTTGTTCTTTTTATCCAAGGGCCTTTATTTTTGTTGTTTGTTTGTTTGTTTGTTTTCATTTGTGCGTGAGCCAGGTGCAGACGAGCTGAGCGCAGACCATGTCACCCGCACGTTCATCAACACGAGTAGACACTCAGTCTTCACCCGCTCCGCAGACCTCGCCTGCTGGACGGTCACCCCTCGTAGAGAATCGAACCCTCACCTTCAACGACATCTTCGCCATCCAGAGACCGCCTCTACCCAAAGGGTCGCAAGAGTTCGAATCCCTCATCGCCGAATTTCGCCCTCCACCAGCCGGCAACGCGTCGTCTTTGGCGAGGAAAAAGAAGGTCGATAAAACCTCCCGACCTCAGCATCTCTTGCTTCAGCAGTGGGACATCGGGTCCCCCAGTGCCTTCAATGCTTCACACATGGCCTCCGTGTACCGCCGACAGGGAGGCGCGCTCAGTTTGTCAGCTGTGCTCAGTCAGAAACGGATTTTGAAATGGTTGCAGAAGAAACAGTCAGGACAAAGGGCCAGTAGTAGTCCTTGCAATACTGCCCGCAGTTAGGCTAAAATAATGAGTGTGGCGGTCCATGGTGGTGGGTTCCTAGGAGCCTTACGCGCTATGGCGTTGCAAGTGGACAAGGGAAGTGACCATGATGGGAGCGATGCTGTTTGGTGATATATATATATATATATATATATATATATAATTATATATATAGGGCCTATGTAGTGTGTGTGTGTGTGTGTGTGTGTGTGTGTGTGTGTGTGTGTGTGTGTGTGTGTGTGTGTGTATGTGTGTGTGGGGTGGTGGTGGTGCGTGGTGTGTTTGTGTGCGTGTGTGCGTTTTGTATGTGTGTGTGGTGTCTGTGTGTGCGCGTGTGTGCGTGTATGTGTGTGTGCGCGTGCGTATGTGTGTGTGCACGCGTGTGTGTGTGTGTGTGTGTTTATGTGTGTGTAGTATTTGTATGTGTGTCTGTTTGTGTGTGTGCGCGTGGTGTGTGTGAGTGCGTTTGTGTGTGCTTGTGTGTGTGTGTGTGTGTGTGTGTGTGTGTGTGTGTGTGTGTGTGTGAGTTCGAAGCGTTCTGTGATTTCAGACTTTGCATGGTTATGTTATCCTTCTCTGAATACAACTGTGTTAATCTATTATTTTGAATTTTGTTTTTTCTTAAACGTGTGTGTGTGTGTGTGTGTGTGTGTGTGGTGTGTGTGTGTGTGTGTGTGCGAGTGTGTGTGTGTGTGTATGTGTGTGTGTGTGTATGTGTGTGTTTGTGTATGCGTGTTTGCGTGTGTGCGTGCGAGTGTGTGTGTGAAGAAGAAAATGATAGGAAGAAACGACCGAAATCAAAGGAGGAAGAAAGAAACAAAGAGAGTGACAGAAAAGAGGAAATTTCTAGCACAGAATTTCCAGAAGTGGGGGATACTATTTATACTGAAAGAGCCCTGGCATCCCACGGGGGAACACACACAATCACACACACACGTAAATATCAATAACAAAACACTCACATAAATACCAAATCAAAGGAGGAAGAAAAAAAAAACAAAGAGAGTGACAGAAAAGAGGACATATCTAGCACAGAATTTCCAGAAGGCGGGGGGTGCTATATATGTATACCGAAAGAGCCCCTGGCATCCCCACGGGGGATTTCGAATGTGACTTGGCTCATACCTGCAGCAGGCTGTACATTATATGTAGCAAGAAACTCTGGGGAGGGCTGGACAGCAGAAGATCTTCTAAAGATTAACCACCACCACCACCACCCCACCACCACAGTTTCGGCCTTAACTCTTTATTTTTTTTTATTCCTGGGTGCCCTCTTGTTGTCACCATTTTATTTCAGCTGGGTTCGAACTCACGCTTACAACGTGGTCGGTCGTCTCTGCTGCATATTGCTTCTTTTGATTTTTACATAGGAATACATACTGCTAATAAACTCTGCTTGACAGATGTTATATGTTGGTTTTGATATTTTCAGTTTTATCAATTTTTTTTTTTTTTGGGGGGGGGGGTCTTTTTTTTGGTTTTTTTTATTTTTTTTTATTGTTCTGAAATGCCTTTGCTGTTTTTATCCATGTAGTACTGTGTGCAGCACAGGCGCGCACATTTATGCATATAGTTTTGTTGTTATTGCGTGTGCATATGTGTGTGTGTGTGTATGTACGCATACAATTGTATGTATGCGAGTGTGTGTGTGTGTGTGTGTGTGTGTGTGTGTGTGTGTGTGTGTGTGTGTGTGTGTGGGGGAGAGAGAGAGAGAGAGAGAGAGAAAGAGATAGAGAGAGAGAGAGAAGACAGACAGACAGACAGACAGAGAGAGAGAGAGAGAGTGTGTGTGTGTGTATGCGTGCGTGCGTTCTATTTCTCAAGGGCAGAGAACAGATTTAAAAGTCCATAACTGATCAAACAATCATTCGTGAGAAAGATATGAAAAAGATACAACACAATTTGATAAAGACAGCGTGGACGAATGAGCAATAAGAAAAGAAAAACTGACAAGAGGAGAAGAAAAGAGAGAGAGATGAAGGGAGGAGAGAGAGAGAGAGAGAGAGAGAGAGAGAGAGAGAGAGAGAGAGAAGAGAGAGAGAGAGAGACAGACACAGAGGAGAGAAAGAGAAGAGAGAGAGAAAGAAAGAGACAGACAGACAGAGACAAAGAGAGACAGAGACACATGCATACACACACACACACACACATACACACACACACGTACACACACAGGTCCTCACTACCCAAACTCAGCAAAACACCACAGGTGGGGGGAACCTGTCCATTTATTATGGTGATGCACATGCCACAGCCAGTAGCCTCCAGGAAAACTTCTGAGCGGTCGAAAGTTTCAGTCTCAATCAAGCCAAAAACGGTTCGACCCAGCTCACAGTCCGAGAAGCAGCACAAGGACATGTTGAAAACATTCAAGGAACGGACAACCACAGGAACCAGACAATCTTCAACGACGAAGAAGCAAAAAATTATCATTCTGAGGAAAACAAGTCCATGGGGGGGGGGGGGGGGGGGGGGGGGGCATCAAAATACAATTTCTCCTACCGTGATCGCACGATTGTAAAAGTATGAACAATGGAAAATCTATACATCATATCCAATGTGATCTGAGTTCAAGTAATAAAATGTAGCAAATGAGATGAAACGTTAAAGAAGAATGAGAGATAAATAAAAGACGAAATAAAAAAAAAAACGCGACAGAAAGAAAGAAAGAAAGAGAGAGAGAGAGAGAGAGAGGGAGAGAGAGAGAGAGAGAAAGGGAGAGAGACAGAGACAGAGAGACGGAGAGAGACAGAAACAGAGACAGACCTAGACAGACAGAGACAAAGAGAGAGAGACAGAGACAGAGAGACAGAAAGAGAGACAGAGACAGAGAGAGTGTGTCAAGCCATATTAACCATCTTTTAGTCCATCTTCAGGCACTGTTTAATACGAATTCCTTGTGACTTGTGACTGACTGATCCGTACAGCAATGCCAAGTGTGGTTGAAAATTTGACCCACCTCTTCTTGCAAACAGTTTTTAAAATGGTAAAATGAATACCTTCACCTTTCCAACTGTTACGGTCCCAATCCTGGGCCATACTTCTTTCAGTGTCGGCGACTTCCTGTTGGATTTCCGCTGAAACTCGATTTTTTTCTGACCAAACCACAAGCAGCTGAGTTCCTGATGCAGTTTCTCCTCACAAACGTATCAACCAATACAGACAAGGCACACACACACAGACACAGACACACACACACACAGACACAGACACACACACACAGACACACACACACACGCGGTCGACCTGAATCATTTCCTTCACAGCAGAAGAAAATGTACAGCAAGGAAACCAAATATACAGAAGACAAAAAGGCGAGCCAGTGGAATGTAAAAATCACAACCATAAATTATGACCAGACTCTCACAACCACCAAAACGTAGCTGGGAACCACTGGCAACATATTGCACCGTTACCAACTAACCACACTGACAGCAACTGAGGGGGAAAAATCATTCAACAATTACAAATCAACCACTTGTCTTTTTTGTTGTTGCTATGAGTTCATGTAATGCACGTACAATACAAAATTAATAAAAGTATGTAAAACTGCTCTCTCTCTCTCTCTCTCTCTCTCTCTCTCTCTCTCTCTCTCTCTCTCTCTCTCACACACACACACACACACACACATACACACACAGACTGTTATCTAAAACCAAATGGTAAAATAAAAACCAGCGTATGTTATAATTCAGCAATGCCCAGAGAAGAGCATTTGCACAAGGAAGCAAGGGATCTGTTTTATCAGTGGAGCCATACAGTAACAAGCAATATTCACAAAGATACAATGCAGCACAAACAACATCATGTCAATGGAATGAAAGTCGTATGCACACTATGCACAATCAAAATACTGGTGAAAAGGAACAGCTTCAAATATACAGAATGTTCACTCCAATGCTCAGCGTTCATCATCTGAGAAATCTGCCATGTACGTTACAATCAATCATTCACTGAAAAAGAATTATTATCTTTCTAGTGCATGCTGCAATGAAAACACCAAATTCAGTCAATATACGCCTGCACACACAAGTTATAACTTACACGCTTTGATTATACACTGCGTGTGCAGAGTAAACATTGATCAACTAAAATTCGCGTACGACTGAGAAATCCGAGTCATTTTCAACTCCTTGTTCTAAAATCGATACAATTTTTTATCAAGTTCACAATTAGGCATAACTACTTGCAATGATACCATTTCTTTCAGTACAATTCCATAAGGAAACAGAATAAATATTCTAATTTCTATGTCCAGTAGGAAAGTAGAAACAGTAACATCTTTAGAATCTTTTGTAACAGGGTATTCTCACTTCATCTCATCAGTCGCCATTTTGAAATGTATTGACAACGTCATAATTTCTTACAATATGGTATGAAATATTCATTCAAATATGTTGTCATTTTTTCTTTTTTTTTTTTTTTTTAGTGTGGTGCATAGTACTACTCCTTCAAATGGGTTGACCATTTCATGGTATGTTACATGTGGTATAAGACGTTCCTTCCAAGGAATATATTGACAATTTCACAGTTTGTTCAATGTGATATATAACAATCCTTCAAACGCAAATTATGGAATACAAAGAAAAGAATCAACAGAAATTATGAATACCTAACGACTAAGTCGCAGAGAAAAAACGAAAAAATTACTTAATTGTTTATCATGGCTCAGCTGCACTTTTCTATATCTGACAACAAAACTGCGTGCAGCGAGTGTTCAAACTCTCTCTTCCAGATAGCAGTCATCAAACAACAGCACTATGGATTGTCAAACAAGAACAGTACAAGCGTACTTCTATTTCACAATAATTTTGGCGTCGCGTCTGTCTTTTGCTGCCTTGGGAAAAGTGGCAAAGCATTCGCTCGTTTGATGTAGCCTGTAGTTTGTCTGTATAAGTCAATTCAATAACTAGGGGGAAACTACAGTGTTTAGTATAATCAGGCACAAGTAGTAGTTCACAGAATGAACTGTTACCGTGATTTACTTGGTTACATTCTACGCGTTTAATTAAATGCTGTGTGTAATCAAAGTTGTCTGACCCAGCCGTATGTACAATGAAAAGAACACATCTAACACTTTAATTATCCAATAGTTGTATCTGTATTTTACGAAAGCAACTGCGAAAATGCGTACGTGGCATTCGGGTTGGCGTAATTGCTTGTGGCAAAACGAGAACAGAGGTTGTTAGGGGTGCACAATCACAAGTTTAACAAGCTCTACAGAACTCTTGTAGTCTCCAACAAGGGTTCTCGTGCATTATCGAGCTGTATATAGGTTATCTAATGCATACGATAAGCGTTTATGGAAATCTGTCGTGTCCACTTCAAGAAATGAACACATAAAGCTATGTGAACGCAATTGTTTTTCATATTATGCTTCCGGATAACGAGTGTAGGTCTACATCGCGAATGGATCTTTTGTCTCCCAAACGATTTCATTGTTGGAACTGGATTGTTGTGATGAATTTCGCTAACGGGGGAAAAGGTACTTTTGAACAGAATCTAAAACTGACTGAAAAACAGGGACATTTTTTTTTCTGAACAGTAATAATCTACAAGGTTGGGAAAACAACTCATTGTACCCGTCATAGAAGAAAGGCAAACGAAACACAAGGTGATCCTATCAGTAACAGACGTACACCCAGACAAGGCACAGACTCATACGAAGTAAGATTAACTCAACTGACCACAAAGGGGAAACGATTCAGATGTTAGCGTGCAACTGCATGAATAGACTACTCACACCGTGGGCCTTTTCTCAACAGTAAAACGATAAAAGATTTAAGTTGTTAAAAAAAACAAACAAACAAACAATACGCCCACTATGCCGATTGAAAACAGCTGGTGACACAATTAAAAGGAAGCAATCGTCGCTGCTGAACTAAAATAATCATGGATTAAGACTATGGCACTCAAACTGTCATAATTTTCATTAATATTCAGAATTTTAAATTTAGTAGCAGGTCCATGACCTGAGCTCTAAAATATATATAGAAATGAATCGAAACCACATGTGGATGACAAGGACTCGTCTTCGGAGTAGTCTGTTTAAACCTAACCTGAAGACACAGTTTTGTAAACCCACAAGACACAGGTCCGCACAACTGGTGAATGTGACCAGTGCGGTGTTCACACAAGATGCCAAACTTACCTGCGCACAACATGTATAAATCATAAGAATTATATGTTACCCAAACTAACGCTCGCTCGCACGCACACACACACACACACACACACACACACACACACACAAACGTGTGCGCTGAAATTGTTAAAGTCAGAACTGAACAAGCTAACCTGCTAAAGTATGTATATATGGAACGACAGTTTTGGAACACTGGAAAACACAGGTCAATATCTGAATTTCTCCACAAGAGATCATCAAAACAAAACAAGCTGTGGTTTGTGTGCTTCTGGAACACCGTGACATAGGGTGGCAGACTTTCAAGTCCTCACAAATAGCATGGCAGACCTAGAAATACGATTATAACAATGGCTTGAAATCATCATTGACCACACAGCATCATGTAACAAAATGAGAATGACGTTTTCGCCACACATTTTAGCTGGCCCGTTTTCATACCGATAACACACACACACACACACACACATACATACAATACACGCACACACACACATACACAAAAGCCCCCACCCACACATACACAAGAGCGCAACCCCACACACAACATACACAAGAACGCGCACACACACACATACACAAGAACGCGCACACACACACACACATACACAAGAACGCGCACACAACACACACACATGCGCGCGCACTCTCTCTCACACACACTCTCACATACACCAGCGCGTGCGTGCACACACACACACACACCAGCGCGCCCGCACACACACATACACAAGCGTGTGCATACAACACACACACACACACAAACGCACACAGACACACACACTCTCACACAACACACACACAACACACTCTCACACAACACACAAACACACACATAAAACGCACACACACACAAAACACACACAAAACACACACACGCGCCAACATCGAACAGCCCAGGCCCAGTAAAGCAAGAGCCAACTCCTGATGCCAGCAACTTTGATAACCAGCTTTTACCCTTTTGTGAAACCAAAACCAACTGGAAAGGAAGAGTGGGGGTAGGGATGGGGTGGGATGGGGGCTACAGTCTAACAGTAAAGTGCAACTGGTTCGAACTCTTTCATTCCCTCACTTTATGCAACAGCTTCCTGGCCGGAAGGATGAGGGGAGTCCTGGTCACAGAGATAACACCAAGCTATGGCAGTGAATCAAGTTTATAACTAGTATCAGAGCACTAACCATGACGACAAAAATGGAGAGAGAAAAAAAACAACCCTGAAATCTTCAAACCGATGTGTCTTGACTCCGAGTCACAAAACACAAGACCCGTTTTCGATTTTATCTCTTAATTTCATAAACTTGCAGTACGAGGCGGTGTTAGGCGCCAATAGTTCGAAAGTGTAGCGGCCCTTGATGACAGTCCCACACAGTTACGGCCCCTGACTTGCCTCTTGGCAGCAAGATCAATTTCGCGTTTCCTGGCTTCTGCTGGGCTCATCTTTCCACTTGTTGGCTCCTCTCACCACTTCTCTTTTTTCTTTTAATCTTCTTCTTTTATACCATTTCCATATCAGTTCTTTTTTTTTCTTTTCGCTTTATACCTACTCATCACTGATAGTCAGAAAGGTGACAGCAAGCTTACATAACTTGTTTATCCTTGGGGACGGTCTTATACAATGCATGATACGAAAGTCTTCAACTTGTTTAATAACAACAGTTTAATACCCAAACTTTCCCTGTTCACTCTCTTAAAATTAGTACCCTTTGTCGAAGGCTGCTGCTATTTGAAAAAGATAAACTCACACCGATTTTGTGTTTCTTGTTTTGCATGTGTAGGTCAGCACATCCATTTTCAGTTTACAAAAAAATGTTTTCATTCGATCGTATATGTGCAAGAAACAAGATATCAATTATAAATGGGGAAAATGTTAAACAGCATACGATCATGAAGCGATGTCTCTGTCACATGTCACATGATTTTTGCTGAAACTAATGTGCCAAAACACGAACACACACACACAACACATACTCAAACGCACACACACACTCAAACGCACACACACACACACCCCACACACACATACGCACACACACATATGCACACACACACACTCACATATACACACAGACACACACACAAACACACATACATATATACACACATACATATACACCTACATACACACACATACACGCACACATATATACACACACACTCAAACACACATTCTCTCTCTCTCTCTCTCTTCATTTTTCCATATTTCAAGTTTACCCTAGCCACAAACCACGATACTACAAGTTGATACTCAACCGAACGCTGAGCTTAACAATGGTCAAGAACACAAGTTTTGTATGTTAAACAACTTTAGCCTCAAACGACAAAAAAAAATATTGTCCAGTAAGTTACACAAAAGGCCATGATAAGTAAGCAGACCTTATTCCTTTCTGACCTAATGACAAAAAGTTCTGACAAAATTTGCGAATCGTATCTGGGGGAATGCGTGGAGTTGTTGTAAAGATCTGGACACAAACTAAAGGACTATGGACCTCACACAGCCCTCAGCAACATCGGGGCTATGGGCTTAACACAGAATTCTGATCCGGAATCATGATAATACCTGTTGCTTCGAAGCGCACACACCAGTGAAGCGACAAGCTCACACGTGGGACGTAATTTAAATTAGGATCACTGATCACGCAAAACCCAAAGTGCTGAACACAAGACCTCCCCGTCAAAACTCAACGTTACCATCAAAAGCAAAAATATCATGGCATCTCGTGTGAAACATGAGTGGAAAGCACAGAACTGATGCTGACCATAATGAGCTGGTCAGCCATAAAACGTTTTGGACTGGACACAAACCGACAAAAAAAAAAGACGAACTTGGTTCAAACACAGCTTCCTGTTAAGAGTATTTGCCGTACCTGTCCAATATCACATGCCGAAAAGCATATGGCTAACGTAAAGTATAAGAATTATGCCAAGGGTAATGGGCTAGTGACCACACACAAAACAGGAAGCCTTAGGCCCATTAAAGAAGTCGATGGGGTATAGCTCCGACAGCCAGCAGGCATAAGATCACACGAAAGCACTGGAGCCAGGGCCGCGAGGCAAATGAAAGGTGCATACAGCGTGGGGAATCAGAGCTCGGTGGTGGGTCCATCATTGACGTGGAGACTGGAGTCAAAAAAGGTCTGTGGCAGCTTCAGCATATACTCACTAAGGGGTCTGTTGTCCATGGTGAAAGGAACAAGACTGTTGGATTCCCAAGGTGGGGAGTAGATAGGCTCTGAGTCCTCTGCAGGCCGTCTGCTGTCCCCACTCCCCCTTCCACTTTCACTCACGCCGCTGGCGCCATTGCTAACGGGCGCAGGGCGGGCGTTGGTCAGTGTGGGGTGTGGGGTGTAGCCTCTTGCCCCTGGGGCCCTGTCCGGCTGACCAGGGGACATCAGAGACAACTGAGCAGCGTCCTTGACCTCCCCGTCCTTGCCGTGTTGAGGGTGGTAAGGGGGAGGGGCAGGAGAAGGGGGCAGGTGGGAGGAGAATGAGGTGACACTGGTACTGGCGTAGGGGTCCACAGCAGTGGTAAAGGGCGTATCCTGCACGCCAGATGGGTAGTACTTCAGCTTGGCGCCGGGCAGTCTGCGCGGCAGGGTGGTGTCCTCTGACCCCGGGTAGCCCCCTGACGCCTGCGGTCTGTGCGAGGGCAGGGTACGTGAGGACTGTACAGGCTCCAGGGCCACACTCAGCTGGGCTGGGTGCTGGGCGCGCTGCGACTTGCCCAAGGTGTTGAAGGACTTCAGCAAGGCCTGGCTGTCGTTCTGGGGCCGGAAGGAGGACACGGCACAGGCGGCAGCAAGGTCACCACTCTGCTCCGGCACCAAAGTGGCCTGCGTGTACCCTGACTGGACCGAAGGGGGAGGCGGGGGTGGCGAATGGGTGGGGGCTGGTTTGTGTGGAGGCGCTTTCCAGTGTGGCTGTCTGGAAGCGGCGTCGTCAGGCGTGTCAAGGTCCGCCTTAGGATTTCCGCCTGCAACAGCCGCACCAGACCTATTCCCACCTCCTTCTTCCGCAGATCCACTGCCGCCCTCCACCGAGGCGTAGTCGTGGTCCTCGCTGGAGTAGCGGGACTCGGCTCCAGAGTCTGAGTCATACTTGGACAGGATCATGCTGCTCTCCTGAGTGGTGCCGTCGTCAGCCAGCAGCTTGGACCTCTCGGACACAGGGTTGTTGCCTGACTTGTGCCTTCGCTTGCTGTCCTCCTCATTGCCCGCTTCCTCGTGGCCTAGCAGCGAGGTCTCCGATGTGATGCTCTTGTGTTTCCCTCCACGTAAACGTTTGTCGCCCCCAGCCGTGGACCCGGCGTTCTGTAAAACAGGCACCCGGTTACGTGGTTAATTTAGCGCTCAAAAAACAAACAAAAAACAAAAACAAAAAAAACAAAGAAAAAAAGAAACACACACACACACAACACACACAAACACACAACACACACACACACACACACACACACACACACACACACACACACAACACACACACACACACACACACACACAGAGCACTCAGCAGTCTCTTTATGTCTAGATCTTTCAGTGTTCTGCTGGACCATTTGCAGGTATCACAGTTCTTAAACTGTGTGTGGTGAACCTACCTGCTGGGGTGATAATGTTTCCCATACTGAGATGGACTGAATAACGTTATCAACAAAGCTGGCGGAGGGGATGGGGTGTCAAAGACACATTGGCCATACTGTCATTTTACGTCGTACTGTTGTTATTGTTGGTTTTGCTGAAAGCGCAGCCGACTGCGTGGAGCCAAATCAGGGCTATAAACGTTTCAAAACATACACAATACTTCAGCAGGAAAAAAAAAGAAGGAAAAGAAAATTAAGTACAGACATCAATGCATTCGCGCCTATATTCTAAGGAAATGCCCCTGCCTTGACCGCTCCGTCCAATTTATCACAAGGGGATTTAGAAAAAAATAACATACCTGAATACAAATTTAAACATAACTAAGGACACTAAAACATATATAGAAACGAGGCTAAATAACCTAAAATTGCTTCCGCATATCCCATTTCCCCAGAGTCAAAAAAGCACTCAACAGATGTACCCAATTATCAATCCTAAGAAAAAGTACATATGACTTTATCAAACACACGCGGGGGGTGAATGGACCAGCGAGTGGTAGGAAGAAATAACAGAAAGCAAAGGCACAAAGTCGAAACAAAGCGAGTGACAGAAAAAGATGAAACTTCTTACACGGAATTTCCAGAAGAAGGTGGGGATATTATCTATACAGAAATAGGCCCAGGGATCCTGGGGGTGGGGGTGATGGTGGTGGTGGGGGGATGGATACACTGTACAACAGACGAAGGTTGAACAAACTTAACAAACACTGTACAGGTCAAACCACACCCGCTGAGTGAAGGCAGTGGTCAAATCGGACCACTAAACGTCAGTACAGTGTGTGGTGGTGGTCTTCGATTTAATGTCTTTTCGCTAAAGTGATAGAGGAGGAGTGAAGAGGATATTTGAAAATTGTTAATTTTGGTCTTGAGAAAAGATGATTCAGAAATCAACTGTTTCGAGGAGGGGAAGGTAAAAGTAACAAATAACGTTACTATGATTAACGATTTAAACAAAAAACTAACACAAAAAATTAATAAATATCTGGAATAAATGAATAAAACTAAAAATATGAATCGACTAACCATAACGGTGAACAAGTGAAATAACATTTTTAAGGTAATTCGCTAAAAAATTAACAATAGCAAAGGCACAAGGTAGAAACAAAGAGAGTGACAGAAAAAGAGGAAATTTCTAACGCAGAATTTCTAACTGTACTGTACAGTGTGTGTCAAACGGCAGAAGTGATGCGTCTAGTGAGTAGGTAGGTGCGTGCTTGTCACCTCTCACTTTCAGCCTGCACCGCTGGCTAGCACTGCTGCTTGCAGCTATGCAAAAAAAGGAGGGCAGAATGCGTAAGGTATCTTGACTCGTCTGTCTCACGTGTAATGTCAGGTTTCAACAGCGACAAGGGAAGACAGGAACCGGAAAAAACACGAAAGAAGAATAAGAACGCGTATTTAATACAACAAGAAAAGACAGGCGCAAATTTTCGGCCAACTGGCCTTTGTCAAGCGTAAGATTACAAACAAACAAACACCAGACACAAAAATTAGGAGAAAAAGAGTGAAACTTCCCTGCTGCTGGGTCTCCAGTGTGAGAAAAGGAATAAACTGACTAAGATGACATCATAATGTGTTTTCGAGTAAATATGATGTCAGAGCGGAAATGACAACTATGACGCACTAGCGAAGAGTAGTGTTCGGAATGTAAAGGATACCAGTATTAAATAATGCATAAGAGAAACTAAATATAGGCATATGTTCGACTGAATGGGAAAATATTTAATCGAGAGGTATGGCTGATGAGAATGGATCATGCCTTGGGAAGACAGTTCGTGCAGAAGTTAAACACCAGAAGCTGTCTATGGTCTTCTGGCGCTCTTTTACTCGCGTGGAGAGGATTGAGGGTGGGACGAGGCATGTCAACCCTCTGCATCTGCACGTGTGTGTTTGCGTGTGAATGTGAGTAGGTGTGTATGCGTGTGTGTTCTGTTTGTGTGTGAATGTGAGTGAGTGCGTGTGCGCGTGTGTGTTTGCGTGTGAATGTGAGTGGGTGTGTATGCGCGTGTGTGTTCGTGTGTGATTGTGAGTGGGTGTGTGTGTATGCGCGTGTGTGTCTGCGTGTGAATGTGAGTGGTGTGTATGTATGCGCGTGTGTGTTCGTGTGTGATTGTGAGTGGGTGGTGTGCATGCGCGTGTGTGTTTGTGTGTGAATGTGAGTGGGTGTGTATGCGCGTGTGTGTTTGTGTGTGAATGTGAGTGGGTGTGTATGCGCGTGTGTGTTTGTGTGTGGATGTGAGTGGGCGCGTATGTGTTTGCGTGTGAATGTGAGTGGGTGTGTATGCGCGTGTGTGTTTGTGTGTGAATGTGAGTGGGTGTGTATGCGCGTGTGTTTGAATGTGGAGGAAGGGGCTGGAGAGAGAAAAATGTTAGGGGAGAGGACAGGGTGTGTGGGGTGTGGTGGTGGAATGGGGTGGGGTGGGAATGGGAGTGGGAGTGGGAATCGGGGTGGGGGGTGGGAATGGGAATGGGATGGGGTGGGAGTGGAATAGGGGTGGGAATGGGATATGGGGTGGGTTTGGAGGGTGGGGGTTAAAGTGGAGCTTATGCTTTCGTGGAAATATTCTTTTCGTGATCTGTCCTGTACTAATGTATGTAGACAGATGCGATTTTCTCTGAAGGATTAATAAGGTATATCTGTATTGACTGTACTGTATTGTTGTATTGATTGTATGGTATTGTATTGTGATGTGTTGTATTGCATTGTATTGTATTGTATTACATGTATATTGTATTGTACTGTACAATACTGTAAAAATATCACAACTAATGCTTCTCACTACAAAAATAAAAAAGACAGTTGTATAGCTAGCACTAAACGCTGTTTACCGGGACTATTCCAAACGAACAGTCGCATGCAGAACTGTGTGCTCAATGAAATATCATTATCGCTCACCGAAGTGTAGACTACACTGTGGAGGAGGCAGACGTTCCCTGGGAACCTGTGGCAAAAGGGCGATCCTTGAACGATTCTGCAACGGTGACAAACCACAAAACGAAAGTCTCAGCAAAATACTTAACATCTGAAAATCTATAGCTGGTAACGAGAACAGCACTGCTGGATGACAAAAGGTAACAACTGACTGACAAAAAGGTAAGAGACTGACAAAAAGGTAAGAGACTGACAAAAGGTAAGAGACTGACAAAAGGTAAGAGACTGACAAAAGGTAAACAGACTGACAAAAGGTAACAGACTGACAAAAAGGTAACAGATTGACAAAAGGTAAAGACTGACAAAAAGGTAACAACTGACAAAAAGGTAACAGACTGACAAAAAGGTAACAACTGACAAAAAGGTAACAGACTGACAAAAGGTAACAGATTGACAAAAGGTAACAGACTGACAAAAGGTAACAGACTGACAAAAAGGTAAGAGACTGACAAAAGGTAACAGACTGACAAAAGGTAACAGACTGACAAAAAGGTAACAGACTGACAAAAGGTAACAGACTGACAAAGGTACAGATTGAAAAGGTAACAGACTGACAAAAAGGTAACAACTGACAAAAAGGTAACAGACTGACAAAAGGTAACAACTGACAAAAAGGTAACAGACTGACAAAAAGGTAACAACTGACAAAAGGTAACAGACTGACAAAAGGTAACAACTGACAAAAAGGTAACAGACTGACAAAAGGTAACAACTGACAAAAAGGTAAACAGACTGACAAAAGGTAACAGACTGACAAAAGGTAACAGACTGACAAAAGGTAACAGACTGACAAAAAGGTAACAGACTGACAAAAGGTAACAGACTGACAAAAGGTAACAGACTGACAAAAGGTAACAGACTGACAAAAGGTAACAGACTGACAAAAGGTAACAGACTGACAAAAGGTAACAGACTGACAAAGGTAACAGACTGACAAAAGGTAACAGACTGACAAAAGGTAACAGACTGACAAAAGGTAACAGACGACAAAAGGTAACAGACTGACAAAAGGTAACAGACTGACAAAATGTAACAGACTTACAAAAGGTAACAGACTGACAAAATGTAACAGACTGACAAAAGGTAACAGACTGACAAAAGGTAACAGACTGACAAAAAGGTAACAGACTGACAAAAGGTAACAGACTGACAAAAGGTAACAGACTGACAAAAAGGTAACAGACTGACAAAAGGTAACAGACTGACAAAAGTGTAACAGACTGACAAAAGGTAACAGACTGACAAAAAGGTAACAGACTGACAAAAGGTAACAGATGACAAATGTAACAGACTGACAAAAGGTAACAGACTGACAAAAGGTAACAGAATGTAACAGACTGACAAAAGGTAACAGAATGTAACAGACTGACAAAAGGTAACAGACTGACAAAATGTAACAGAATGTAACAGACTGACAAAAGGTAACAGACTGACAAAAAGATAACAGACTGCAAAATGTAACAGACTTTCAAAATGTAACAGACTGACAAAAGGTAACACTGACAAAAGGTAACAGACTTTCAAAATGTAACAGACTGACAAAAGGTAACAGACTGACAAAAGGTAACAGACTGACAAAAGGTACAGAATGTAACAAACTGACAAAGGTAACAGACTGACAAAAGGTAACAGAATGTAACAGACTGACAAAAGGTAACAGAATGTAACAGACTGACAAAAGGTAACAGAATGTAACAGACTGACAAAAGGTAACAGAATGTAACAGACTGACAAAAGGTAACAGACTGACAAAGGTAACAGAATGTAACAGACTGACAAAAGGTAACAGTCTGACAAAAGGTAACAGTCTGATAAAAGGGAACAAACAAACGACAACAGACTGACAGACGTACAACTAGAAATGGACACTGACTCAAAGTCATTGCCAGCATGTGGTCAAACAGAAACCAGAGACGCAGGAAAACACAACGACAAAGTGTATTTGGTTCGCGAAGCAAAAGACAGGTGCAAATTTTCAGCCAGCCGGCCTTTGCCAAGCGTGCACAGAAGACAACAAAGAAACAAACACACAAGACTTAGGACAAAAAAAACAAACAACAACAAACAAACAAACAAATAAACAATAACGAAACTTCTCTGATGTTTCCTTAAGCGTTTCTTTCAGCTCAATGAAACACCAGGGGGACAGTTCTGCTGTTGTGTGTAGTCATTTCTTTGTTGTTGTCTTTCGCGTACAATTAACAAAGATCAGTTGGCTGGGAAATTTTTGCGCCAGTCTTCTTTTGTGCACCGAGGACGCGTTTTCATTCTATTTTCATATGCGTCTGGAATCCAGAAAGGGACAGACAAGGGTCGAAGGAAGCATCACTGACCACAGCGCTGTCTGGCGGCAGAGAAGGCAGATCTCCAAAGGAAGAGATGAACTTCTCCTGGTTCTTCTGGAAACGTCTGAAACACAAGCACGCATGTTTTGCTCACTTTACGTTCTGCGGGAGGATATCAATGTAAATTTTCATCTTTGAACGACTGTGGGGGAAATCAATGTAATAAACGTTCATCTCTGACCAACTGTGGGGGGAAAATCAATGTAAACTTTCATCTCTGACCGACTGTGGGCGGGAAATCAATGTAATAAACTTTGATCTCTGGCCGACTGTGGGGGGAAATCAATGTAATAAACTTTCATCTCTGTCCGACTGTGGGGGAAATCAATGTAATAAACTTTCATCTCTGTCCGACTGTGGGGGAAATCAATGTAATAAACTTTCATCTCTGTCCGACTGTGGGGGAAATCAATGTAATAAACTTTCATCTCTGTCCGACTGTGGGGGAAAAATCAATGTAATAAACTTTCATCTCTGACTGACTGTGGGGGAAATCAATGTAATAAACTTTCATCTCTGTCCGACTGTGGGGGGAAATCAATGTAACAAACTTTCATCTCTGGCCGACTGTGGGGGAAATCAATGTAATAAACTTTCATCTCTGTCCGACTGTGGTGGAAATCAATGTAATAAACTTTCATCTCTGACCGACTGTGGGGGAAATCAATGTAATAAACTTTGATCTCTGACCGACTGTGGGGGAAATCAATGTAATAAACTTTCATCTCTGACCGACTGTGGGTGAAATCAATGTAATAAACTTTCATCTCTGACCGACTGTGGGGGGAAATCAATGTAACAAACTTTCATCTCTGTCCGACTGTGGGGGAAATCAATGTAAACTTTCATCTCTGACCGACTGTGGGGGAAATCAATGTAATAAACTTTCATCTCTGACCGATTGTGGAGGAAATCAATGTTAACTTTCATCTCTGACCGACTGTGGGGGAAATCAATGTAAACTTTCACCTCTGACCGACTGTGGGGGGAAATCAATGTAAACTTTCATCTTTGACCGACTGTGGGGGATATCAATGTAAATTTTCATCTCTGACCGACTGTGGGGGAAATCAATGTAATAAACTTTCATCTCTGACCGACTGTGGGGGGAAATCAATGTAACAAACTTTCATCTCTGTCCGACTGTGGGGGAAATCAATGTAAACTTTCATCTCTGACCGACTGTGGGGGAAATCAATGTAATAAACTTTCATCTCTGACCGATTGTGGAGGAAATCAATGTTAACTTTCATCTCTGACCGACTGTGGGGGAAATCAATGTAAACTTTCACCTCTGACCGACTGTGGGGGGAAATCAATGTAAACTTTCATCTTTGACCGACTGTGGGGGGAATCCATATAATAAACTTTCATCTCTGACCGACTGTGGGGGGAAATCAATGTAAACTTTCATCTTTGACCGACTGTGGGGGAAATCAATGTAATAAACTTTCATCTCTGACCGACTGTGGGGGAAATCAATGTTAACTTTTATCTCTGACCTACTGTGGGGGGAATCCATATAATAAACTTTCATCTCTGACCGATTGTGGGGGGAAATCAATGTTAACTTTCATCTCTGACCGACTGTGGGGGGAAATCAATGTTAACTTTCATCTCTGACCGACTGTGGGGGAAATCAACGTAAACTTTCATCTCTGACCGACTGTGGGGGAAATCAATGTAATAACGTTCATCTTTGACCAACTGTGGGGGAAATCAATGTAATAAACGTTCATCTCTGACCGACTGTGGGGGAAATCAATGTAATAAACTTTGATCTCTGACCGACTGTGGGGGAAATCAATGTAATAAACGTTCATCTCTGACCGACTGTGGGGGAAATCAA
>CM060315.1:46306634-46341634 GCA_030674185.1 Monoplex corrugatus
TACCGTCTGGTGAGATCACCGTTCCCGGATATTTATACTTATCAACCCTCATTTTTTAACTAAAAGTTTTTCAGCCTGTTGTACCCAGTCATCAGACGGAAGATGTCCACCTGTTGTGATGATCTTGACGGCAGATGGTAGCTATCGTGGGTCTGAGGCATGCTGTACAGAGACCTGTTGATGGTGTTCATCTCAGCGCGGGAGACTCAGTCCTCTTACTGCTCATCTTCCGCTCCTAACTTTGCCATTTCTTTTGCCTTTTCATTTCCTTGGATGCCGAGTGTGTGCCAAGCATGCACATAGCAAACTCTTGGAAGAACCCAGGGCAATAGTAATGATAATAATAAGCCAGTGTCGACCAGTACTGTGGGGTTGTGCGTTTCATGGGAAGAGTAGCTGGTATTTCATGCGGGAAAAACCCAGGGCAAAAGAGAGGTCGTTCATGGCCAAATTCCTTCGAAACTCTGAAAGGAAAAGACAGATATCCACACAAAACAAATAATAACGATAATAATAAGCCAGTGCCGACCAGTACTGAGGTGGTGTGCATTCCATGGGAAGAGCAGCTTGGTACTTCATGTGGAAAAGAAGATTCCACTTCAGCACTGTCCTGAGGCGCTTGAGTTTGTGCAGTGCCTTTTTTCCCCACTGTGGCTAGCCCGCTGTTGGTGATAAAAGCCTGCAGCACAGTCAGAGATTCAGTCGGAAAGACGACCCCGGGTGTTGTGATGATCCACTCTGCTGCTACTGCAGCTGCTGCTGTTATTGTTTGCTGCATGAAAGTATGAAACTAGTGTTTGCCTGAAAGGTTAGGGTTTCGTTTGCATGGTTACAGACCGACTAGACAGTTAATTCTGTCAGGTAAAAGATTTTTCTGGTTTGGTCAGTCAGTTTTCTGTTTGCTTGGTTGTTACACCACTGCGAGGCAGAAAACCCTGCTTTTCCTCTCCTGAGGCTGAGGACACATACCTGCATTTACTCTTCTTAATTATGCGGTACCTTGCTATCATTTGTTTTTGTAACTAAACACACAAACAAACAGACAGACAGACAGACAGACAGACAGACAGACAGACAGACAGGCAAGCAGGCAGGTAGGCAGACAGTCAGAGTCAGACTGAAAAACAGCCAGCCAAAGAAACGTACGTTGTTGTGCGGCCAACACCCTGGAGTAAACAGGCTGCGTACGTTGTCCAGTGCCCCACTGGGAGTCGGCAGCCATGCTGACCCTGTAGTAGGCCCCCTGGTCCAGGTCTTCCAGCAGAACGCTGCGGGCCTCCCTCCGTGCTGTCGTATTGAACTCGCTCCCTGAAACATACGGGGTTGGCTCGTATTGTGTACTGTACCGTACTGTACTGCACTGTGCAGTGTTAGGTAGTGCTGTGCTCTGTTGTGCTGTGTTGTGCTGTGCTGTCCTGTGTTGTGCTGTGTTGTGTTGTGCTGTTGTGTTATGTTGTGCTGTTGTGTGTGCTATGTTATGTTGTGCTGTGTTATTGTGTTGTGCTGTGTGTCTGTGTTGTTGCTGTGTTGTTGTGTTATGTTGTGCTGTGTTATGCTGTTATATTGTGCTGTGTTATGTTGTGTTGTGCTGTGATATTGTGTTGTGTTATGTTGTGTTGTGTGATTGTGTTGTTGTTGTGCTGGGTTATGTTGTGTCGTGTCGTGTCGTGCTGGGTTATAATGCTGTCTCCTGTTGTGCTGAATTATGCTGTGCTAGATTATGTTGTTTGTGTTGTGTTGTACTGTGGTGTGCTGTCTCATGTTGTGCTGAGTCATGTTGTGTTGCGCTGGGTTATTTTGTGTTGTGTTGTCCTTGGTTATGTTGTGTTGTGCTATGCTGTATGTGTCGTGTTGTGTTGTGTCGTGTCGTGTCGTTTTGAGTTGTGTTGTGTGGCACTATAATGTGCTGCGCAGCACATACAGTGCTGTAATGTATTTAGGCCCCTACGATGTTGTCTTGTGATATGCTCGCTGATCCTGCAACAACAACAACAATCATCATCATCATCATAGTGATGGTAGTATTAGCAGTAATAGTAGTAGTAGCAGTATATCATAATAATAACAATTCTTACTACTACTACTCATAATAATAATAAAATAATAATAATAATAGAAATAATATTAACAATAATGATGATGATCATCATCATCGTAATCATACTATCATTATTACTATTATTATCATTATTAACAATACTAATATAATGACAACTTGCACAGTGCCTTATCACGCAAGAGTCCTAAGTACATTGCAAAGGCGGGAGTGATAGGTATGCATCATCATCAAGTGCCCTGCCTCATGGCACTGGAGATCATGGCCCTCCAAACGAATCTATCCCTTGCCGCTGCAAGTACATCTCCCACCCTCTCTGTCCTCGGCCACTCTGCAAGTCCGTCCAATATTTTCTCCCTGGGTCTACCTGGTGCTCTCTTTCCTTCCAGCTCTCCTGTTGTGACCGGGTGCTCTACTTCCTCTTGCGTCATAAAATGTCCTATAACTGTTGCTCGTCTTTTCCTAATCTTCTTTATCAGTGATCTTCTTGCGTGCTGCCTCCTTCAAGACTGTCTCGTTTGTTTTCTTTGCTGTTCGTGGAACTCGTAACATTCTTCTTACAAACCACATGTCAGTTGCCTCAATTTCGTTCCGACTTTGCATGTTGACATAGGTAGGCATACGCGCAGACAATACATGTCAACATTGCGGCAATGACGAAAGGACGAAGTACAAAGCACACAATGTTAAAAAAAGCGACCAAAATTGAAAGATATCTTAACGCAATATCTATGACCACATGTCAGTTCACTGCTGAAAAGGCGAAGGTGAACAACTAAAAAATGAAAATATACAAACAATCATCCATCTTTGAAACTACGAGTACAAATCAGTGATTCTTCTCTCTCTCTCTCTCTCTCTATCACACCCATCTCACTCTTCGCATACACTGCCATACATGATTGTCTAAGGTCTACTCTCTCGTTTATAGCCCCACAACACTCGCATACATAACACAACACGCAACATAAGTCAACACACAACAAACATTTCGTTCATCTCACACACACCACACACACACACATACACACACACACACACACAACAGCACACCACACACACACACACAGAATGCAAGCACAGCATTGTGCACAAACTCACTTACTCGCATCGTCATGCACTTGCATGCAGCTGCTTGGTAGTTTCTAAAACTGGGACTGTGGGGCATCTGCTTGTCTCATCATCGAACACTTACTGCTACACCTCAGCACTGTTCAGCACAAACTGCTCATCATTCATCGTCGTCGTCATCATCATCATCATCATCAATCATCATCATCATCGTCGTCGTCATCATCGTCATAATCATCATCGTCGTCATCATCGTGTCATCTTCCCTAGGGGACTTTGTAAGACAGTAAAGTTGTTGTTGTTGTCTTCATCTGTTTATTCGTGCATTATTCATCTTATTTGTTGATTTATTTTTTTACTCTGCTAACCTTTACATCGGTTGTTGGCGGTGTCCGTGATGACGCAATAGTACACGATAAAGCGGGTGATGTAGGCATCGTTGCCTTGGTTACTGCAGGCGCGGTAATGTCCACGTCACGCGCAGGGTGCCGGCACGGAACACTTTGGAGAAGTCCACACTCTCTGGCAGGGCTCTGGGTGCTAAAAAAACAACACCCCAAAATAAATAAATAAATAATAAATAAATAAATACATAAATAAATAAACTATCAATCACACATCATATTCTATGAGAAAAATCAAAGACATGCAACACTTCAATGGGCGCTAAAAAAAAAACAAATATGCCATAAAAAAAATACCAAGGACATAACAGCAATTCAAGTGTAGCAATCATAGACTTCATAACAAAAAACAGAAAGAAACACACACACACACACACACACACACACACACACACACACACACACACACCACACACAACACAAAATCATTTTCCTGGAGGAAGCTGGTGGACAGTGTGAGGAGACGAAATGTTAACCAATATTTTAAGTGAGGGAGTAAAAGAATTATTTTATTTTTATTTTTCTGTTCGTGAGGTGAAAGGGATAGGTTTTCTTCTTTTGAAGAAGGAATGGCAGGCTAAAAGAAAACGTTAAAATACGGAATACTGTACAGTACAGTAAACTGTTGTGACAGGAAAAAAAATATATGCAGAAAAAACAAAACAAAGTTAGTTAACCAATCTTACTCTTATTAGTATTGTTGCTTAAAGCCCAGCCGATTGTGTACAGCCATATCAGGGCCATACCCATTTCAATATACACACAGTGCTTCAACAGGAAAAATAAAGAAGGAACAGAAAATTAAGTACATATATCATTGCATTCGCGCACATAATCTAAGAAGATGCCCCTGGCGTTGACCACTCCGTCCAATTTATCACACATGGGGTTAAAAATAAACAGACCTGAATACAAATTTAAACATAACTAAGGACACTAAAACATACACGAAAACGGGAGTAAATTACCAGTAGTTGCTTCCGCATATCTTAATTCACTTTGTATATGGTTACTGCGTCACTGTGGACATGGTTGTTATGTGACTATGACAAGGTTGCCTCCCCTCTCCCCACTTCTTACTACTGCTCATGAACACATGGGCATTCCATTTGGTCCCTTTTTATCCACTGGACGAGGCGGCAGGGAAGTTTTTAGTCCTCTTCTTATTATCCGTTGTTTGGTGTTGTTTGTGGTCTTGTTTGTGACCGTGCATTCGCGCTTGACAAAGGCCGGTTGGCCGAAAATTTGCGCTTGTCTTGTCTTGTTGTGTTGAATACGCGCTTACTTTGGTTTACTTGTTCTTCTGGTTCCTGTTTGCTTGGGCGCGGGCAGTCGCACTTGTTTTGGATCTTATGACAAGGTTGATTACATCGTTTTGAACGTGGTTAATTACGTCACTTTCGACATGGTTATTATGTCACTTTGGACATCGTTACGTCACCTTGGGCTGGACTGTTACGTCACTTTGTAACGGCTGTTAAGTCACTTTATATACTGTTGTTATGTCAGTTTGTAAATTGTTGTTAAGTGATCATTAAACCAATCTCAATCTGTTTTTTTTTTTCAAAAGAGAAAAGGAAAGAGGGAGGGAGAGAAAAAAAGAAGAGAGAGAGAGTGGGGGTGGCAAGGGAGAGAGAGAGGCAGGAGAGAGAGAGAGAGAGAGAGAGAGAGAGACAGACAGACAGACAGACAGACAGAAAGACAGGCATACAGACAGACAAACGTAGACAGACATAGAAAGAGAGAGAGAGAGAGAGAGACAGACAGACAGACAGAGAGAGAGAGAGACAGACAGACAGACAGAGAGAGAGAGAGACAGACAAAAGTAGACAGACAGATACACAGACAGATACACACAGACAGACAGAGGGGGGGGGGGGGGGGAGGGAACAAGAAACAAAAAACATTTAAAAAAAAAAGAGAAAAAGACAGACATAAAGAGAGGTAGTGAAAAAAAAAAAAAAAAGAGGAGGAACGAAACAAGCAAACAAACCACCACTACCACCACCACCACCACCAACAACAACAAAATGTCATCTACATATAACAAACGAAGTTACAATCAGCCATACGGTTCGTCTAGGGACACTGGGGCCCACACAAGCCAAAGTGATGAGGTACAGACAGAACACGGTCCAGTCAACAGACAGCGCCAAAGTGGCAGAGAAAGTACAGCAGGCTACTGGTACGCTGCCAGCAACTAGCAACAACGACTATATCAAAAGTGACAGCGAATTTGAGAGAGGTGGAGTGGGGGTGGGGTGGGGGGCGCGGAAGAGGAGAGAATGGGTGGGGTGGGGTGGGGGGTAGGTGGTGGTGTGTGTTTCTGGTCTGATGTCTGCTCTTTCAGTCATCGGACACTTATAGCCCTCTGCGGACTTCTGGCGACGGCGAAGCTTTAAAATGAAGATAGCTGACTGAAAAAAAATATATACATAAAAGAAGAGGAAAAAAAAAAAAAAAAAGCAAACATTGTTGACCTAAATCTGGCGGCCAAAAGAGACACGACCTGGAGTCCTTTATGGATCGTCAGACTCATGTGAAGAATACAGGGCGGAATTGGGATTGGTGAAGTGGTACACAGCTCAAAGGGCGGCGTCAGAGAAAAATGCCATGGAGGCTAAGCATCATCATCATCATCATCATCATCATCATCATCATCATCATCATCATCATGTGCCATGCTGCATGGCGTTGGCAATCATGGTTCCCCATACAAATCTCTCTTTTGTCGCCGCAAGTAAAATCTCCTACTCTCTCTCTCTCTGTCCTCATCCAGTCTCAAAACTGTCTAGTATTTTCTCCCTGGGATTAGCTGGTGCTCTTTTCCCCCTCCAGCTTTCCTGTTGTGACCAGGTGCTCAAATTTCTCTTGCCTCATAAAATGTCCCTGTAACTGTTGTTCGTCTTTTCCTAATCTTCTTCATTTTAACGTTCTTTTTGTGTTTCTTTCTTTCAAGACTGTCTCGTTTGTTTTCTTAACTGTCCATGGACCTCTTTTAGCATTCTTCTCAGAAACCACGTTTCAGCTGCTTCAATCTTATGAAGATTTTGCTTACTGACTGTCCAGACTTGGCATCCGTACAACAGTATTGGTTCTATACAACACTGAAGAACTCTCTTCCTGGTGTTAGTTGCTAGCCACTTCTTGCTAAGAACGCTTTCCCTTTTCTTGAATGCTGTTTTACCTTGGCCAATTCTGTTTGATATTTCTAATGTGCATCTGCCGTCTGGTGAGATGACTGTTCCCAGATATTTAAACGAGTCTTTCAGCTTAAATGTACAAAAATAAGTGGTCAAGATAATGAACCCGGTTCCCAACAGTCCAGACTGAAATGAGCAGATTAATGTCTATCAGTCAGTCTTTTTCACGGAGTGACCGTTTCAATAAAATGGCCGTCAGAGGACTTTTTTGATAATAAAGATGCACAGATCAGTGCCTCAAGAAGGACCAGAAAGCATCGACATAACTCTTGTTTATATCTGTGGGACCCGATTTATCTTGTGGTATTGTTTTCTATTCAGTGACACATGTATTTGATATGCTCTTTAAAATACGTACTTGGTGAAACATACATTGGATAGGTATATCGTTTACAGCGCACACTTCATGACATATATTTGACAGGTATGTCATCTGGATTGTGGACTTAATGACACAATACATCTGACAGATATGTCGTTTACAGTGTATACTCAGTGACACATACATCTGACATGTTTGTCGTTCGGAGTGTGCACTTAGTGACACACAGTTGATAGCTATGTCATTTACAGCGCATACTTAGTGACACATAGTTGATAGCTATGTCATTTATAGTGTATACTTTGTGACATACATTTGACATGTATGTCGTTTAGAGCGTGCATTTACTGACACATAGTTGATAGCTATGTCATTTATAGTGTATACTTTGTGACATACATTTGACATGTATGTCGTTTAGAGCGTGCACTTACTGACACATAGTTGATAGCTATGTCATTTATAGTGTATACTTTGTGACATACATTTGACATGTATGTCGTTTAGAGCGTGCACTTACTGACACATAGTTGATAGCTATGTCATTTATAGTGTATACTTTGTGACATACATTTGATCGGCAAGTCGTTTATAGCGTATACTTAATGACACATACATCTGACATGTATGTTGTTCGGAGTGTGTACGTAGAGACACAGTTGATAGCTATGTCATTTACAGCGTATACTTAGCGACACCTACATTTGATATGTATATCGTTCATAGCGTACACTTAGTGACACATAGTTGATAGCTATGTCATTTACAGCGTATACTTAGCGACACCTACATTTGATATGTATATCGTTCATAGCGTACACTTAGTGACACATAGTTGACAGCTATGTCATTTACAGCGTATACTTAGTGACACATACATTTGATAAGTAAGTCGTTCATAGCGTATACTTAGTGACACATACATTTGAAAAGTATGTCGTTTGGAGTGTGCACTTAGTGACACATAGTTGATAGCTATGTCATTTACAGCATATACTTAGTGACACATAGTTGATAGCTATGTCATTTACAGCATATACTTAGTGACACATACATTTGATAAGTATGTCGTCTGGAGTGTGCACTTAGTGACACATAGTTGATAGCTATGTCATTTACAGCATATACTTAGTGACACATACATTTGACAAGTATGTCGTTTGGAGTGTGCACTTAGTGATATATAGTTGATAGCTATGATCTGACACGTATGTCGTTTGGAATGTGTGCTTAGTGACACATAGTTGATAGCTGTTGTTATTGTTGTCGTTATTGTTGTTTAAAGCCCAGCCAATTGCGCAGAACCATATCAGGGCTATAACCGCTTCAAAACATACAACTCTTCAACAGGAAAAAAAAGAAAAGAAAATTAAGTACACATATCAATGCATTCGCGCACATAATCTAAGGACATGTCCTCGGCGTTGACCACTCCGTCCAATTTATTGCACAAGGGAGATTTAAAAAACACACCTGAATACAAATATAAGCATACATAAGGACACCAAAACATACATAAAAACAGGCATAAATTACCTAAAATTGCTTCCGCATATCTCATCTCCCTAGAGCCAAAAATACACTTAATACATGTACCCAATTATCAATCCTAAGAAAAAGTACATAAGACTTTATCAAACACATACAGGTGAATGGACCATTAAGGCAGAAAATGATAGGTAGAAATGACAGAAAGCAAAGGAACAAGGTAGAAACAAAGAGAGTGACAGAAAACAGGAAATTTCTAGCACAGAATTTCCAGAAGGTGGGGGATACTATTCATACTGAAAGAGCCCCCGGTATCCCCACGGGGGGAAGTTGATAGCTATGTCATTTACAGTGTATACTTAGTGACACATGCATTTGATAGGAAAGTCTTTTATAGTGTGGTGTCAGCTTACTGCTTCATAGGTGCCTCCTCCCCCCTTCCCCCATTTCAAGACCTCGCCAGCGTACAGGGTTTTGTGGGGTCTCTGGAAGTCAGCCAGAACACTGCTGGCAAATTTGGGTGAAGCGCATATGGGAAATTTTGAGTGCAGTGAACCCTCTTGAGACGAGCGGCAGAATGGTTCAGACGTTCGCCTGCCAATATGTGAACTCGAGGTTCCAGGGTTCGCTCCCCGTAGACGCCTCAAATTTTCTCCTCAGTTTGACCGGAAAATCGAACTGACGGGGACGAAAAACGAGTCGGACTCGTGTGCCTTCTGGCTGCACACGCTAAAGATCCCAAGGCAGTTGAAAATCGTGAAGAGCTGGTCATTGCCCGGTTGCCTTGGTATAAAACATTGGAGAGATAGGTTGATTTCCCAGGTCCCGCCCTTTGAAAACCAATTAGCCTTCTTGCCTTTCTGAAGTCTTGGTTAAAAAAAAATTCAAAAGTGAACATTAATATAAATTTGAAGCGAGGGAGAGGGGATGGGCGTCGCTCTCGTGGTGCTGGCCCCGGGAAAAGTCGAGGTCTCTGTGACCTCGCTCCACTACGACCTCAGGGTTATGAAACTATCTAGGCAGGACCTCAGGACCTGGCCAGCTCTTGGGTTTATGTGCAGGCTTAAGGCTTGTGTCGTGATCATATTCTGGATTTTCTCCATCGCATAGCACCTGTGATGATAGCACATATGGAATTCATTCCGAGTGCGGAGACGACATCTTGAGAAACTGAAACTAAAACTGGAACTCTTGAACAAAAACGCCAAACTCCATGTGCAAGGTGCCCACGTCATTATACACAGTGGACCTACATGCTGGGGCGGATCGTGACATGAAGAGCATCCTCTCACCTACTGGCGTTATGAGTGGATGTAAATGCTCATCATCACCCATCATCATCATCATCATCATCGTCATCGTCGTCATCGTCGTCAACGTCATCGTCAACACCAGCGGTACCATTCTTGTTCTTCTTTTTCAATTATTCTCTTTTGAAAGAAAAGAAGTTTTATTCTGATAGTGTTCCCCTTTCGTTTAGCGCGCATGTGTGAGTAAGTATGTGAGGAAGAGAGAGGGGAGAGAGAGAGAGAGAGAGAGAGAGAGAGAGGGAGGGAGAGAGAAAGGGAGAGAGAGAGGAGAGATAGTGTGTGTGTGTGTGTGTGTGTGTGTGTGTGTGTGTATGAGTGTGTCCGTGTGTGTGAGATAAGTGCTTCCGTTTGAAAACACTCAGTACCTTGTAAATCTTTAACCCCAATGAGTCCAAAATGCGCTTGGAGAATAGTGCTGTAAAAGAATGACTTTATGGGAGTGCTAGTAGTAATAGCAATAGTAGTAGCAGCAGCAGCAGCAGCAGCAGCAGCAATAGAAGTCATAGTAGTAGCAGTAGCAGTAACATTAACAGCAGCAGTAACAGCAGTAACAGCATGGTAGTATAGAAGGAGCAGCAGCAGAAGTTATAGTACTTAATAAAATAACAAATAAATAGTAATAACAGTATCATCAAGGACCTGCACAGCGGACACTGACCAGCATTTTTCAGGTAGACACACCGCGCCCAGTTGAGTCCACTGCTGATCAGCACACCGTCAGGGCGGCGCACCTGTCTGGCCACGCCCACTATGTAGTTATGGGGTTGGTCACTCTTATCCGCTGCCTGACTGGACACAGAAATCTGGAACTGGTTGCTACTGCTAGACACCTCCTGCCACTGCACCTGGTTCTGTGGACACAAGCATATTCAGACAATACGATGAGTACAGGAATGAACGAAAACGTGCGTGTCAAAGTTCGTGAATGACCGAAAGCGCGCGTGTCGAACTATGTGATAAGAACACAAAAATGAACGAAAGTGTGGGTGACAATCTGTGAGATAAGAACACAAATGAACGAAAGTGTGCGTGTCAATCTATGTGATAAGAACACAAATGAACGAAAGTGTGCGTGTCAATCTATGTGATAAGAACACAAATGACAAAGTGTGCGTGTCAATCTATATGATAAGAACACAAATGACAAAGTGTGCGTGTCAATCTATGTGATAAGAACACAAATGACAAAGTGTGCGTGTCAATCTATGTGATAAGAACACAAATGACAAAGTGTGCGTGACAATCTATGTGATAAGAACACAAATGACAAAGTGTGCGTGACAATCTATGTGATAAGAACACAAATGACAAAGTGTGCGTGACAATCTATGTGATAAGAACACAAATGACAAAGTGTGCGTGACAATCTATGTGATAAGAACACAAATGACAAAGTGTGCGTGACAATCTATGTGATAAGAACACAAATGACAAAGTGTGCGTGTCAATCTATATGATAAGAACACAAATGAACGAAAGTGTGCGTGTCAATCTATGTGATAAGAACACAAATGACAAAGTGTGCGTGACAATCTATGTGATAAGAACACAAATGACAAAGTGTGCGTGTCAATCTATGTGATAAGAACACAAATGACAAAGTGTGCGTGTCAATCTATGTGATAAGAACACAAATGACAAAGTGTGCGTGACAAACTATGTGATAAGAACACAAATGACAAAGTGTGCGTGACAATCTATGTGATAAGAACACAAATGACAAAGTGTGCGTGACAAACTATGTGATAAGAACACAAATGACAAAGTGTGCGTGACAAACTGTGTGATAAGAACACAAATGACAAAGTGTGCGTGACAAACTATGAGATAAGAACACAAATGACAAAGTGTGCGTGACAAACTGTGTGATAAGAACACAAATGAACGAAAGTGTGCGTGACAAACTATGAGATAAGAACACAAATGACAAAGTGTGCGTGACAAACTATGAGATAAGAACACAAATGAACGAAAGTGTGCGTGACAAACTATGAGATAAGAACACAAATGACAAAGTGTGCGTGACAAACTATGAGATAAGAACACAAATGAACGAAAGTGTGCGTGACAAACTATGAGATAAGAACACAAATGACAAAGTGTGCGTGACAAACTATGAGATAAGAACACAAATGAACGAAAGTGTGCGTGACAAACTATGTGATAAGAACACAAATGACAAAGTGTGCGTGACAAACTATGAGATAAGAACACAAATGACAAAGTGTGCGTGACAAACTATGAGATAAGAACACAAATGAATGAAAGTGTGCGTGACAAACTATGTGATAAGAACACAAATGAACGAAAGTGTGCGTGACAAACTATGAGATAAGAACACAAATGACAAAGTGTGCGTGACAAACTATGTGATAAGAACACAAATGAACGAAAGTGTGTGTGACAAACTATGTGATAAGAACACAAATGAACGAAAGTGTGTGTGACAAACTATGTGATAAGAACACAAATGAACAAAAGTGTGTGTGTCAATCTATATGATAAGAACACAAATGAACGAAAGTGTGCGTGACAAACTATGAGATAAGAACACAAATGAACGAAAGTGTGTGTGACAAACTATGTGATAAGAACACAAATGACAAAGTGTACGTGACAAACTATGAGATAAGAACACAAATGAACGAAAGTGTGCGTGACAAACTATGTGATAAGAACACAAATGAACGAAAGTGTGCGTGACAAACTATGAGATAAGAACACAAATGAACGAAAGTGTGCGTGACAAACTATGTGATAAGAACACAAATGAACGAAAGTGCGTGACAAATTATGTGATAAGAACACAAATGACAAAGTGTACGTGACAAACTATGTGATAAGAACACAAATGAACGAAAGCGCGTGACAAACTGTGTGATAAGAACACAAATGACAAAGTGTACGTGACAAACTATGAGATAAGAACACAAATGACAAAGTGTGCGTGACAAACTATGAGATAAGAACACAAATGAACGAAAGTGTGCGTGACAAACTATGTGATAAGAACACAAATGACAAAGTGTGCGTGACAAACTATGAGATAAGAACACAAATGACAAAGTGTGCGTGACAAACTATGAGATAAGAACACAAATGAATGAAAGTGTGCGTGACAAACTATGTGATAAGAACACAAATGAACGAAAGTGTGCGTGACAAACTATGAGATAAGAACACAAATGACAAAGTGTGCGTGACAAACTATGTGATAAGAACACAAATGAACGAAAGTGTGTGTGACAAACTATGTGATAAGAACACAAATGAACGAAAGTGTGTGTGACAAACTATGTGATAAGAACACAAATGAACGAAAGTGTGTGTGTCAATCTATATGATAAGAACACAAATGAACGAAAGTGTGCGTGACAAACTATGAGATAAGAACACAAATGAACGAAAGTGTGTGTGACAAACTATGTGATAAGAACACAAATGACAAAGTGTACGTGACAAACTATGAGATAAGAACACAAATGAACGAAAGTGTGCGTGACAAACTATGTGATAAGAACACAAATGAACGAAAGTGTGCGTGACAAACTATGAGATAAGAACACAAATGAACGAAAGTGTGCGTGACAAACTATGTGATAAGAACACAAATGAACGAAAGTGCGTGACAAACTATGTGATAAGAACACAAATGACAAAGTGTACGTGACAAACTATGTGATAAGAACACAAATGAACGAAAGCGCGTGACAAACTGTGTGATAAGAACACAAATGACAAAGTGTACGTGACAAACTATGAGATAAGAACACAAATGAAAGAAAGTGCGCATGTCTATGTGATAATACACAAATGACTGAAAGTGTGTGTGTCAAACTATGAAATAAGAACACAAATGAACGAGTGTGCCTGTCGAACTATGTGATAAGAACACAAATGACTGAAAGTGTGCGTGTCAATCTATGTAAGAAGAACACGAACGAACGAAAGTGTGCGTTTCAATCTATGTGATAAGAACACAAATGAATGTTCTTTGGAATCGAGATAGTATAAAAAAAAAAATCATCGACAAGGTAAAACACAGACTAGGTAGGGCCTCAGGACCTGGCCAGCTCTTGGGGTTTAAGTGCAGGTTTAATTAAGGCTAGTGCCGTGATCATCATACACACGGCACCTGTGACTTTAGTGCACATGGAATTCGTTCCGAGCGCGGAGATGTCGTCTTGAGAAACTGAAACTGAAACTGGACTCGAGATCTTGTTAACAGCCCGTGACATTACAAGTTGAAAACAACAACAACAACAACAAAAAAACCAACAAAAACCAGAAGAGTGCATGATGCTAAACTGGCCTGTTCGGTGCCCATCTTAACGTTTCCATCATTCTAGTGATGTCAGCTCAGTGTTTCACGGATCCCTTCTCCCTCGCCCTAAGACTCAGCGCAGGCTCAGTAACAGATTCATGTCACTGACACCCACCTACAGGAGACAGGAAACCCAACACACAACCTCTTTCTGTGTCCCCACCACACGAATTCCATTAGCCCATCTACCTTGCGTCCAATATCCACAAAAATATCACACGCAGGCATGCATACACACATATGCACAGACACACACACTCAGTCACATATACATATACACATACATACACACAAACACACTCATACATACACATACACACACAGGCACACACAAATATATATATACACACACACATATACTCACCTATTACACACACACAAACACACATACAAACACACACATACATACACACACATACATACATACATGAATAAATAAATACATACATACATACATGCATACATACAAATCATGCATGCATGCATACATACATACACACATATACACACACAAGCATACACACATACATACATACATACATACATACATACATGCATACACACATACATACATCTGTACATACACACACACATACATACACACACACACACACACACACACACACACACACGGAGAAAGTTTTATTCTGTTACTTTGCCTACAGCATAGTTAGTCCCTTTCCTTCATAATTCAAATTGGGTGGTGTGTGTGGTTTTTTTTTCCATTTCCCCATAACAGACACAAACCTGATCCTCATGGTGACACTTGAGCACCGCTGTACTCCCGCGGCACCAGGCCACCAGGAAGGAGGCAGTGGACTGACCGGCATCTGACCAACGCAGATCAAACTGACCACTCCATCTCCCATCTCGCCCATAGTCTGTCTCCACGATCAGCGAGTCCGGGCCTGCTGGCTCTGTAATGTGCATGGGACACTTTTCAAATTTACCTTTAATGAATGAATAAATGAATGAATGAATGAAGGAAAGAAAGAAAGAATGAAAGAAAGAAATAATGAAAGAAAGAAAGAATGAATGAATGAAAGAAGAAAAGAAAGAAAGAAAGAAATAATGAAAGAAAGAAAGAATGAAAGAAAGAAAGAATGAATGAATGAATGAATGAAAGAATGAATGAATGAAAGAAAGAAAGAATGAAAGAAAGAAAGAAAGAATGAAAGAAAAAAGCAAACAAAGAAACGAATAAACAAACAAACCAAAAAAAAACACGAACAAGCAAATAAACGAATAAACAAACAAAAACAAACGAACAAGCAAACAAACAAACGAATAAACAAACAAAAACAAACGAACAAGCAAACAAACAAAAACAAAAAACAAAACAAAAAAAAACAAACAAACAAAAACAAACAAACAAACAAACAATCTTGACACTGTTTGCATGTGCTTACCTGCTGGCTTGTCTGTCTAATGTTTAAATAACAGTAAGACAAACAACGGAACACCGTTTCAGCTGATATCGACACTCTTATGGTTTGCTTATCTCCAGTGCGTAGGACTTATGCGCCCCCCCCCCCCTCCCCGTGGGGATGCCGGGGGCTCTTTCAGTACAAATAGTATCCCCACCTTCTGGAAATTCTGTGCTAGGAATTTCCTCTTTTCTGTCACTCTCTTTGATTCTGCCTTGTTCCTTTACTTTCTGTCATTTCTTCCTATCATTTTCTGCCTTGCTGGTCTATTCACCTGTATGTGTTCGATAAAGTCTTACATACTTTCTCTTAGGATTGATAATCGTGCACATGTATTAAATGCATTTTTGGCTCTAGGGCAATGAGATATGCGGAAGCAATTTTAGGTAATTCAGGCCCAATTTTATGTACGTTTTAGTGTCCTTACTTGTGTTTAAATGTGTATTCAGGTTTTTTTTTCTTCAAAATTCCATGCGTGATAAATTGGATGGAGTGGTCAACGCCAGGGGCGTTTCATTAGATTATGCTGGCGGTTGATATGTGTACTTAAGTTTCTTTTCTTTTCTGGTTTTTTTTTAACTTGTTGAGGCAGTATGTTTTGAAGCGGGGTGTAGTCCTGATATTGCTCTACGCAGTGGGCTGGGCTTTAAACAACAATAACTGTAACATGACTTATGCGAAGGCCTATGACTTATGCCATAGTCATTTCGGGTGTTCTCCATCACATATCAGTGCATATGGAATTTCTTCTGAGCGCGGAAATATGCCGCACTGAGAACGTGAAATGGAAATTCTGGTTTCTTTGCTTGTTTTGTTGTTGTTTTTAGGATCATCGCATTCAGGGAGGTTACCTTTGTGCTTACCTTTTTCTCGTCCCATTTTCTATGCCACCTTAATAGCCACAGAAGCTGGCACAATTTGTTTACGATGCGATGATGATGATGTCGATGAGGATGATAATCATGATGCTAAGGAGTTCCATCTAGGATTGAGACTGCGTGACAGGGCTGTACTCTACGCTTACTGTCATAATACATCCTGGCGTCAATCAGGCCCGAGAGATACAGACACCTGCGGTGCTGGTCACAAGATTTGAGCAACACCCTCAATAAAAAGTCCGTGAAGTGTATGAGACTTGACTGTGTGGTCCCAGTCTTCCCAATGAGCCCATAGCACGCCCAACTCTGGGTAGGAGCCGGTTAGAGCCGAAAAATCCCACAATGATTTTGGGAGGGACTGATGGGGATTCAAACCCACAACCTTCCAGTCGGTAGTCCGTTGCGTTAACCACTACACCACGGCGACTGGTGTTTGCTTGCTTGTTGGTCTGATGATCCAATCATGCATGACCATGACCTCGAAATTATTGTGTGCAATTGACCTGACAGCCCTCAGCCATTGTAAAAACTGAGCACACACAACTTCCTGTTGGCTACACGCTTTTATCCATGTTCGATTGAAATCCATCGATAAACTGTCGAAATTTGGTTGGTCTCAGAGGAGGTCTGGCCCCCAGACGTGCGGCACGCAGGCCCACCGGCGTGTGGATATGCCCTGGTGACCATTAACCAGACCCCCCCCCCCCTAGCTAAGGGTAAATAGCACCGCTGCCTTGTGGTTATCTCGGGAGAGAATAAGGCTAAGGGAGCAAACCCTGATAGAAAATCACCCTTACTGCCTTGCAGGTTGTCGTCGGAACGACAAAGGCTGGCGGAGAGTACGTACACAAACCGATGGAAGGCAACGGGAGACCACCATCGTAGGTTCCCAAGAATATTCATGGTCAGACAAAACAAGAAAAACGAATGCCTATCAATTAACATCAGGAAGAGAGTTCTTGAATATTACACTGAACCGGTAATGTTATACTGTTGTGAGGCGTGGACAGTCAACACGGAAAGCCAGAACAAGATTGAGGCAACCGAGATGGTTTCTAAGAAGAATGCTGAGAGTTCCATGGACAGCAAAGAAAACAAACGAGACAGTCTTGATGGTAGGCAGACACAAGAAGATCATTCATAACGAAGGTTAGGAAAAGACAGGCAACATTTATAGGCCATTTTATGAGGAAAGGGGAATTGGAGTAACTGGTCACTACAGGAAAGGTGGAGGGACAGGTAGACCCCGGGAGAAAATGTTGGAACGGACTTGCAGAGTGGATGAGGACAGAGAGGGTGGAAGACGTACAAGCGGCGACAAGGGATAGATGCATGTGGAGGGTCATGATCGCCAACGCCATACGCCAGGGCGCATGATGATGATGATGATGATGATATTTTGTGACCTTGTCTTTCTACAACGGAACGAGTCACATGCCACCAGACGATCACTTGTTAGTTTACTGCAGAATCTATAGGTAACTGTCAGGTTCTTTCTAACGTGGAAATGTGCTATAAAATCGGGCGGTTTATTTTTCCATCCTTGTATAAGCTTGTGGAAGGTGATACCCCTCTGCTTCACAATTTTGAGAAAAACAAGGAAAACCGATTGACAATTCAGGGGTCCCAATGCCAAATGAAAAAAATCTCTGAAAATTTAGGTCCGGAAAATGTTATTCAATAGAGATGCAAAATAGTGCAATCTGATGCTATCTGGCACAACTTTAGGCTTGTTTATGATCCTTTGTACTGAAGCAAATAATTTATAAATACTGGCGTCAGATTTCAAGAAAAATAATCTGGTGAGTATTTTTCTAATGTATGCTCCAACAAACATTAAACAACAACCTAGACTGAAGAGCTTCAAGATTCTTTGCAGTTTTCTGCCTCATCTGGTGCTTTTTTTGACTTGAAATGGTCTGAAAGTTTATGGATGCCTGCTCAACTACAGTTATGTTGATTAACTTCACAGCGGCACAAGACACAGTAGGCTATGCCAGCCTCTGTTATTTTTGAAAGCCATGTGCTCATTTCCGTGACATCAAGTTTTCGTTAAATCCATACACCGCTTATTTTTGCAGTCTTTGTCAAACGTTTTTGCTGTGGCAGACACTCTCTCCGGAATATCGGCTTGAGACATGGTCACACTCTTCAAAAGTTTTGCAATCAGTTCTGAGAACAGGCCGCGTCTGACAAAAAACAAAACAAAACAAAAAACACACACACACACAAAAACGAAAAACAAATCGAAACAAAAACCCACCGGAAGTGACTTGAGCGGAAAATTATACCGGATTTATCTCCCTTACCGAAATTTCGTCGTCTGCTTCAAGAGATCAACAGACTGACAAACTGCCAACTCCTTCGCAGAAGGAAAAAAAATATCAATCGATTTTTTTTTTCTCGGAAAGAACTTTTTTTTCTCGGAAGCAGCATACGGATTTTCTCGGATTTCCGAAAAAAGTCGGAAAATTGGGAGCCCTGCAATTTCAGCAGTTTTCCCCACTATCAACCAGGACCCAATCTTCATGCCATCTGGCACTCTTACAATTACATATGTGTGGTTCGACGGGGTCTGTTGCAGAAACTGACGAAGTAGTTGGTTCTTGAAAACGAACGTTTTGGAAGTTTTGTTTTCCTGTTCAAAAGCATACACAAACTGTTGGGTAGGCGTTAAAAATAAAAAAAGACTCAAGCTCAACAGTACTTGAAATCTACAAATAGTTGTAGCACATCCCGGAAGAGCTACATTATCAGCTAAAATCACCCCCCCCCCCCCCCCATCGATCCTCGACACCCTTACCTTCTATTTCAGATACAAACGACTCGTGCTGTGGAGGAAGATCAGTAGGTGACCCCAGTAAAGAAAAGTTGTATCCGTATCTTTCAGCGGCCCTCCATCTCAAAACTTTCCCTCTGATGGCTTATGTTGATTAAGATCTATTCATAACCAACCCAGAAATCTTTGCTGACACAGCGAGTCTTCAGCCAGACACACAGCTTGCCTCCTCTTGGTTACAATCGATCTTTCTGGACAGTTCTCTGTTTTTATGGGAACTTGAACAATGAGCACAATCAGCCCAAACAGTGGCAACATATCCCCCAGGGAGAGACAATTCTGTACACCCTAAAGCTTCGGGCAATATACCACAGTTGTCCCTCTTGGTTCGGTATTGATTTCCTGACAAGCGCAAAGACACATTATTTATTTATACGCCCCAAGCTTGGAGATGGTTATGCGAAAGAAGCGATATTCTGTCACTGCCATTTATTTACGCGAGTGCCCCTCCTATCCATAGGCATAACATACATTACTGTCTGCTATAACTCTCTAAGTCACTCCACGAAGTTGAGAATCCTTCTTTCTCGTACAATGCCAAGTTAAGGCTACATGCCTGTCAGAAAAAGAAAGGAAGAAAAAACGAAAGAAACCACTGTAAAAATAAATCATAAAATATGGCGATTTCAGACAAAATGTGCACATTGTAGGTACAGATCTTCTGTTCTGAAGACGTGTGAAGATTTTATTTCTTTCTGCATTCCTTTGTTCTGACGGCTGTATATATATATACACATACATACATACATACAGCAAAGAAAACAAACGAGACAGTCTTGATGGAGGCAGACACAAGAAGATCATTGATAAGGAAGATTAGGAAAAGGCAGGCAACATTTATAGGCCATTTTATCAGGAAAGGGGAATTGAAGCACCTGGTCACAACAGGAAAGCTGGAGGGAAAGAGAGCACCAGGTAGACCCAGGGAGAAAATGTTGGACGGACTTGCAGAGTGGCTGAAGACAAAGAGGATGGAAGAGGCGCTTGAGGCAACAAGGGATAGAAACAGATGGAAGGCCATGGTCGTCAACGCCATGTGGCAAGGCGCTTGATGATGATGGGGATATTGTTTATACTGAAAGAGCCCACAGCATCCCCACGGGGGACTTGAGAAACTGACACTGAAACTTTTCTTCTACTCACTGTTCTTCATAGCCACGAGCAGAAGGGACGAGTGGTTGCGAGACACTTTGTGGTCGGAGGTGACAGCGTGGAGATTCACAGAGTAGTCAGTGTCGTTACGCAGCGGGAGCAGCTGGGAGGTGTTGGGGTACAAGGTGCTGACGTTACCTGTCAGCCTCGCCCTCTTGTCCTCCTCCTCGTCTGTCCCGGCCTGCTGCAGCGCAGCGTAGGTCAGCTGGTAACTGTGGATCACGCTGCGCCTCAACGCCCAGGGAATGTGCTGCAAGTGGCGACAAAATATTTTTTTTAAATTTCGCCGAGCGAATCAGGCGTGCACGCACACGAAAGTTGACACACACTAGGGAATTATTATATCAGGTACACACATGTATGCTCACGCGCACACGCGCACGCACGCGCACGAACACATTCACAAACAAATGCATATCGGCAACTCTCTATTTCAGCTGAAAAATCAGCGAAACACAGCAAATATTAGCAGCGCTAAATCTCTTACTTCAGAAGGCTAATCACACACACATAATGTACAAACGCACACAGACACATGCAGACACACACACAAGTATGTACAGCGCCAAATCTCTTACTTTAGCAAGCAAATCATACATATGAATACACAGCACCATTTGTCTTATTATAGGAGGTAATTCGAACACACACACATACGAAACACGAAACTCAGACTTCCAACAAGGAAGAATAATAAACTTGAACAAATTCTATACAAATGCATGAATTCAAACAATAAGAAACAATTCTGATAAGGAAAGCCAACAGACAAGCAAAAACAAAAACAGAACAAACACATACAAAAAAAAACTAAACAAACAAACAAAAAACCAAAATCTACAACAAAAAAACAACCAACAACAACTAAACAAACAAAATTATCTGAAATTCAAAAAGGGTTTGCAGAAGAAACAATTCTTATACGGAAAACCAATAGACAAGCTAAAAAAAAATCAAAGACAAAACAAACACAAAAAAACGCAAAAAGAAAACTTACCAACCAACCCCCCCCCCCCAAAAAAAAAAAAAATTACTTGAAATTCAAAATGGGATTGCACAAATTATTAAAAGAGATTCACTGCCAGTCATTGTATCACAAACAAACAAAGAAATATACAAACAGACAATAACATATCGTTTGTTTTTAAATCTATAAAGAAATGTAACATCCAAATTCTCTTTTGAGCGCTTTGCCATGATTGTGGCCTTCAGTTCACTCACTTCACCTTGCTCATAGCCCGGCCGACCACTAAGACCATATCAGGGCTAAGAACCCTGTGAAAACAACTCCAAGCCAGAACCAAAAGCCACGGTTGCTTATAGCCCAGCCGACCACTAAGACCGTATCAGGACTAACAACCCAGTGAAAACAACTCCAAGCCAGATTCAAAAGCCAACAGGTTGAAAACCAAGCAGATGAAAACACCTTCAAAGTAAACATTATTAAATCTGAGTGTCGCCAGTCTCCGTCAAGACAAACATGTGACCAGCGTTCACTCTATCATCATCATCATCATCATCATCACCATCACCATCACCATCATGTGCCCTGCCGCATGGCGTTGGCCATCATGGTCCTCCATACGAATCTATCCCCTGTCGCCGCAAGTACATCTCCCTCCCACCCTCTCTTTCTTCATCCACTCTGCAAGTCCGTCCGTTCAGTATTTTCTCCCTGGGTCTACCCGGTGCTCTCTTCCCCTCCAGCTTTCTTGTTGTGACCAGGTACTCTAATTTCTCTTGCCTCATAAAATGTAGGTGCTCTAATTTCTCTCTTGCCTCATAAAATGTCCTATATATGTTGCTTGTCTTTTCCTAATCTTCTTCATTTATGTGTGTGTGTGTGTTGTGTGTGTGTGTGTGTGTGTGTGTGTGTGTGGTGTGTGTGTGTGTGTGTGTGTGGTGTGTGTGTGTGAGAGAGTGTGTATGCCTCTTTCACGACTGTCTCGTTTGTTTTCTTTGCTGTCCATGGAACTCTTTAACGTGCTTCTTAGAAACCACATCATATTTATCAATAAACAGCCTAGATATACCAACCACTATGGAAAAGTGGTTTGCACAACAGATCATTAACCCTTTGACTCCCGCACCCTGTCTACCAGCATCCTGCATTCTCAACCATTCTAACAAAGCAAAAACTTAACTCTTTGACTCCCTCACCATAACCACCAGCTTCCTACAGGAAGCTGGTGAATAGGGTGAGGGAGTCAGAGTTAAGATTTTTTGTTTGTTTCTTTGTTTTTTCTTTTGTTTTGTTTTTGTTTTTGTTTTTGTTTTGGCGGATAGGGTGCGGGAGTCTAAGGGTTAAGGGTTAACTGGAAAGTCGCGGATTCGAACTCTCACTGGTCCTTTAACTCTTTTCAGCCCTAACCGGCACTGACTCACAGAGCCGAGTCTCACCCACTGTGTGTGCGGATGTGTCACTGCGCGTTTGCTCAAATCTCCCGCCACCCATTATCCTCAGCGCGTATGCATAAGGCGTCAGTGCACAAGGAGTTATTACTGGCGTTATTTAAAAAAACAAACAAACAAAAAAGGGAATCGCCGCGTTCGGTCAACTCCATATGCGCTCCACCCAAATCTGCCAGCAAAGTAGCTGACAGACTTTCCCGAGCCTGCACAGAACCCCAATGCGCTGGCCCGGCCTTGAAAAGGATCTAGACAGAAGGGACCTATCAAACACTTATCCCGACACCACCAGAATTTTAATGATGGAAACATTCAGATGGGCAGCGAGAACAGGCCAGTTTTTAATGTTGCGGGCCGACACGAGCGCAGACACGATCCACGAACCACGATCCTCTCTCTGCCTTAACCCTTTGACACCCGCAACCTATCCACCAACCGCAAAGAAAAATTAACTCTTTGATCCCTCACCCTATCCACCAGCTTCCTGCAGGAAGCTGGTGGATAGAGTGAGGGAATCAAAGGGTTAAGTTTTTGCTTTGCTAGCATGGTTGACAATGCAGGAAGCTGGTGGATAGGGTGAGGGAGTCAAAGGGTTAAGTTTTTGCTTTGCTAGCATGGTTGACGATGCTGGACGCTAGTGGCCACGTTGCGAGAGTCAAAGGGTTAAAAGTGTGGGAAACTGAGACACAAAGGATTAGATTTTTGCTTTGCTAACATGGTTGGCAATGTAGCATGCTGGTGGACAGGGTGCGGGAGTCAAAGGGTTAAGGCTGGACACTGTCGACTGCATAATCCAGCATAATCATGCGCTGAGTGGGGCACGGGCGTCTGGTCCCATGCCACACAGGACCACCGTCTCAGAGCGCGTTCTACACAAATCTGCCCCCCCCCCCCCCCCCCCCCCGTTCAGGAAACAACAGAAACGAACAGCGGTCCAATGGGCCAGCCAACTCTGGACAAGAAGCTCTGGGACAACGAGCAAGATCTGATGAAAACCACATCCCGTGACCCAGACCAACGGGAACCAGAAACAAAAACAAAAACAACAACAACAACAACAACAACAACACAAAAATAGAATCAGAACTCGTATTTCATACAACCAGACAAGACACAGGCGCCAAAATGTCGGCCAACTGGCCTTTGTCAAGCGTAGACCGTAAGATCACAAACGAGCAAACCCCAAATAACAAAAAAAAAAAAAAAAAAAAAAAAAGTTAGACGGAAAAGCCTGAAACTTCCCTGCTGCTTCGTCCAGTGGGAGAAATTTTGACTAAAAATCGGACCAAAAGGACTGACTATTTAAAACGTAACCATTCCCAAACGGAAAGAAAAAGAAAAAGAAACTGTGGTGTAACCTATTTATATCTGTTATTGCTGTGATGGCTCATTATGTTTTGTTGTTGTTGTTGTTTTTTTTTTCTCCTTACCACAGGACATCAACTCCCTTCTCTAACCGTTGTACACTGTTCACATATGTAACAAACAACAACAACAACAACAACAAAACAGAAAATTTCAACTCCCTTGATAAAGCAATAACTTCAACAGTAGATAAACGGAAGACAGATTTTATGATTTTTCTGAGAATAAGAAGAAAAAATAACAGCAACAAAAAACACATACATGCAAAACACATCAATAAAACAACTTCCAACTCCTCGACCCCAGTCCCCACCCACACTCCCTCGCACACACACACGCCCACACACACACCCACACACACACACACACACACACACACCACACACACACACACACCACACACACACACACACACACACACACACACCACATTCCAACCCCTCTTCTTAAAGTTTTAAATGAGTTTGGAGTGTTCCAAAGCGTAAAAAATGGATTGAAAATAAAAAGTCAACAAAGAGCACATGGTAATGCACCAAGTAGCATGGCTGTAAAAACTTCAGGCCATATTATTGCTCTCTTTAGGGGCAGAAAATCCCACGTCATGAATACAATTTGAATACGAAAAGAAAGCGGACACCGCTGACGAACAACAGAGTACGCATTTCGTCAGTACGCAGCAGAGTAGCAGCGTGTGGACACCAGGGTGTGGCGAAGAAAAACGAGACTCCCGCAGGCCACAGCGACCCTACAGGGACTTCGTTACATGAAGAGAGCTAATCATAAGAGCCGGTGCACCCCCAAACAGTTCCCCGTGTTAGATCAGCCCCTGCCACTTTTCAATATCAATCAAAATGTTATACCCTCATTGAACTACCACGCTGTGCCATCGCAGAGGACACCAATAACGTATACGAAAACTTGCCCTTTAATTTAACGGATGCTGGTGCTGACATGAAGAATAAGAATGAAACGTTAAGGCTGGTCACACAATCCCAAACCGAGCTGCAGGTCAGATGGGGAGCAAGATAACAAAGATGTCACTGGTGCTACTCTTGGGGCAGCTTTTTTTAAAAAAATTTTTTTAAGGTGGATTTCAGTCCTCTTCCCTCGATGATTTACCGTCCTTGATCCTGACGAGGATCAGGTCCCATTCAAAGCTGGGCAGACTGGAGACCGCACAAACAGGAGACCGCACAGACAAAGTTCCTCGCCGTGATTCGCATCCAGGTGAACATGAACAAAAAACACCCTAGGTGCTGGACGGGACCCAGTACACCAATGCCTCACCACTCTCTGGACAATCACCGCCCAAGCTCCTGACGCCACATGGTAGCCATTTAACCCAGTCATCCTCATCATCATCATGTGTCCTGCCCCATGGCGTTGGCGATCATGGCCCTCCATATGTATTTATCCCTTGCTGCCGCAAGCATATCTTCCACCCTCTCCGTCCCCAGCCACGCTGCAAGTCCGTACACTATTTTCACTATGACACAGTCAGACCCAAATATCAGTTACCTTGTTTACGAACCGAATGGCAAGGGGCATAGCTACACAACGCGGACCAAACAGGTCCAGCCCAGCCGCCGGACCAGTTTCAGTTTCAGTTTCTCAAGATGACGTCTCCGCGCTCAGACTGAGTTCCATATACACTGAGGTCACTGGTGCCGTGTGATGGAGAAAATCCACAATGATCATGGAACAGAAGACTGGATCAAAAGGGAATGGAATCAGTTCTCTCTCGCCTTACTCTGGGCCTTCGTTTCTTTACTGGGCAGCTCACCCAGCTCTTCTTCCCTTACTATATAGTCGTAGCATCGGAAGCTCCCAACAGTGCTTTATTACAACCACAGAAAGTGGGCGCACGGCCGCAAAAGTGGCCCAGGCATGATGCTCTACATACAGAGCTTTCACGCCTAGCCACTGGCCTTCTCACTGTCCCATCTTAACATCTTTATTGTTCTGGTGGTGTCAGTATAGGATTAGATAAGTCCCCCTTCCCCCATTTCCCTAGGATGGTTATCCCCGTCGGCCATATCACCTGAGATGGGTGTTCGACGTAAAAACTGAAGCAAACCAACCAAACCAAACCACTTACGCAGGCGGAATGAAGGTGGCTGTCCGACAGGCAGAATCTGTTAATTAACCAAAACCTTCATAGTCTTCCTACCACTCGGGCGTCATATTTGTGAGGATATCTCGGGGGACACTTCAGGCACTCGAAAACATATCCTGTCACCATCCACACCGAATAAGTCGCTTCAAACAGAAGGTCGTTTGCAGTTTATCACAGAATCCGAACGTAAAATTTTTAAGACTCTCCCTTTAATAGTGAAAACGCTGGTTTTCAAATCAGACGCTTACCATTTAAAGGTTTGGATACCGAAAGACTGTAAACACACACATACCCCCAACCAACCCTCCAACCTTCTCCCGCTTTGTAATTTTGAGAGAAACACGGAAAACCGAATCACAGTTTCAACAGTAAATTTTCTTGACAACTCATCATCAGGTGCCCTGCCGCATGGCGTTGGCGATCATAGACTTCCATCTGTCTCTATCTCTCGATGCCCCTAGCATCTCTCCCAACCCCCTCGTCCCCAGCCACTCTGCAAGTCCGTCCAGAATTTTCTCCCTGGGTATACCCGGTGCTCTCTTTCCCTCCAGCTTTCCCGTTGTGACCAGGTGCTCCAAATCCCCCTTCCTCATAAAATGGCCTATAAATGTTGCCTGTCTTTTCCTAATCTTCCTTATGAATGATCTACTTGTGTCTGCCTCCATCAAGACTGTCTCATTTGTTTTATTTGCTGTCCATGGACTCTCAACATTCTTCTTAGAAACCACATCTCGGCTGCCTCAATCTTGTTCTGGCTTTGTTTGTTGACTGTCCACGCCTCACATCCGTACAACAGTACTGGTTCTATATAACATTCAAGAACTCTCTTCCTTGACAACTAAGACCTAATATTACACTGGAGAGGGGGAGATGGGAGAAGGGGAAGCAACTGGCCTTCCAGCAGACTATAACATTAAATTAAGGACAGTGAGGTTGGGTGAAGGCAACAGCAGAAAGGTAAGGACAAGACAGACGAATAGTTAGTTGGTTTGGCAGGGGGGTGGGGGTGGGGGTGGGGGGACGGAGGTGGAACGGAGCTTCCAGTAAACAATGACAACGAAGTCGAAAAAAGGAAGCAGAGAGAGAAGACAAGACATGGTAATGGGGGGACAGGGGTAAGGGGTGTGCCACTGACCCTCCTCCCAAAATACAACGACATATTAACCCTTTGACTCCCTCACCTAATCCACAAACTACAAAAACTTAATCCTTTCATTCCCTCACCCTATCCACCAGCTTCCAGCAGCAGGAAGCTGGTGGATAGGGTGAGTGAATCAAAGGGTTAAATAAATTTTGATTTGCTAGCATGGCTGACAACGCAGGATGCTGGTGGACAGGGTGCGAGAGTCAAAGGGTTAAAACAACGAACGAGGTCGAGCAGGGGCAAAGGTGAAGAGGGAAGAGACAAAGCATGGAAGGGGAGATGAGGGACAGGGGGTGTGGGGAGGGGTGGGGTGGGGGTTGGGGGGGGGGGCTAGGGATGGTCCTCACCTTCCAGTAGACGATGACATTCCGGCAGTGAGGACGCTCACAGAAGACATCAGTGAAACAGCCAGCACACATCTCGGGGGACACTTCAGGCACTGAAAAACACCACACAGTTTGCACGTGCCGTTATTACTCTCTTTGACGGCGCAAAAAACGATAACAGAAGAGAGTCAGAGCGTGGAAGAGGAAAACGGAACGATTGTGGGAAGGAAGAACAGGCGAACGGAAGAGGACGCAGTTAAAGGAAGAGGTAAGAAGTGAAAGGAAGAGGAAGATCTGTAGAAAGAGGATGACGACGAAGATGACGACAGAAGAAGGAAGAAAGGAAGAAATGCAAGGAAGAGACATAAGTTAAAGGAAGAGGTAAAAAGTGAAAGGAAGAGGAAGATCTGTAGAAAGAGGATGACGACGAGATGACGACAGAAGAAGGAAGAAGAGGAAAATATAAGAAGAGACATCAGTTAAAGGAAGAGGTAAGAAGTGAAAGGAAGAGGTAAGAAGTGAAAGGAAGAGGTAAGAAGTGAAAGGAAGAGGTAAGAAGTGAAAGGAAGAGGTAAGAAGTGAAAGGAAGAGGTAAGAAGTGAAAGGAAGAGGTAAGAAGTGAAAGGAAGAGGTAAGAAGTGAAAGGAAGAGGTAAGAAGTGAAAGGAAGAGGTAAGAAGTGAAAGGAAGAGGTAAGAATTGAAAGGAAGAGGTAAGAAGTGAAAGGAAGAGGTAAGAAGTGAAAGGAAGAGGTAAGAATTGAAAAGAAGAGGTAAGAATTGAAAGGAAGAGGTAAGAAGTGAAAGGAAGAGTAGGAAGTGAAAGGAAGAGGTAAGAAGTGAAAGGAAGAGGTAAGAAGTGAAGGAAGAGTAAGAAGTGAAAGAAGAGGTAAGAAGTGAAAGGGAAGAGGTAAGAAGTGAAAGAAGAGGAAGAAGTGAAAGGAAGAGGTAAGAAGTGAAAGAAGAGGTAAGAAGTGAAAGGAGGAGGTAAGAAGTGAAAGGAAGAGGTAAGAAGTGAAAGGAAGAGGTAAGAAGTGAAAGGAAGAGGTAAGAAGTGAAAGGAAGAGGTAAGAATTGAAAGGAAGAGGTAAGAAGTGAAAGGAAGAGGTAAGAATGAAAGGAAGAGGTAAGAAGTGAAAAGAAGAGGTAAGAAGTGAAAGGAAGAGGTAAGAAGTGAAAGGAAGAGGTAAGAATTGAAAGGAAGAGGTAAGAAGTGAAAGGAAGAGGTAAGAAGTGAAAGGAAGAGGTAAGAATTGAAGGAAGAGGTAAGAATTGAAAGAAGAGGTAAAAAGTGAAAGGAAGAGGTAAGAAGTGAAGGAAGAGGTAAGAAGTGAAAGGAAGAGGTAAGAATTGAAAGGAAAGAGGTAAGAAGTGAAAGGAAGAGGTAAGAATTGAAAGGAAGAGGTAAGAAGTGAAAGGAAGAGGTAAGAAGTGAAAAGAAGAGGTAAGAATTGAAAGGAAGAGGTAAGAAGTGAAAGGAAGAGGTAAGAAGTGAAAGGAAGAGGAAGAATTGAAAGGAAGAGGTAAGAAGTGAAAGGAAGAGGTAGAAGATTGAAAGGAAGAGGTAAGAAGTGAAAGGAAGAGGTAAGAAGTGAAAGGAAGAGGTAAGAAGTGAAAGGAAAGAGGTAAGAAGTGAAAGGAAGAGGTAAGAATGAAAGGAAGAGGTAAGAAGTGAAAGGAAGAGGTAAGAATGAAAGGAAGAGGTAAGAAGTGAAAGGAAGAGGTAAGAAGTGAAAAGAAGAGGTAAAGAATTGAAAGGAAGAGGTAAGAAGTGAAAGGAAGAGGTAAGAAGTGAAAGGAAGAGTAGAGATTGAAAGGAAGAGGTAAGAAGTGAAAGGAAGAGGTAAGAAGTGAAAGGAAGAGGTAAGAAGTGAAAGGAAGAGGTAAGAAGTGAAAGGAAGAGGTAGAAAGAAAGGAAGAGGTAAGAGTGAAAGGAAGAGGTAAGAAGTGAAGAGGAAGAGGTAAAGAGTGAAAGGAGAGGTAAGAAGTGAAAGGAAGAGGTAAGAAGTGAAAGGAAGAGGTAAGATGAAGGAAGAGGTAAGAAGTGAAAGGAAGAGGTAAGAAGTGAAAGGAAGAGGTAGAAGTGAAAGGAAGAGGTAAGATTGAAAGGAAGAGGTAAGAAGTGAAAGGAAGAGGTAAGAAATGAAAGAAGAGGTAAGAAGTAAAGGAAGAGGTAAGAAGTGAAAGGAAGAGGTAAGATTGAAAGGAAGAGGTAAGAAGTAAAAGGAAGAGGTAAGAAGTGAAAGGAAGAGGTAAGAAATGAAAGGAAGAGGAAGGTGTGTGAACGAGGAAGATGAGACGAAGAAGGAGACACGACAGAAGTGTCAGAACAGTAAGGAAATAACAAGAACAGATTATATGGAAGAGAATGACATAACAATGAAACGCGAAAGAAGAAGTAGACGAGTAAAGGAAGACGAAGATATAGAGCAGGGAAAAAAAGAGGCCAAAAAAGAAAAAAAAAAAAGAAAAAGAAAGAGTAGAGAAAAGAAGTGAAGGAGGAGATGAAAGAAGGAATAAAGAGGAAGACGTGAAGGAAAGGAAGAGGTGAAGGAAGAGAAAAATGTGAGAGGAACGGATAAAGACGACAGGAAGAACTGAGGGCAGAGGAAGATGGGACAGGAAAAGGCTGATGAGGAAGAGGATGGTGTAACAGGAAGAGATGAAGGAAGAGGATAACGTGACGGGAAGAGATGAAGGAAGAGGAAGGTAACAGGAAGAGATGAAGAAAGAGGATGGTGTGACAGGAATAGGTGAAAGGAAGAGGATAATGTAACAGGAAGAACTGAGGGGAGAGGAAGATGGGACAGGAAGAGCTGATGGGGAAGAGGATGCTGTGACAGGAAGGAAGAGGACAATGTAAACAGGAAGAACTGAGGGGAAGAGGAAGATGGGACAGGAAGAGCTGATGGGGAAAGAGGATGGTGTGACAGGAAGGAAGAGGACAATGTAACAGGAAGAACTGAGGGAGAGGAAGATGGGACAGGAAGAGGTGATGGGGAAGAGGATGCTGTGACAGGAAGAGATAGAGGAAGAGGATAATGTAACAGGAAGAACTGAGGGGTGAGGAAGATGGGACAGGAAGAGCTGATGGGGAAGCGGACGGTGTGACGGGAAGAGGTGAAGGAAGAGGATAATGTGACAGGAAGAGAAGAAAGAAGAGGAAAGTAACAGGAAGAGATGAAGGAAGAGGAAAGTAACAAGAAGGGATGAAGGAAGAGGAAATGTGACTGGAAGAGGTGAGGGAAATGTGACAGGAAGAGGTGAGGGAAGATGTGACAGGAAGACGAGAAGGAAGAGAAGGATGCAAAGGAAGAGGAAGAGGTGACAAACAGAGGTGAAGGGGGGAAAAGATGTGAAGAGTGAGGAAGAGGTGAAGATGAAGAGGTGAAGAGGAAGAGGTGAAGATGAAGAGGTGAAGAGGAAGAGGTGAAGATGAAGAGGTGAAGAGGAAGAGGTGAAGATGAAGAGGAAGAGGTGAAGATGAAGAGGTGAAGATGAAGAGGAAGAGGACAAGAGGAAGAGGTGAAGAGGAAGAGGTGAAGAGGAAGAGGTGAAGATGAAGAGGAAGAGGTGAAGATGAAGAGGTGAAGATGAGGAGAAGAGGACAAGAGGAAGAGGTGAAGAGGAAGAGGTGAAGAGGAAGAGGTGAAGAGGAAGAGGTGAAGAGGAAGAGGTGAAGATGAAGAGGTGAAGATGAAGAGGAAGAGGACAAGAGGAAGAGGTGAAGAGGAAGAGGTGAAGAGGAAGAGGACAAGATGAAGAGGTGAAGAGGAAGAGGTGAAGAGGAAGAGGACAAGAGGAAGAGGAAGAGATGAAGAGGAAGAGGTGAAGAGGAAGAGATGAAGAGGAAGAGGTGAAGAGGAAGAGATGAAGAGGAAGAAATGAAGAGGTGAAGAGGAAAAGGTGAAAACAGCGGAAGAGGTGAAGAGGAAGAGGTGAAGAGGAAGAGGACAAGAGGAAGAGATGAAGAAGAAGAGGTGAAGAGGAAGAGATGAAGAGGAAGAGGTGAAGAGGAAAAGATGAAGAGGAAGAGGTGAAGAGGAAGAGGAGAAGAGGAAGAGGTGAAGAGGAAGAGGTGAAGAGGAAAAGGCCAAGAGGAAGAGGTCAAGAGGAAGAGGTCAAGAGGAAGAAGAGGTCAAGAGGAAGAGGTCAAGAGAAAGAAAGACCCGAAGGGAAAAGAGGAAGTGAAAGACGAGAAGAAAGGATGAAGAGAAAGAGGAAAGAAGTGAAAGAGTCTGGAGTCTGGTATTCAAGACGGGTTCACCGCAGTCAGGCAGCTCCATATGCGCTCCATCCACATCTGCCAGTAACTACTGGGCAGACTTCCTTATCCTGCGCAAAACACGAATGCGCTGGCAAGGTCTTGAAATGGGGAGGAGGGTGGTGGTGGTTATGAAACACTAAGCTGACTTCACCAGACTGATGGAAACATGAATATGGGCAGTGATCAGGCCAGTTTTTTTCATGTTGATTGAACTCGATATATCCGATCTTGAGTCCACGCTCTATCTGGAAAAAAGCATGTGAAAGGAAGAAGAGGAAGGAGTCAAAGGCAAGACGGGGGAAGGAAGGGGGAGGGGGAGCGTGATAGAAGTGAACAAAGAGAGATGAAGGAAGTGGAGGGGGTGAAGGGAGAGGAAGAAGTGAAGGAAGAGATAAAGAGCAAGGAAGAGGTGAAAAGGTGAAGGAACGCCAGTTGCCGTGGTGTAGTGTTTAGCGCAATGGACAACCGACTGGAAGGTAGTGGGTTCGAATCCCCATCAGTCCCTCCAAAAAACTATTGCGGGATTTTTCGACTCTAACCGGCTCCTACCCAGAGTTGGGCGTGCTATGGACTCATTGGAAAGACTGGGACCACACAGTCATGTCTCATCCACTTCACGGATGCGTCATTGAGGGGTGTTGCTCAAATCTTGTGACCAGCACCGCAGGTGTCTGTATCTCTCGGACCTGGCGTCATGATAGTAAGCGTAGAGTACAGCCCTGTCACACAATCTCAATCCTAGACGGAACTCCCTAGCATTATGAGTATCGCCTTCATCGACATCATCATTGTCATCGCATTGTAAAAACTGTTTCAGCTTCTGTGGCCCTTGAGGTGGCGTAAAAAATGGGACCAAAAGAAAAAGGTGAGCACAAAAATAACCTCCCTGAGTAAAGGAACAGAAAGAGGTGAGTATGAGCACATAGGTAACCTCCCTGAGTAAAGGAACAGAAAGAGGTGAGTATATGAGCACAAAGGTAACCTCCCTGAGTAAAGGAACAGAAAGAGGTGAGTATATGAGCACAAAGGTAACCTCCCTGAGTAAAGGAACAGAAAGAGGTGAGTATGAGCACAAAGGTAACCTCCCTGAGTAAAGGAACAGAAAGAGGTGAGTATGAGCACAAAGTAACCTCCCTGAGTAAAGGAACAGAAAGAGGTATGAGCACAAAGGTAACCTCCCTGAGTAAAGGAACGGAAAGAGGTGAGTATGAGCACAAAGGTAACCTCCCTGAGTAAAGGAACAGAAAGAGGTGAGTATGAGCACAAAGGTAACCCCCTGAGTAAAGGAACAGAAAGAGGTGAGTATGAGCACAAAGTAACCTCCCTGAGTAAAGGAACAGAAAGAGGTGAGTATGAGCACAAAGGTAACCTCCCTGAGTAAAGGAACGGAAAGAGGTGAGTATGAGCACAAAGGTAACCTCCCTGAGTAAAGGAACAGAAAGAGGTGAGTATGAGCACAAAGGTAACCCCCCGAGTAAAGGAACAGAAAGAGGTGAGTATGAGCACAAAGGTAACCTCCCTGAGTAAAGGAACAGAAAGAGGTGAGTATATGAGCACAAAGGTAACCTCCCTGAGTAAAGGAACAGAAAGAGGTGAGTATGAGCACAAAGGTAACCTCCCTGAGTAAAGGAACAGAAAGAGGTGAGTATATGAGCACAAAGGTAACCTCCTGAGTAAAGGAACAGAAAGAAGTGAGTATGAGCACAAAGGTAACCTCCCTGAGTAAAGGAACAGAAAGAGGTGAGTATGAGCACAAAGGTAACCTCCCTGAGTAAAGGATAAAAAAGAGGTGAGTATATGAGCACAAAGGTAACCTCCCTGAGTAAAGGATAAAAAAGAGGTGAGTATGAGCACAAAGGTAACCTCCTGAGTAAAGGAACAGAAAGAGGTGAGTATGAGCACAAAGGTAACCTCCCTGAGTAAAGGAACAGAAAGAGGTGAGTATGAGCACAAAGTAACCTCCCTGAGTAAAGGAACAGAAAGAGGTATGAGCACAAAGGTAACCTCCCTGAGTAAAGGAACGGAAAGAGGTGAGTATGAGCACAAAGGTAACCTCCCTGAGTAAAGGAACAGAAAGAGGTGAGTATGAGCACAAAGGTAACCCCCTGAGTAAAGGAACAGAAAGAGGTGTGTATGAGCACAAAGTAACCTCCCTGAGTAAAGGAACAGAAAGAGGTGAGTATGAGCACAAAGGTAACCTCCCTGAGTAAAGGAACGGAAAGAGGTGAGTATGAGCACAAAGGTAACCTCCCTGAGTAAAGGAACAGAAAGAGGTGAGTATGAGCACAAAGGTAACCCCCCCGAGTAAAGGAACAGAAAGAGGTGAGTATGAGCACAAAGGTAACCTCCCTGAGTAAAGGAACAGAAAGAGGTGAGTATATGAGCACAAAGGTAACCTCCCTGAGTAAAGGAACAGAAAGAGGTGAGTATGAGCACAAAGGTAACCTCCCTGAGTAAAGGAACAGAAAGAGGTGAGTATATGAGCACAAAGGTAACCTCCCTGAGTAAAGGAACAGAAAGAAGTGAGTATGAGCACAAAGGTAACCTCCCTGAGTAAAGGAACAGAAAGAGGTGAGTATGAGCACAAAGGTAACCTCCCTGAGTAAAGGATAAAAAAGAGGTGAGTATGAGCACAAAGGTAACCTCCCTGAGTAAAGGATAAAAAAGAGGTGAGTATGAGCACAAAGGTAACCTCCCTGAGTAAAGGAACAGAAAGAGGTGAGTATGAGCACAAAGGTAACCTCCCTGAGTAAAGGAACAGAAAGAGGTGAGTATATGAGCACAAAGGTAACCTCCCTGAGTAAAGGAACAGAAAGAGGTGAGTCGAGGAGGTGAAGGAAGAAGAAGAGGTAAAGGAAGAGGAAAACGTAAAGGAAAAAGACGAAATGACATGAAGAGACG